>CANNZV010001326.1:164877-299874 GCA_947561585.1 Caprella mutica | reverse complement strand
GTTTTACTTTTTGTAATTCTGTTCATAGCAAATAACCTATGAAGAAGTTGATTAATTCAAAGTGTTCACGGCTCACGGCAATATTGGGTAGTGATAATAATAATAGTGATCAACTGATCATGTGATGGAAGTTTGAACTTCTTTAGATATGAAATCAGAAACGAGTCAAAGGACTGGCTGTTATTTTATTTTCCTATAATTGCATGCTTTGCTAACTTGGTTTAAACTTAAAAGGAATCCAATTTGGAGAATTTAATTTTAATTTGAGTTAGGTAGGCTGGTAAGTGCCTAAGTGGTAGCCTATTACGATTTCTCTGGGTCACTTTGTCTTTGTAGACTGGCCACCATGTTTCAGAGGCTGGAAAATTGTAAACCAATTTTTGAGCCAAAATTTCACAAAAATTCTAAGTCAATCCAATTTAGGTAGCTCATTTTTAGAAGATTTTAAGCCAGAATTATTACCAGACTGCAGGAACTGCTAAACTGTTCTCCAAGAAATGCTCTATTCTAGCTTCTGTTCTCAGTGAAATACATGAAAATAATCAAAATATAGGAGGAAATTAAGGATTGTTCGCACAGAAAATGTTAAAAATGTCCCATATTCTGCAGACTGGCAGGAACTGGACACTGGTAAACTGTTCTCCAAGAAATCCTCTATTTTGACTTCTGTTCTCAGTAAAATACATGTACCTATATACCAGTCTGAAAAGTACAGCAGGATTTGTGGATTATTCCTGCGCCCAAGTCCTATTTAATTCCTATGTTCCCATGTTATTTGCTGCGCCCAAATCCCAATTTCTGCATAAAATGCTGGGTCTGAGGAGACGGTCTGGAGACCTTTTCAGACTGGTGTATATATTAAAATATAGGAAGAAATTTAGGATTGTTTGCACTGAAAATGTTTAAAATGTCCCATGTTCTGCAGACTGGAAAATTAACATGGGCCAGATTCTATTTGGTGGTAAATTCCAATGATATGTCGGCTGCCGCCCTCTGACAGATATTCAATTTCTCTAATAAAAAAATTCCTGCTAGTGCAATATTGAAGGGTATTTAGCTATTAGTTCCTATATTACCATTAATTTTTGAAGGAGAAACTGGAAAAATGCCAGTCTGCAGGAACTGATAAACTGTTCTCCAAGAATTCCTCTAATTTGGCTACTGTTGACAGTAAAATGCATGTAAATATAGGAGGAAATTCAAGATTGTTCGCACAGAAAATGTTAAAAATGTCCCACATTTTGCAGACTAGGAAAAATGTTGAGGGACTAGACAAATTGATGAAAAATGTTAGCAGCTACCCAGCTATTTGACAGATTTTTGAAAAAGTCAGAAGAGTAAGAGTTCAGTGCACCAAATACAAACTGGAACATGGGAAGATTGAAATAATTCAAAATTTTAAACCAATTAGACATATCTGAGTTTTGACCTTTATCACCTTTTAAAATCTAAGCCTATTAATTGGGTTTAACTGAATCAGAGAATCAGTCTGTATTTAATGGTAATTTCCACCGACATGTTGATGGAATTTTTCCCCTTTGAAAATAATATTCAGACAAAGTCGGTGGATTTTTTAGCTATTTATTCCTATGTTACCATTAGGTTTCGGTGGAAAAATGGGTAAATGTTGGTGGATCAGCCAAATTACTGGAAATTTATGGTGGACTTTTTCAGCTTTCCCAAAAAGTCAGTGGAATTTTGTGCACCAAATACAGACTGGGAGATCTCCTATTCTGTTTGTAGCAAAATTAATGTAAATATAGGAATTAATTCAAAATTGTTCGGTGAGAATATTCCAAATATCTCGCATATTCTGCAGACTGGCACTGTAGCATATGAGAAAATTATATATATCTCGCCATTTACAATTGAAGAGCTCAAAATAACTGTCACAAACTCACCATCAAAATGATGAGTTTGGATATGTTCTATTACCTGGCCAACATTTTCCAATAAGTTGGCTGATCCACCATCTTTTTCTCAATTTATCCACTGAAAATTAATAGTTACATAAGAATAAATAGCTAAAATTCCATTCTGGTGATTCTGCAGAATATGGAACTCGGTCTGTATTTCACGGTATATTCCAACGACTTGTTGACGGAATTTTTCCCCCTTTAAAAATAATATTCTGCCAAAGTCGATGGATTTTCAGCTATTTATTCGTATGTTATCATTAATTTTTGCTGGAAAAATTGTGAAGATGTTGGTTCCTTGGTAGATTAGCCAAATTATTGGAAATTGTTGGTGGAATTTTTCAGCTTATTGATAAAGTCAGTGGGATTTTGTGCACCAAATACAGACTGATATGGAACATTTTTCCAATACTCCCTGCTACAAATATAAGCCCAATTTTAGAAATGGTTGATCTCTGCGGCCAGTCTGCAAAGTGTGGCAAATCTGTCTCCAAAATGACAGAATTCTGCAAGATGTCTCCAATAAATACATGTAATTTGATGTAAACATAGGAATTAATTAGAAAAGTGTCTCCAAGATCTTAAAAAGATATATTTTCCCTCAAAATATGTCTCAAAAGATCTTCGGCAACATGGACGCGCTTTGCTGACTGGTCTGTGGCAGATCTTATAGTAATTCCTATGTTACCATTAATTTAACTGCGGGGGATTCTGAATCTTCTGCTGAGAGTCAGAGAGTAACTCGCTCAAATTGAAATCTTTGCGGGGCAAGAGACACATTATGCAGAGACTGCAGAGTGGGTTTCATATTCCAGGTAATAAAGCATGTTCAAACTCGCCATTTTAATGGCGAGAATATCCCAAATGTCTTCCATATTCTCATTCTGAAGAGTCGCTGACTGGGCATATTCAACTCGTTAAGTCATTTTGATTTAAATATTTGGCTTCTAAATGAAGAATTAACTGTTAAAAAATGGAAAACAGGAAACATGAAGTTTCATGTCTGATGCACATTCATCCTTTATAGCAATGGCTAAAAGTTCTCTGACATGTCATAGGAACTTACCATCAAATACAATCTGGCACATTTTGAAACATTGTTCCTTTTACTCCTGGGCCCTTGGCCTATTAATATGGAATGAATAGTATTGTGATAACACAGTGTGATTCATAAAATCTTCATTTGTCTCCAGGTAATGAAACATTTCCTTTCTCTGAGTGACCATTCTCTCCATTTTAATGGCGAGTTTATGAGTTATTTTGGAACCCTTCAATTGCAAATGTGAGAAATATCTAATTTTCTCCTATGCTACAATGCTATTTTAGAGAGAATTTATGATAATTGCATCATTTTGAAGAGAATTTATGATAATTGGATCATTTTGAAGAGAATTTTTTATGGAGAGATAATTGGGGAATTTATGAGCCATACTATTTTACTTGGATTAGAATGGAGTGTTTATTAGCCATACTATTTTACTTGGATTAGAATGGAGTGTTTATTAGCCATACTATTTTACTTGGATTAGAATGGAGTGTTTATTAGCCATACTATTTTACTTGGATTAAAGTGGAGTGTTTATGAGCCATACTATTTTACTTGGATTAGAATGGAGTGTTTATTAGCCATACTATTTTACTTGGATTAAAGTGGAGTGTTTATGAGCCATACTATTTTACTTGGATTAGAATGGAGTGTTTATTAGCCATACTATTTTACTTGGATTAAAGTGGAGTGTTTATGAGCCATACTATTTTACTTGGATTAAAATGGAGAATTTATGAGCCATACTATTTTACTTGGATTTATCTTTCCATCCCTTACCACAAAATTTTGAAACTTTTTTAAATTCCCAAGACTTGGAAAGAGTAAATTCTCCAAAATAACATTGTACCAAGCCAATGTCTTAGTGTATGGACAATGTCTCCAGTATATTATGATATTGGTGACTTTTGAGGGGTTAAATAATGTGAAAAACATGCAAATAACAAGTAAATCGATCCCAAAATAGTCTCAAGAAATGCACATACATCAGACATGAAATAAAGCATAATGATGTTTCCAAGTGTAAAATCTTCACCAGGAACTCAAAAATTTCTCTCCTATCTAAAGTATCTCAAATGTGGTGACCTGGATTTATTTTCTCTCTAAACTGGTGATTACATTTTCCTTTCTGTTCAGTGTTCTCACTTCTTAGTTAGTCACCCATGTTTCAAAGTATGGGCTAATTCACTAGTGCACTGGAGACTTTCCCTAGTTGAATAGTGTGGTTCATACTCTCCATTTGTCTCTCCATCTCTCTCCAAATGGAGCTGAATTTCTCTCCAAAATGATAAAATTTTCTTAAAATCTCTCCAAAATCATATTGTAGGTAGCAAAGGAGAAAATTAGATATTTCTCTCCAATTCAATTTAAAGGCTCAAATTTACAACCACAAACTCGCTAATATATTGTGAGTAAGGATATGCTTTATTATTTGGGTGCATTATTGAATGTTGATCTGAATATTAATTAGGTATTGTAGATATTTTTACATACAACTAAAATGTTTGAATTTATCTTGTTCAGTATTTAATGTAATTTGCTCTCTAGTAGACATTGCTCTGTGGTGAACAGCTGCTGTGGTCAACAGTGAGATATTTCAGTTGGCAGTCAGCTGGTAGCTTTCTAAGAAAAAA
Source organism: Caprella mutica (assembly GCA_947561585.1). Taxonomy (NCBI): domain Eukaryota; kingdom Metazoa; phylum Arthropoda; class Malacostraca; order Amphipoda; family Caprellidae; genus Caprella; species Caprella mutica. The sequence goes on along the minus strand of CANNZV010001326.1, from coordinate 295,279 downwards.
ATTTAAGTAAAATATCTCTCTGGTGATTCATGGAAGCATCAATGAACTAAGGTGTGAAACACGTAAATCACTCTTAAAATAGTTTTAAAACTATTCCAAAGGCTCGTGCATCTGGCACGAAGCATAATGATGTTTACAAATGAAAAACTTTACACTGGAGGGAAGCAATAAGTTTCTTTTAAATATCCTTAAATGCCATGTCCTGGATTCAGAATGTTTGGAAACCAAATTCATTTTTTCACTACACTGGTGGATTTCCTGCCATACTTAGAAATATAGATTTGAATCTTTTTATTATCTTTTCATCTGTTAATATGTAAGAAAATATAAGCATTTTCAATTTGTTCATCCTATATCTAAAAAAATTTTAGAGTGAATAAATTAATTAAAAGTCTGGTCTTAACTGCCACACTTTGTTTTTTTGTATTCTTTTACTCTTGCTCTCTTTCTCTTCTTAAATTATCAAGAAAATTTTTTTGTAACAAAAAATAGAATTAATTATCCTATCTATGAATTCTATGTGCCTTTACTAACTTTCGTACTTTGTTCTACTTTTCAGCACTTGTATATACTGAGTGTAAATAGCCTAGTATAAATTAGCTAAGATGAGTTCTAGGAGCAAAGGTTCTCGCAGTGTTGACAAAGTCACGACCAGTACAAAGCCCATAATGGAGCTCAATTCACACAACAACAGCAGCGCAGCCGCTGCTGAGAAAAAGATGAAAGTCGCCACAGCTGACCAGATACGTCTTGCACAGATCACAGAAAACTCTCAGGACTCTGCTCTCCAGGAAAATATTGATCAGGTTAGATCCAGCTGCAGTAATTCAAAGAATATAATATTTCTGTTGAATAGTGCCTGATATAATTCTGTTTAAATAGTGGTGACATTTAATATTGTCACTGAACTTGTACTAAATATCTGCCTTGAAATAAATTGATTGAATTTCCCTCTGATGTTTTGAATATTTCGGCATCAGTTAGCTACTAGGGTAAATTATAAAATATCGGTCGGTTCCATATCTTCGGTCATATAAGTAAAAACAATATGATTATTATTCAATTTACGTATATAACTGAAGGTGTGGATCTGACCGATTATTTGTAACTTTCCCTATTCTAAATATATCTTACAAGTAGTTACGATAATTATGTAGTTTTCTGTACCTAACTATTTATGTTCCTTTTTTCAGTTCATGGCAATCACAGGCAAAGATCACGAAGACGCTTCAATCATTTTACATGATCACGGTAATGATTTGGAAGCTGCCGTCAATGCCACATTCGAAGGAGACACAAATTTGGATGCCTGGCATGAGACAACGAAAAAGAAGAAAACAAAGGCCAAGGTAATTATATCACAATTATTACAATAGAGCTGGTTGGATATTTTTCTTCTAAATTTTCTTATATTGAAATTGTCCTCTTCAGATTGAAGTGGAAAACAAAGAGAACAGAAAGAACAACCAAGACAGAGAGCGGAGTGCCTCTAGGGGTCGAGGTGGTGGAGCAGCAGGAGCGAGATCTCTGGGAGGCAGAGGACGCAGAGAAGGAGCTGTTGGGGAGGGATCCATGAGAGGAGGAGGAGGCAGTAGGAGGGGTCGCATGACAAACGGAGGGCCTGTGAGTGCTAGAGGTGGAAGGGGTGGTCGCTCTGTTCGTGGTGGAAGAGGTGGCATGTCCGCCAGAGGATCTTCACCACACTTTGCTGAAGGAACATTCCAATCAAGCCGGCAGAATCTTTCAAGTTATGACGACCCTATAGAGACTTGGGGAGAGGAACCTCCTGCCAAGGTGCCAACTGAGCCCCTCTTAGAGGATTGGGGAGAGGAATGGACCGGCAGTCTGGAAAACACCAGTGTGTTCGTTCAGAGCGCTTCAGAACCAACACCTCCTCCAGCTTCAGATCTCACATCCGTAGATGCTGCCAAACTGGTGAACAACTCCACCCACTCCTTCGAGTCTTCTTCCGGTAAATCTCCTCAGAGTTACTCCGCTGCAGCAACCCAGTCAGTGGTGTCTCCAGGCAGCTTGGGAGGCCTTGTGCCTACTCAGACTCCACTGGGAGACCTTGCTACTCTACTGCAGCAGGCAGCACCCCAGTCTCTACTGACGAGCTCTGCAACCACCAATGGGAAGGTTCCTCATCTACAACAACAGCAACCTGCTATATTGGGAGGCATCAGTACAAATGTTGGGGACGTTATTAAAGCAAGCAACAGTGGAACACACTACTCTAGTAATGCAGTCGCCACGTCCATCTCTAATAACTATTCTCAGCATAACTCAATCTTCTCAACCAGTGAGTAACTACCAAATGAATCATCTTTACAATTAATAAATATAAATTGCAAATATTGTTACTTAACTCAATTGAAACTAAACGTTACTTCTTCCCTTTCCAGATCTTCAAAACAATGTGTCTAGAAATATCGCGTCAAGTGGCCTGAATGTCTCCACCTCTGTTCCACCTCCTTCTAAACCCCCAGGGGTAATTCTCCCCTCTCCTCACGAGCCTGTATCTCTTCCCCCTGCATCTGGACACGTACCACCAAGACCAAAGCCTGCTAAGGTCAAGCAGAACCAAACTTCAAAGGTATGGATTGAGTTAAAGGCAGCTATCTGTAGCTAATAGAATCTACTTACACCAGCTGTAGATATCTTGTATCATCTACTTACACCAGCTGTAGATATCTTGTATCATCTACTTAAACCAGCTGTAGCTATCTTGTAGCATCTACTTACACCAGCTGTAGCTACCTTGTAGAATCTACAAACACCAGTTGTAGCATCTACTAAGACCAGCTGTAGCTATCTTGTAGCATATACTTACACCAGCTGTAGCTACCTTGTATCATCTACTTACACCAGCTGTAGCTACCTTGTATCATCTACTTACACCAGCTGTAGCTACCTTGTAGCATATACTTACACCAGCTGTAGCTATCTTGTATCATCTACTTACACCAGCTGTAGCTACCTTGTATCATCTACTTACACCAGCTGTAGCTATCTTGTAGCATATACTTACACCAGCTGTAGCTATCTTGTAGCATCTACTTACACCAGCTGTAGCTATCTTGTAGCATCTACTTACACCAGCTGTAGCTATCTTGTAGCATCTACTTACACCAGCTGTAGCTATCTTGTAGCATCTACTTACACCAGCTGTAGCTACCTTGTAGCATCTACTTACACCAGCTGTAGCTACCTTGTAGAATCTACTTACACCAGTTGTAGCTACCTTGTAGAATCTACTTACACCAGCTGTAGCTATCTTGTAGCATCTACTTACACCAGCTGTAGCTATCTTGTAGCATCTACTTACACCAGCTGTAGCTACCTTGTAGAATCTACAAACACCAGCTGTAGCTATCTTGTAGCATCTACTTACACCAGCTGTAGCTACCTTGTAGCATCTACTTACACCAGCTGTAGCTACCTTGTAGCATCTACTTACACCAGCTGTAGCTATCTTGTAGAATCTACTTACACCAGATGTAGCTATCTTGTAGCATCTACTTACACCAGATGTAGCTATCTTGTAGCATCTACTTACACCAGATGTAACTATCTTTTAGAATCTACTTACACCAGATGTAGAATCTACTTTTTAATTGACTTCAATCAGAATTTGAACTGTTTCAGTAACTGATTCTTATATAATTTTTCAAAATAAAATAAATTTTCATAATTCGAATGTATCTATGAATTGACAAATGAATTTGAAGACTAGATTATACATTTTAAGAATTTGTCTTGCAAATAATAATTCTCAACCATTTATTAAAATATTGAAACATTTCATCAATGAAAAACTCGTTCCAAATTAATAAGTTACTTTCTATAAAAAAACTCATTTGAAATATTGATTACTGATACGTAAATATAATTTTCCTTTCCAAGTCAGAAGTAAAGTAGTAAACATTTTCTCCAGATTCCCCTCTCTGCCGTGGAACTGCCTGACGATGTCATGAGTGCTATCAACCTCCAGATGACAGGTCTGCAGTTTGGCTTTGACTTCCTCAATGACGGCAGCAAGCAGCAGCAGCAGCCCCCTACAATGCCAGACAGTCAGTCAGCTGCCTACTCTGTTGCTAACTCTTATGCCAACCCACCACCGCCAGGTAAATACCTAGTCTCTTCATTAGTGCAGTGGAAATGGCTTCTAGCTGTGAATCACTAGAAAATGACTATATACTAACTAATCAATGAGGTTAGAGATGTTTTGAGTAGCTACCTAGTTACATGTTTTGTGTAAATAATGCTAATATTTGTTTGAATTTTCAAAATCTTCCATATTCTGCTGACTGTATTATTTGAGCTCTGTATCTTAATAAAAAGATGACATTTATAAATGCCACAGCATTCACTGAAGGTGCTGCTGTTGTTTCAGTTGCAAGCAGCACCTACCAGAGCTCGTATGCTGCAAGCAGTTCCCTGCCCCCAGCAGGCCTCACTCAGGAGAAGTCTCTGCCCAAGCAGCCACCCACTCCTCAGACAAATAAGGTGAGAAAGAGTGTGAGAGAGTGAGACTCAAATGCACCCTCTCCATGTCTGAACTCATGCTGTTAAACGTACACTAAAGTTTAAAGTGTTGAGACCTGATAAACTCAGTTTGTTCTTCCATAAATTATTTAGAGTAGGTTCTGAATTATTTGTAGTTCCACATCTTCAGTCATATAAGTGAAAAGGATATAATATATTAAACAATCATTATTTTATGTTTAATTATATGACCGCGGAAATGTGGAACTGACCAATAATTCGTAACTTACCCTATCCTATTGTTGTGATAAGATGGTGCCTTTGAGTCTCTTTAACATATGGGAGTTGTGTTGGTTTCACCATTGGTTGTCATTTTCAATTACTGTATTTTACTTGTTTGATTATCTCCACAACTATTATACTGTAGCTATAAACAGTTTGTTCTCTTGATTTCAAAGTAGTGTGATGGATATTGTAACTTGTAATGTATTACCATAGAGCGATTTAACCTGAAAAATAGTCTAATATTTCAACCACTGGTGATAATCAATCCTTTTCCACTTTATTTATTTACTTAAATATTTTGAAGTGATTTAGTGTGTGTGTGTGTGTTAGTGTGTCACAAATAATTTATTGTCACTATATTTGAATTTGTAAGCCAATGAGATGCTCTAATATTAATAATAATATATATAATATTAAATAATAATAGTGTTATGTGTATGTTATCTCATTGACTGAACCTTCGCTTCTAAAGTCACCCTTATTTAAACATTCTAATGATCTTTTCATTCTTAAATGAACATACAAATTAATTTCTTTTATAACTATTCAAATTATTCTCAGATGTGAAAGTAGGTGCAAAGATTATTACCATTTAGTAATTATTAATAATGTAGGTTTTGATTGAAAGGATTCTGTCGCCATAAATCACAAATGTTCAATCTTTTTCCTTTATAACAAAGTGGTTTCTGTGCTCCTATTCCTTCAGTAATATTCAAATGAAATCCATAGCTACTAACAAACTGACAGTGTGAACTAAACTAGACCAACACTATGCCCTTAAGACAACTGCTCTTGTGCATTTGTTACTGTAGATAGAGAATGTGTGGAGTTGTTGAGCTTCTTACATCTACTACCCTGCTTCTTACTTCTTGAACAGTTTACAATTCATATCTTCTATCTCTGTTTAAAGTGAATCTCAACCCTTATAACACAATTTAGTCAATCAAATTAGGGTAATTCTAATCAGTTAACCTGTTGAAGAATAGTAAAGAGTTTGTGTGTTTTTTCACTGTGTCTTCACCTCTCACTCGTTGTAGTCTCTTGTAACCGCAACTCCACTCGGGTCTAGTTTGTCTCACGCTGTCCCCCAAGTGGTGCTCACCAATGGCTCATGTTTGTTTCCCCTTCCACCAGCAGTTGGGACCAGAACCCATTCCATTCCCCAACCAAATCACATCAGGTAGTACCCAATCCAACAACTCCAGCTCCAACAGCCAAACATCCGGAGCAGAGATCAAGAGCAACTCTGTGATCGACAGCTCCGGTGCTCCAACCACCGGTCCCAACAGCTCCAACTGGCGCAGCGGGCCTGTGAACCACCAGCCGCAGTCTGTGGCTTCCAGCACGCAGCAGAAGAAGGAGGCTGGAGGTGGGGTTGCTCCACCTCCTGGTGGGTTATCCTCTGGGGCTCTCGGTAGTCTGGTGGGAAGCGGATCAAATTACCCCGCCTACACCCTCCCCAAAACTTCCACCACATTCCCCTCTCCCCCCACTGGCCCGTACTCTCAGAGCAATGTGCAGGTAACCCCATCTCTCATCTCTTTCTTAACACCCTGCATGCTCTCATCCAATAATGTGTGTCAATACTTGAAGCTTTAGCTACTCAATGTGTGAATATTGTGTTCTTTTCCACCACAAACTGAAAAATTCATTGCATCATTTCCAGTAAATACCAAAATGCCGAAAACCTCTTCAAGACCAAAAATTCAATTTATGGCAATCTAAAATGAAATTTCCAGTTTGTAGTGTATATTGTGTTCTTTTTCTTACAAACTGGCAAATTCATTCCAGCCCATTGAGTTCCAAAATGCTAAAAAAAAATCCTATTAAAATAAAATTTACGGCAATATAAGATGAAATTTTCAGTTTGTAGATAAGGTTTTAGAAAGCGTCTCTTAATAAATAGTGTTTTGCTGTGTGCTTTTCAGAGTGCATTCACAGGCGACAGTTCAAGCGGCTACGGGTCTAACCAGCCAGCTCCTAGCAACACTAACGGCTCAGTGGCTAGTGCTAGTGCCAGTCACCAGCAAAGTCAGTCTGGCTATGGCTCAGCTCAGAGCTATGGTGTTGTCTCTACGGCTTCTCAGCAATATAGCAATAGTAGTAATAACCAGTCTAACTCGGTGAGTAAATCTAATTTTTAATAAAATAGATATTAAATATCTTCCAATATAGAAATAGTTATTAATCATCTTTCAATATAAAAATAGTTATTAATCATCTTCCAATATAAAAATAGTTATTAATCATCTTTCAATATAAAAATAGTTATTAATCATCTTTCAATATAAAAATAGTTATTAATCATCTTTCAATATAAAAATAGTTATTAATCATCTTTCAATATAGAAATAGTTATTAATCATCTTTCAATATAGAAATAGTTATTAATCATCTTTCAATATAATAATAGTTATCAATCATCTTTCAATATAAAAATAGTTATTAATCATCTTTCAATATAAAAATAGTTATTAATCATCTTTCAATATAAAAATAGTTATTAATCATCTTTCAATATAAAAATTGATATTAAATATCTTTCAATATAAAAATAGTTATTAATCATCTTCCAATATAAAAATAGTTATTAATCATCTTCCAATATAAAAATAGTTATCAATCATCTTTCAATATAAAAATAGTTATTAATCATCTTTCAATATAAAAATAGTTATTAATCATCTTTCAATATAAAAATAGTTATTAATCATCTTCCAATATAAAAATAGTTATTAATCATCTTCCAATATAAAAATAGTTATCAATCATCTTTCAATATAAAAATAGTTATTAATCATCTTTCAATATAAAAATAGTTATTAATCATCTTTCAATATAAAAATAGTTATTAATCATCTTTCAATATAAAAATTGATATTAAATATCTTTCAATATAAAAATAGTTATTAATCATCTTCCAATATAAAAATAGTTATTAATCATCTTTCAATATAAAAATAGTTATTAATCATCTTCCAATATAAAAATAGTTATTAATCATCTTTCAATATAAAAATAGTTATTAATCATCTTTCAATATAAAAATAGTTATTAATCATCTTTCAATATAAAAATAGTTATTAATCATCTTTCAATATAAAAATAGTTATTAATCATCTTTCAATATAAATAGAATAAATGAATAACCTAAATATTTCATATAAGTAGTATATGAATAAAACATATATTTTCTTAAATTGAACGCAAATAAATATATTTTTTTCAATAACTTACAATCTAGGTCTTTTTGTTACAATTTTCAGGCTATCACCTCTTATTTTGCTTTAATATTATGTGATTCATTTTAAATAATATTATCTTTTTTTTTTGCACTTATATAATGTGCTGATAGAGATTGTGTGGAGTTGTTGAGCTTCTTACATTTATCTTTCTGCTTCCTAACTTCTTACAGTTTACAATTCCTATCTTCTATCTCTGCTTAAACACGTTCTATCTCTGCATTTTTTGTTTTATTTTACTGAAACATGTTTTATTTCACACGACAGGTTCACTATCAAAACAGTTACAACAGCTCTAGTCACTCGCTGTCGAAGCAACTGAGCACCACCCCCCTCAAAGACACCTCTAGCTATGACAACTCCAGCAGCAGTGCCAGCAACACTACAGTGGCCAGTGTGCCCTCTTCTTCTCTGTCCGGCCTGCAGACATCTCAGCAGAACAATGCGGGACAAGGGGTGGGACAACAGAAGACACCTGCAGTGTCCACTGGACCTCCTCCAGGTGATGACCCTAACTCTACCATCAAACCTAATTTCTTTTTTCTTTGTCTACAATTTAGCTATTTCTGGATGCTATTATTATTGTCAAATATTGATCTCGTTAATATTAGTTATTGAAAAAAAAAAATCTAAAGAGTAGGTAGGGGAACGTTGCAAAACTTTGACACTCTATAGGGCCGTACACTACTAAACACGCAGGGTTTTTAAGTCTTTCCACCAGACATTTTGCTAAGCTCCTCCTACTTTTTCCACGAGAATAAAAGAAAAACGATATAATAATTATTTATTTTAGTTGGTATCCATGATACCTGCAGTTATCGTGGATACCAACTGAAATAAATAATTATTTCTTATATTCTCGTGGAAAAAGTAGGAGAAGCTTAGCAAAAAATCTGGTGGAAAGACTTAAAAAACCCTGCGTGTGTACATTCCTTTAGGACTTGAATCATAGGTCATTAAGTCAATCAGAAGTTCCTAATGTTAACACCCACTGTCTTAGTACTGTGAGTGTCAGTTTTGCAATGCTGACCTAGCTACATCTTTTTCCCTTTTGCAATCGCTAATTGTTTGTGTCCCCAGGCTCCATGAACAACAAGAACACAAGTTCAGTAGGAGTACCACAAGGCATCCAGCAGCACCACATGGCTCAGCTGCCTACCTTGCAGCAACAGATGCTAGTGCAGCAGCAGCAACAACAACAACAGCAGCAGCAACAACAGTATGTGGGTGCTAACGCTCTGCAGGGCTCCATGCCCTACTACCACGGACTGCAGCAGATGTACCCTCCCTCCTTTGACGAGATACAAATGCTACAGGGACGCATGCCACACTTGGTGAGAGTCTTAAAACTTTTTTACTCAAACGTCTCGTGTAGTATTGGAACATGAAAGGATTTTATGATTAGGGCGACTTGTATTGTATAGCTAGTTCTACATCTTCAATCATGCAAAAAAAAGTATGTAATTGGTCATTCTAGCTCGTTATTTTATATGGTATCCATGATACATGCAGGCATCATGGATGCCTAATTAAAAACTAGTTTGAATCTACCTACCTCTTACTTAAAATGAACGACTCTTTGATGATTTTTATAATAAAAGCTATCCCCGCCTCCACCTCAGCCACAGGCCCAAGTGCCTCCTTCCACCATGGCGGGCAGTCGTGACACCTCCATGAGTGCAGGTGGTGGCTACAACGCACCAACTGATGTCTCCAAATTCAGGACAGACCAGAACTCAAGTCCAGTGCCTAACGCTATCAACACACAGGTGAGTTGCGTATCTATTGCCCTCATATCATAGATAATAATACATTGTAAGGTAAATTACGAATTATCGGTCAGTTTCATATCTTCGGTCATATAAGAAAAAACGATATTATAATTGTTATTTAATTTATATTTTAGTTGGTATCCATGATACCTACGTCCTACAGGTATCACGGATACCAACTAAAATATAAATTAAATAACAATTATAATATCGTTTTTTCTTATATGACCGAAGATATGAAACTGACCGATAATTCGTAACTTACCCTAGTGATGTTGTAGTACTAGACTATTTTCTGTTCAAATTAGTGATGAGGCAATCTGACTAATAGATAACTGACAGACTTTTGTGAAAACCCACTTTCAGAGAACGGTGAGCTTAATTAGGTGTTTTTGACGTCGCCTTATATTCTTACATAACTTTATAAACACTATTTCAGTAGCCAATCATTAATATCGAATTTAAGATCTAGGATACCATAGAATAGAAGAATTTCAATGCTAACTATTACTTTGATTCTTCCGCACTGCTATATCCCATGATGCTCTAACTTTATTTTCTAGGGTACACACGCAGGCTACATCCCCAACACGGCTAATGCAGCTCCAATGCACCCAATGTACATGTACCACCAGAATGTAGCTGTGCCCAGCTCAGCTTTCCCCTACACCCAGGCCATCATTCAACTGCCTGCCAACACTGCAGGTTCTAACACCAATCAGTACCAGGCGAAACTGCAGTACAATGCAGCTAGTGGGCCTACTTACTATGATTCACAAGTAGGTGTCCCACTGGTAACTACCATATTACTACCAATATAGAATTCTAGTTCATATCTCTCTCTCTCTTTAAATTGTTTCATTTTAATCCCTGAAAATTTATTAGGTCATAGCTATCTTCAAGATTTTTTTTTAAAGGTCCTCTTCACTCTAAATTATAAAAATTCTGAAATTGCTTCAAATTTGTAGAGCTGAGGTTATATTTATAAATTGTGAACTGAATACTTTTTACATAGCTACTCAAAGCAATTCCAATTTTTTTTCAATTTAGAGTGGAGAGGACATTTAAGATTGTTTTTTTATATATACATATATCCACGAATATTTTCTATAACTGATGGTAGGTGACTCTGTTCATGGAGCCACTTTCCTTTCAGACTGCTTCTTCCAGTCCCTTGTATTTAATTTCCTTTTGACCGGCTAGCTATCCTTTGGTTCCTTCGCAAATGTACTAAAGTATTAATTTCTGGCTACGTAGTTTCATTTAAATGGAAGGTGTTTTCTTGTATATTTAGAATAGGTAGTAGCTATTCAATTAGTACCGTACTTAACCAATTTTAGTTGTACCTAATCATTACAATTCCAAATGTAGCTACTGAATTTGTTCAGGATCACTTAGGCAATAGTTTAATTTTGACTAATTCCTAATTTTTATAAGTCCTATCAAATTTATTAATAGTTTATATATAACCATTGAAGCTACTAAGTATTTCATCAATGAGAATGATTTTTTTTTCTGATGATTTAAGAAATGTTATGAACCCCTCCTTATTCATACATAAGTGTATCATGAACCTGAGTACAAGTTTAACTTGTACACAAGTTATTCTTCATTGCTTCTTAAGTCTTCCCACCAGACTTTTTGCTAAGCTCCTCCTACTTTTTTCCCCCACGAGTTTTGAATCATGTAAGAAAACACACACTTAAATGTATTTCAGTCGGTATCCGTGAAACTTGCAAGCATTATGGATACCGACTAAAACAAATGATAATTATATAGTTTTTCTTATGATTCAAAAGTCTGATGGAAAGACTTTGAAAGCCTGCATGTGTACGACCCATAAATAAGTTGACTGTGTTGTTTTAGCAGGGAGGTGGCGACTACAAGGGTAGCTACGGCGCAGCTACACAAAGCCAGAACAAATCGTCAGTGTCTAACAACTCTGCTTCTATGGCTAATTCTGTCTCTGAAATGCCTGCCTACAAGAACCATCTAACAAAGGTACACATTTTGGGGCTCTTCTTCAATAGAAGCAACCAGGATAATAGTACTGTCAAGAAAAGATAGAGGAATTTACTCAATGGGGATTATAACTGTAAAGACTTAGATAAGACTACTTTCAGAAGAAACTATAATAATCCAACCACTGTAACTCATCAGTGTAAAGTATTTGATATTTAGTTTAAGCAACATAATCTGAAGATATTTTGAATGTATTTGAGAGTCCTGAAGCTAGAAATCCACTTGGAGACGGGTAGATTAGCATACGGGTAGATATGCCTAAACAGGTAGATAAAGGGCAGGTTCACCTAAAACTAGATTTGTCGACAGGCAGGCTACCGGGGAGGCAGGTTAGCCGGGAAGCAGATCAACACATAGTCAATATTTATGTGCAGCAAGTATATTTTATAACTATTCGGGAATAACCGTTCTGTCAAAATTGCACAACCTATATTTATAGGCTATTTATTTCGAACAGACATTCCTATTTGACTACAGGTGGTATGTTCACAAGGAGTTGTAATAAATCATAGAATCAGAGCTACATATGAATTAGTACCAAGTACTACTCTCCTATTTTCTACAGTATGAGAACACCAGTATTTGGTGTTCTATCAAAAAAAGTAGGATTTTTTTTGTCTATCAAATTTGGAAATAGTGGGTTTCTTGGACAATTTTCGTCCCGTCTCAATCTAGAGATAATTACTCTTATTGGGACAATAATAACAGAATTGGGACGTGGTTCACTTCAAACTCTCTATCGGATATGATTAGTTACATCATCTGTTTATGAAAACAGGCTTAGAATTTGTATAAATGTTCATAATTTATTTATCTTTTTAGCCGTACGAGAAGCCTGGAGCTTTCCACGCCTCCACTCCTCCTCCATTCAACATGGCGGGTTCTGCAGGTCCATACGCTCACGCTCCGGTCTACTTGCCAACTATGCCGCCCCACCAGAACCAGCTGATACACCACCAGTTGCACCAGGTACACTACCACTCATATCTCTAGTTAAATTATATTTCTCAGTCTATATCTTTTTCCTCAATATATATTTGTAACCAAATCTAAAAAATCTTGGCCCTTTATTGCCCTAAGGCGATATATATATGTCCCCTCAAATGATGTAATGATGATTATACAAATTGATTTTTTATTGTTTGATATGCTTTATTTGGTAGCCGGTAAATTGCTCAAGACAAATTGCTCGGGTGAACAATTGCTCGAATAAACAATTGACCAAAAGAAAACTGGCTTGAATGGTCAATCGTTCAGATAATATAAAATAAATAAAAATACAGTTATTATTAAATGGCATAAATGATAATTAGAAACAAGGACGATCAGGTGCAGCTAATCAAAGAGATTTCACCTCATTATTAACCAACTTTCGGCAACATTTATGTAATTAAAATTGCTCAAATAATCAAATTTCGAATAGTCAATTGTTTAATGTAAAAGAATAGGAAAAGTCAACCATATAAGAGCTACCGAAAAGTGGCACGAATACCAGAGGTCATGTTGAATGTATCTAGAGTAGTTCCCATAACCAGAGTTGCTAAACCTAACAGACCTAACCTAGACCTGAGAACATCTCGTTGGACCCCATTGAAGCTATTGACTGACATAAATGAAAATTAATGTACCCAAAATTGGCGCAGTATTTTTGTTCAGTAAAAATAAGAACCAGGAAGATAATAATTAAAAACAGTATTATGATTGATAGTAAATAGCGATGAAAAATATGTAATGCAGTTATTATATTATACTAATCAGATACCAGGACGGTTAGGTGCAGTTAATTGAAGTGATCCAACTTGATGATTAATGTCTTATTAATTTGAACACTGAGCAATTTTATCATTCAAGCAATTGGTTTTCGAGCAGAGAAATTGTTTTTCAAGCAATTTACCTAGAACCCTTAAATTAAAGAAAATCACAAAAATCATAGTTATTTTAATCTCAAATTAATTTTGGGCAAAGAGGGTTAATGTAAAAGATGTTACTGTTTTCAAATGGCGTTCTAAATGCAATAATTTGTATGTTATTGTTCCTCAGGATGGCTCATCTTCAGGCGGTCAGAGAGGATCTGCAAGCAATGTCCAGAGCAAAGCTGCCTCCAAACCTCAGTATCCGACACAGTTTTGGGGCAACTAACCCCTCCCTTTACCACACATTGAATGTTGTTCAACTGCTAGCTACATCGGGCTATATTTCTAGAGTCTTTCGTTCACAGAGTATCTTTTCTACTTCGTAGTCAAGATACCAAACTTTTCCAATTTTACTTATTATTTGCGTGTATCAGTGATACATTCTCGCAGAGCTGAATTGACTCCAATTCAGGACTAAATGATGACTAACTTTGTTATGTTTGAATGTTATTGAACTCTAATATCGACTGCATTGTAGCCTGCTAGGACACAAAAAACACCACATTGTAAATTTACAATCGTCTTGAAATATTTGTAGATCTTAATTATATTAATAAATAGTCTTCAAATCTATGAAAGAGGTTGTATTATTATTTGTACACGATTAACATTTATAAATATATATATCTATCTATCTCACGCTTTTCATGTTCAGACATTTTTCTGTCCAAGTAATGGCTTTTGGGTTGTTCTAGTGCATTATTTTGATACCCGAAGAGTATGTTAGACGTGTAAAGTAATGAAGTAATACCCCCCGAGTATTATGTATTCAGTATGTATATACATAATATATGTTTTTGCACTGAGTACTACTGTCAATGATCACTTTGTATTACTTCAATTTTGGGTGTATTTTCTTAAGTTTAAAGAGGTAGCAGCGATACCTCACTGTATACATACCTTAAAAACTGTTTTTCTTTGTAAACTAACGATCTAGCATTTAATATTAATATTTTTGTGCATATAGAAGAAGGGGAACTGCGGTTCTTCCAGAGGAAAAACTACCACTTTATAATTTGTTTTTATGCTCTTCTGAACATGTTATCTTTCTTGTAACTGAGAATCTAAGATTAGTTTGTTTTATAAGAGTTCTGATCTTAAGTGAAAGTAAAACAGAATGGAACAAAAAGACTCATCATTTTAATACCTCTACACTATCTTTATTTACTTTACCAACATTATGTTTTTTTGGAAAATGGAATTGAAATAAGTTGTTAGACAGTATTGACTTAAAATTTACTTTATATATCTAATTTGACATACGAGGTCATTTGATTGAAATATTTTACAACTAGATAATTGATTGAACTTTTAGAAGGCAAGAAATGTCTAATTTCTCTTGACATTTGGGGATTTTAAAGCTCCTCCCTGTCCTATTTATTATAAACAGTTAAGATATCTGGCTAAATGAATACTAACAGTTAAATAACCTGACCAAATGTAAAGCGACCTGGGTGAATGTAGAGTAATGTTAAATAACTTAGACAAATGTAAGTAACTGTTAAATACCCTGGATAAATATAGAGTAACCATTAAATAACTGGAAAAATGTAAAGTAACCTTCAAATAACCTTGCCGTATGTAAAGTAACCGTTAAATAACCTGGTTAAATGTAGAGCAACCGTTGAATAACCTGGAAAAATGTAGAGTAACCGTTAAATAACCTGGCTAATTGTAGAGTAGCTAACCGTTAAATAACCTGGCCTAATGTTGAGTGACCATTAAATAACCTGGGCAAATGTAGAGTAACTGTTTAATAACCTGGCCAAATGTAGAGCAACCGTTAAATAACCTGGCTAAATGTAGAGCAACCGTTAAATAACCTGGCTAAATGTAGAGTAGCTAACCAATAACCTGGCCAAATGTAGATTAACTGTTAAATAACCTGGCCAAATGTAGATTAACCGTTAAATAACCTGGCCAAATGTAGAGTGACCATTAAATAACCTGTATAAAAATGAAATAACCTGGAAAATGTAGAGTGGTAACCATTAAATAACCTGGAAAAATGTAGAGTGGTAACCATTAAATAACCTGGAAAAATGTGGAGTAACCGTTAAATAACCCGGAAAAATGTGGAGTAACCGTTAAATAACCTGGAAAAATGTGGAGTAACCATAAAATAACCTGGAAAAATGTGGAGTAACCATAAAATAACCTGGAAAAATGTGGAGTTACCGTTGAAAAACTTTGAAAAATGTGGAGTAACCGTTAAATAACCTGGAAAAATGTGGAGTAACCTGGACAAATGTGGAGTAAACGTTGAATAACCTGGACAAATGTGGAGTAATTGTTGAATAACCTGGACAAATGTAGAGTAACCGATGAATAACCTGGATAAATGTGGAGTAATTGTTGAATAACCTGGACAAATGTGGAGTAATTGTTGAATAACTTGGACAAATGTAGAGTAACCGTTGAATAACTTGGACAAATATAGAGTAACCGATGAATAACCTGGACAAATATAGAGTAACCGATGAATAACCTGGACAAATGTGGAGTAATTGTTAAATAACTTGGACAAATGTGGAGTAACCGTTGAATAACCTGGACAAATGTGGAGTAACCGTTGAATAACCTGGACAAATGTGGAGTAACAGTTAAGTAAGCTGGCTAAATGTTGAGAATCAATTAAATAACCTGGCTAAATGTATGGTGACGTGGCAAAATGTAGAGTAATAAATAGTTAAGACATAATTTAGATGTTTCGAGAGTAATTATAGCTACATGAACACTTAATAGCCATACAATCAACTTAACCAGGAATAACACCCATATGCTCTATCCTGTAGCTGTTTGAGGTGGAAGAAAGAGAAGGGGTGGCGTTTCTTGTTCCACGAACTGTTGTAATTTGGATTATGTATTGTCTCTTTTTTTCATGTATATCATTTTTTTAAAGCTACTTACAGTTTTAGATGATAGCACTTGGGTTATGCTCTTCAACTACGAGGTCTTAGATTTTGTGTTAGGTAGACTTTATTTACTATCGCCTCTTCATTTTCCTCTTCCATCCGTGACTTTAACCACCGGTGCTTGTGTTCCTTTTCGTCACATTTCTTGGTAAGTGTGACTGAGTAGCTTTTCTGCGTTCATGAACTGATCCGTGCCTCTAATTGGCTGTGATGAGTTTTCCTGTCCGATCTCTTGTTTTCGTTTAAACGGAGCGATTTTGAGTTTTATTACGCAGTAGATGTTAAAACATGCCATTAATTTATATGCCTTCTCATGACTGTTTGTGTTAGAGAAATTTCTAATTACTTTCGCAAAATTGCGGGAAGTTATGTTTTGGTCGACATTCATTCATTTTTAATTTTGTTATTCGTATAACTCATGAAAGTAATCAACCAAATTGTCTGAGATTTGATACGACGGTTGGTCATTATCCATGAACCATTTGATTAGATTTTGGGAGCAATCAGGTCGAAGGTCAAGGTCATTTATAACTTCACTAGAAGAAAAATATGTAGAAGCGGCGAAAGAATGCGCTCTATGAGTGGTCTTTCTAATTCTCTATCGTTCCAGGTTCCTAATATTGTGGATTTTCATTTTTTCATCATGTTAGGTCAAAGGTGATATTTTGATCACATTTTCATCCATTATGAACTCTGCAATGCTTCCTAGATGTTGGGGTCTGACTCGAAGAACTGTTACTACAATATACTATGGTGTTGGTGAGTAACTGGAAAATAGGTTTTTATATATGAGTGGGCAATTATTTTCGTTCAGCTTTAATGCCGGATTTATAAACAATGGGGCGGCCTAGTAAGCGTATATTATCTTCTAGGCGTTTTTAGTGAAAACAAAAAAAAATCCTAAATGAAAGTTTGTCCATAAGACATGATGCTAACATGTGAGAAGTTTCTAATTTTTATCCCTATTAAATAAAAAAGTTTAAAAACCGTGAGTCTCCCCTAAAAGTTAAAACTTGTGAAACCTGGTTGTCTCTCTTTTAACTGCCACCTAACGCTAAAATATAAAGAATATGGTAATTGTCGTCTTAATATTTCGATTATAAGTATGTCAATTCCATGTATTGATTTAAACAATATAATATCCCCTATGACAAGTTAACTCTTAAGAATCAGTTGAGTAACGTTACATTGGGTCTATTCAAGATGGCAGCCATTGGGTCTATTCAAGATGGCAGCCATTGGGTCTATTCAAGATTACACCCATTGGGTCTATTCAAAATTACACCCATTGGGTATATCCAAGATGGCCGCCACTAGGTATATCCAAGATGGCCGCCACTGGGTATATCCAAGATGGCCGCCAT
Organism: Caprella mutica; assembly: GCA_947561585.1. NCBI lineage: Eukaryota > Metazoa > Arthropoda > Malacostraca > Amphipoda > Caprellidae > Caprella > Caprella mutica. The sequence continues at coordinate 277,278 of CANNZV010001326.1, read as the reverse complement.
TGGGTCTATTCAAGATGGCCGTCATTGGGTCTATTCCAGATGGCCGCCATTGGGTCTATTCAAGATGGCAGCCCTTGGATCTATCTAAAATGGCCGCCATTGGGTCTATTCAAGATGGCCGCCATTGTGTATATGATTATATCCAAGATGGCCGCCATTGAGTTTATCCAAGATGGCAGCAATTGGGTCTATTCAAGATGGCAGCAATTGGGTCTATTCAAGATGGCTGCAATTGGTTCTATCCAAGATGGTAGCAATTGGATCTATCCAAAATGGCAGCAATTGGGTCTATTCAAGATGGCCGCAATTGGGTCTATCCAAGATAAAAGTAATTTGATCTATCCAAGATGGTCGCAATTGGGTCTATCCAAGATGGCAGCAATTGGGTCTATCCAAGATGGCAGCAATTGGGTCTATCTAAGATGGCAGCCATGGGTCTATTCAAGATGGCAGCAATTGGGTCTATTCAATATGGCAGCAATTGGGTCTATGAAGATGGCAGCAATTGGGTCTATTCAAGATTGCAGCAATTGAGTTTATTCAAGATGGCAGCAATTGAGTCTATTCAAGATGGCAGCCATGGGTCTATTCAAGATGGCCGCAATTGGGTCTATCCACGTTCGCAGTAATTAGGTCTATCCACGTTCGCAGCAATTGGGTCTATCCACGTTCGCAGCAATTGGGTCTATTCAAGGTGGCATCCATAATAATTTTATTTAAATATTATTAAACTATATTAATTGTACGCAGAATAACTGAATTTAATTCGTATTATATTATGTCCCAGATTAAAAATTAAATGCCCAACTATGTTTTGGCGGCTAACGTGTATAGTGAGGGAGCTTTTCAGAAGAAAAAGGGGAACTTTAAAAAAAATCGCTCAAAATATCCTTTTTCGTTATTTTTGTCTGATAATATTTTAAAGACATAACTCTACAAGATTGTGAAAACAGAATTGCAAAATTCTCACTAGAAGTCGTACAGAGGTACGTACAAACGTTTTACACAGATACGTTCAGAGCGTTTCCAGCTTAATAAGTTTCCAACCTAATGAATAATGGTTATTCAATGGAATGGAGGGAAGAGGGGTTTCCAGTGTTCAAAAGTACCCCTTCACAATGAAGTTGTGTGTAGCCAATAATGTCACAGTGAGTATGTTGTTATCAGCAGGCAAAACTTTTTCAAACTCAAGAACCCTAAAACTTGCAAGACATTTTCTCCTACTTCATATTTTGCAGATTTTGAAAATTGAAATCGCTACTTCTTCTAGAGTTTTCAACCGATTTTTGTTATTCAACGTACAAAATGAAGGTAAATTCCTAGGCTACAATTCTTCGTTTTATGAATTTCAAAATTTGTTCAAAAAAATCGGAATAAATAAAAAAAAATAAAAAAAAATTCAATTTTTACTTTTTTAGTATTTTCTAAAAACTGGTTATGATTTTCAAATTACTGTGAGCGAAGAAATGTTTTCATACCTTTTAACTATGTGATGAAGCGTAAAACAGAAATATTGGTCAAAAATTGTGAGAGAAGATAGATTTTTAAAATGTTACAAAAAAAACTCGAAAATAACTCAAAAATATCAAACATTTTGGAAAAATTATAGGAACAAAAATGTCTTAGAACTTGTTTTTACTTAAACCTTCCCAGTTTCAGAAACATCAAACGGTAAACAACGAATAAACCTCATTTTCGAAAAGCTCTCCTTAATATTTGTATCAAGTTATTACATGTGAAAATGTATACATTTTCCTTTACTCCACAGGTAGCAAATGTGGAGCACACTCAGTGGTCCCCTCCACCCCCACTCCCTCTCCACCTGCTCCCTCTCACTCCACATCTGATGACGTCACACTGGAGCTGGTACAGAAACTGGAGAAGTTATCTCTGGTGGATGTGGCGAATGCTGAGGGACTGAGGAGCTTGAAGCACACAATCAGGTCACTAGTGTAGAGCCATCTCATGATGACAAAAGCTTCATTTCTATTTTTGTGAATATTTTCTTTATAATTTGTAAACTACTTTATTATAATTGGTAACTATTTTTTTAGGTAAATTCCTAGTTCATGTCCCTATTTCATTTAGGGACGTGAACTAGGAACCAATCCAAATACTTCCTTCATAGTTCACGTTCCTAATTGATTTAAGGACGTGCACTAGAAAGAGGGTAGGCATCCTATATTGTTAATAATTTCATTAATTTGATTTATATATTAGCAAATAAGGAAATTGTAGGAATTTGTTTAAATTAAATTTCAAATATTCCTATTTGTTTCTGTAGTCAAGATACTAGATTTTCTGTCAATTACTATTTTTTATTGCAATATATTTTAATCAGATGGAAGGTAATTAGATTTAAGAAAAATTAGTTTTTAAAATACCTCCTTCCTAGATCACGTCCGTAAATGAAATAGGGACATGAACTAGGAATTTACCTTTTTATAATTTGTAAGTATTTTCTTCATAATCTGTAAGCTTTCATTCTTATTTGTAAACATTTTCTTAATATTTAGTAAACCTTTTTTCAATATATATATTTTTATAATTTGTGAAAAAAATATCTTAAATATTTTTTCCTTGTTTTTTTCCCCCCTTAAGTTGATTTCAATTTGTTATTTTTTCCTCCACAGAATGGCAGACAGACTGCAGAGTGTTTGTGTTGATGGTGTGGAGCCACTGGTGAGCCTAGTGGAGCACATGTGAGTTATTGACTCTTTACCCTAGTTAATAATGCAATATGCAGTGCAGTGAAAGGGCAGTCTGACTGGAGGCCTGCCTTTATCACTAGAACTATCAAGCAGCCAATTTGATTTTTACTCTTCAAACATTTGTATTTTATAAATTCAAGTATCTAGGACTAATAATAAAGATTTATTGATAAGAATGCCAAGGGAATAATAAAGCACGGTATACTGCTCCAAACCCTTCTATAAATTAACGAAACAGTAAATAACTTTTGAGGGTATAACGAGAAATGGTCCCCTTCTCTCCAGTGCGTGCCCTCTCTCCCCCGAAAAGAAAGATGAGGGTAACCGCAAAGAGAAGCTGCTGTCCTGCTCCCGTGACGTCATAGAGGACTACTTCGTGCTGCCTCCCGGGAACATTGACTACGTACCTGACGAGAAGTACTATAAACAACTACTAGAAATTGAAAAGAACACCCAGGAACACTGAAAAGGATAAACAAATAAATTAAAACTACTATCATTCAAATATCATTTCCCCTCCGTAACTATTATCACAGTGGTCACAATTAAAAGAAAAATGATGACTTGAAAAAGAATAAGTATGAAGAGCAATAATTTGTATCTTAAATTATGATAAATAAAAAAAATCATAATTTATAATTTGAATAATAAGAAATAAGAAAAACAATAATTTATAACCTGAATGATAAGAAATAAGAAAAACAATAATTTATAACCTGAATGATAAGAAAAAAGAAAAACAATAATTTATAACCTGAATGATAAGAAATAAGAAAAACAATAATTTATAACCTGAATGATAAGAAAAAAGAAAAACAATAATTTATAACCTGAATGATAAGAAATAAGAAAAACAATAATTTATAACTTGAATTATGATAAATAAGAAAAACAATATTTTATAGTTTGAATAATAAGAATTGAGAAAAACAATAATTTATAACTTGAATTATGATAAATAAGAAAAACAATATTTTATAGTTTGAATAATAAGAATTGAGAAAAACAATAATTTATAACCTGAATAATAAGAAATAAGAAAAACAATAATTTATAACTTGAATTATGATAAATAAGAAAAACAATATTTTATAGTTTGAATAATAAGAATTGAGAAAAACAATAATTTATAACTTGAATATTGATAAATAAGAAAAACAATAATTTATAACTTGAATATTGATAAATAAGAAAAACAATAATTTATAGTTTGAATAATAAGAATAACAACAATTTATAACTCGAATAGGAATAAATAATTTATAGTTTGAATAAGAAAACAATAATTCATTGCATGAATAAAAATTAATATCGTGAAAAGGGTAACTTGGACAAGAATAATTAAGTAATTGAAATGAAATCATATTATAAAGAATAATTAATTATATATTTAAATATGATTTTATGGAGAAGAATAAACGAATACTTTTTGAAATACAATTATATCATCTGAATTATAGATGCTGTTTAGTTCAGGTATCCATGATATCTGCAGGTATATTGGATACCAATTAAAATAACGTTAAATTATTATAATATCAATTTTTCTTTCATCGAAAATGCTGAACCGTCCGATAACTCAGCACTTACCCTCACAAACTATTTTTCTGATAAAATAATTTAGAGTAAAATTAGTTTAATTTATTAATAATAATGAAATTAATTTCTAAATACTAATTATTTTAGGATAATAATCTACTCTGATTTTAGTTAGAAATATTAGATGTAAGAAAATATAAATGGTGACACAGCGTAAATTGGTTTGAAGTTTGAAATATAATTCCGAAAATACATTAAATTTACGCAATTTTATTTAATAAATTCTGTTTTACTTTTCTTTGATTTCTCTTTAGAAAACTATTATATGAATATTTATTTACAATTAATATTTATAGATAATTTTGTGCTTTAGAAGATCTTTTCTCGTTTATATTAACTTTACTATTTGCAATAAAAATAAGAAACAAGCCAAATAGATGTAATAAATAACGCACAAGAAATGGCTCTTATAGACTGTTATTACGTATTTATTTGCTATTTTCAATTAGTAATGTTTAACTGGTTTAGTTTGTGGTAGATTTAAAAATGATTTAACATTAGTTTTTTATGCAAGTGAGAAATGTTTTTCATCATTATTGTAGATTTATTTTAAAATTAATGGTAAATTATATAAGTTGAAACACTCCTCCTAAAATAGGTATGGTTCACTTAATTCAAATTGTGTGACTTCTAAATAAATGTGTGTGTAAATTGTAATAAAAATATTATGTCAATTAAGATGTACAAAACATGAGAAATAGATAAATTGCTAAAAAAAGGAATATTTTACTTACAATATGAATATGATATATTAGTTTGGATATTTATTCATACAGTAATAATTTAATTGTTTTAAATCTGAAATACGACATACATACAAATTGTTTTATAAATTATCATTTTCAGTTCTAAAATTGGGTATGTTAATTTTATTATATATTGAGAGATGTCGATGGGTAAAAAAGCGTTGGACCATATGGTCTAAACATCAGAATTAAAATGAATGTAATTCAGTAAAAACTTGAGTAGAAAATAATCGTCAAATTGACGTTAAAATCGTTCCTTACATTCAATATAATTTTTATTACCTATTGATGTTTCTTTGAGGCTGGATTGAATATTTAAAGTGTTAAAAGTTTTTTTCCGTGAACGCTTATTAGTTTGAATAAAAACAGCGAAGGATGGTAAATAAATTTAAAGACCATTGTTTTTCTATCAAAATAAATATGATTGTTTTTATATTGAAATAAAGTGCAGATGCGTAAAAATTCTTTTAACTTAAGTAAGTTTACTACATAAAAGTTCACTAAAAGTTAATATTTCGTCAGTAAAAATTCTTAAATTTTTCTATCTGTCAGTCTGCTTGTAAAACTGCATTATTTAAATAAATAATGAAAATTGTTACTGTCTATCCTAACAATACCCGTAGTAATTTTATTTATTTGGTGTCCGCATCTTGAGAACCGAGTTTGGCAACCGAGTCGGCTACTTTGTGCGACCAAGCTGCTTAGTGCGACCTATCCGTTTAATGCGACCAAGCCTCTTAATGCAACCAAGCCTCTTAGTGCGACCATGCTATTTAATAGTGCTTACTTAGTCCGACCGATCCGCTTAAAAATAAACTAATTCAAAAAAGAATTTAAACATTGCAGTGTTATAACATGAAAACCGGTTATGTATGAAAATTATGTCAATTAAAAATTAGATAGCACTATCTATATAAATTCCAACATTAAGCATTAGTCTACCAAGACATATGGTAACTTTCAAATTGTCGGCCGATTTCACATCTTCGACCATATCATTATTGAATTTTTTTTTAATTACTATTCAACATTATTTTAAGTGGTATCCATGGTACCAGCAGGTATAAGTATTTTTCAAATAGCGGTATTTCACCTAATATTGGAGTACTAAGCAGTGTTCTTTAGCCCAATTATGAGGCCTGGTGAACAATATCTGCTCTCATTGTAAACAAATTTTGGCAGAGTCTTTTCAGCAGGTTGCCAGCCCCAACCCGCTATAAATAACTATTGGCAACTGCCGCTAGAGGGGGCGATGCTGCCTATCGAATGCAAGCCTGCCATGGGTGGGGATAGAACTCGAACTATGGGAGTTGAAATGGTATAACGAGAAGACTAGGGATTTAAATGATATAATCCTAAGACTAGGGGTTAACATGGTTTAACCCGAAGACTAGGGGTTACATGGTTTAACCCGGAAACTAGGGGTTTAAATGATATAACCCGAAGACAAGGGGTTTACATGGTTTAACCCGAGGACTAGGGGTTACATGGTTTAACCCGAAGAATAGGGGTTTAAATGGTATAACCCTAAGACTGGGGGTTTAAATGGTATAACCCGAAGACTAGGGGTTTGAATGGTATAACCCGAAGACTAGGGGTATACATGGTTTAACCCGAGGACTAGGGGTTACATGGTTTAACCCGAAGACTAGGGGTTTAAATGGCATAACCCGAAGACTAGGGGTTTAAATTGTATAACCCGAAGACTAGGGGTTTAAATGATATATAACCCGAACTATAGGTATTTAAATGGTATAACCCGAAAATTATGAGTTTAAATGATATAATCCGAAGATTAGTAGTTTGAATGATATAACCTGAAGATTATGAGTTTGAATGATATAACCCGAAGATTAGTAGTTTGAATGATATAACCTGAAGATTATGAGTTTAAATGATATAATCCGAAGATTAGTAGTTTGAATGATATAACCTGAAGATTATGAGTTTGAATGATATAACCCGAAGATTAGTAGTTTGAATGATATAACCTGAAGATTATGAGTTTAAATGATATAATCCGAAGATTAGTAGTTTGAATGATATAACCCGAAGATTATGAGTTTGAATGATATAACCCGAAGATTAGTAGTTTGAATGATATAACCCGAACCCTACTAAGTGAAATAATTTAACCCTAACCTTACAGTTACTTCGACATCAATATAAGTTGAAGAGGTCTTAAAAAATGTACATCTTATATTTTCTCTACCGGTCAATAAAAGTCAATATTTTTTGAAAAAATATCTAACTAATCGTATTTAAATATCTTCATATATAAGAACTGGTAATATACCAATAACAGCAGATAATATGCCAATAACAGCAATATGCCAATAAGAGCAGATAATATACCAATAACAGCAGATATTATACCAATAACAGCAGATATTATACCAATAACAGCAGATATTATACCAATAACAGCAGATAATATACCAATAACAGCAGATAATATGTCAATAACAACAGATAATATACCAATAAGAGCAGATAATATACCAATAAGAGCAGATATTATACCAATAACAGCAGATAATATACCAATAACAGCAGATAATATGTCAATAACAACAGATAATATGTCAATAACAACAGATAATATACCAATAACAGCAGATAATATACCAATAACAGCAGATAATATACCAATAACAGCAGATATTATACCAATAACAGCAGATATTATACCAATAACAGCAGATATTATACCAATAACAGCAGATAATATACCAATAACAGCAGATAATATGTCAATAACAACAGATAATATACCAATAACAGCAGATAATATACCAATAACAGCAGATAATATACCAATAATAGCAGATTTTATACCAATATAACAGCAGATAATATACCAATAACAGCAGATATTATACCAATAACAGCAGATATTATACCAATAACAGCAGATAATATGCCAATAACAACAGATAATATACCAATAACATCAGATAATATACCAATAACAGCAGATATTATACCAATAACAGCAGATATTATACCAATAACAGCAGATAATATACCAATAACAGCAGATAATATGCCAATAACAGCAGATAATATACCAGTAACAGCAGATAATATGCCAATAACAGCAGATATTATACCAATAACAGCAGATAATATGCCAATAACATCAGATAATATGTCAATAACATCAGATAATATGCCAATAACAACAGATAATATACCAATAACAGCAGATAATATACCAATAACAGCAAATATTATACCAATAACAGCAGATAATATGCCAATAACAACAGATAAAATACCAATAACAACAGATAAAATACCAATAACAGCAGATAATATACCAATAACAGCAGATAATATACCAATAACAGCAGATATTATACCAATAACAGCAGATAATATGCCAATAACAACAGATAATATACCAATAACAGCAGATAATATACCAATAACAGCAGATAATATACCAATAATAGCAGATATTATACCAATAACAGCAGATAATATGCCAATAACAACAGATATTATACCAATAACAGCAGATAATATACCAGTAACAGCAGATATTATACCAATAACAGCAGATAATATGCCAATAACAACAGATAATATACCAATAACATCAGATAATATACCAATAACAGCAGATATTATACCAATAACAGCAGATATTATACCAATAACAGCAGATATTATACCAATAACATCAGATAATATACCAATAACAGCAGATACTATACCAATAACAGCAGATAATATACCAATAACAGCAGATAATATGCCAATAACTGCAGATAATATACCAGTAACAGCAGATAATATACCAATAACAGCAGATAATATACCAATAATAGCAGATTTTATACCAATATAACAGCAGATAATATACCAATAACAGCAGATATTATACCAATAACAGCAGATAATATGCCAATAACAACAGATAATATACCAATAACAGCAGATATTATACCAATAACAGCAGATAATATGCCAATAACAACAGATAATATACCAATAACAGCAGATAATATACCAATAACAGCAGATAATATACCAATAACAGCAGATTTTATACCAATATAACAGCAGATTTTATACCAATATAACAGCAGATATTATACCAATATAACAGCAGATATTATACCAATAACAGCAGATAATATACCAATAACAGCAGATTTTATACCAATAACAGCAGATAATATGCCAATAACAGCAGATAATATGTCAATAACATCAGATAATATGCCAATAACAACAGATAATATACCAATAACAGCAGATAATATACCAATAACAGCAGATAATATACCAATAACAGCAGATATTATACCGATAACAGCAGATAATATACCAATAACAGCAGATATTATACCGATAACAGCAGATAATATACCAATAACAGCAGATTTTATACCAATATAACAGCAGATATTATACCAATAACAGCAGATAATATACCAATAACAGCAGATTTTATACCAATATAACAGCAGATAATATGCCAAAAGCAGCAGATATTATACCAATAACAGCAGATAATATGCCAATAACAGCAGATAATATGTCAATAACATCAGATAATATGCCAATAACAACAGATAATATACCAATAACAGCAGATAATATGCCAATAACAGCAGATATTATACCAATAACAGCAGATAATATGCCAATAACAGCAGATAATATGTCAATAACAGCAGATAATATGCCAACAACAGCAGATAATATATCAATAACAGCAGATTTTATATACCACAAGTAGTCGTGAACTTATTAATATAATTCAAGTGAATTAGTACTGAAGAACATATTACGCGTTAGGTGGAGGATTGGTCTAAGCAACATTTTGAAATTGTTCAGGAGAAGCATCCAATTTTTTTATATATATTTTTGGTGGTTTACTGAGATATTACGGACAATTAAGGTACTTTAACCTTGATTTGTATAAAATACTGATGGAATAGTGAAGAAGTTACAATGGATAACTTTCTTCGAAAAACATTATTTGCAAGATTTTGTGGCTTATGACCTTTTTCCCTCGAACGCGACATGTATCTTATAATGTATAAAGTAATCTATTCACTACAGTAACGTGTATCTTGCAATGTAACCTATCAACTACAGTAAAGTGAATGTTACGTATCGATTTTGCAGGACATACAAATTGCTCTGTATCTATGAAACTTTACGTAACGAATTATACTTCCACTACGGATGACGTGGCAGAAAATCCGATCAATCCTATCTGTACCAATCTTCATGTTTTAGAAGATTATTCAAATACAAATATTTAGAACTTGATAATAATAATAATTTTATTCATTTATTACAATAAAAAATTAATTACATTAAAAGATATTCAAGCCCATTAGAAGTTCCAATAAAGGAACTTTTTGGGCAAGTACACAGTTATTTGATTGTATGTTTTATATCAAACCCAAGTAAAGTAAATATACTTTAAAAATATTACTCAAATATATTTACTAACAATATATACTCTTTGTATTTCCATTTAATAACTGTCCTTTATAAAATTCCAGTAGAAACAAATTAAATTGGAAATAATTATTCTTTTCAAATTCAGAATAAAATGTAGGTCAAGTCGAACAGGAGTGACAATCTAGTAGAAAAGTTAATAATTTGGCAGAATTGGCATACAAACGAATATGCAAGATCATATTTGCTAAACTGTATTGGTAATATAAAACTACAAACTAAATAATAATTCTACAACCATAATATCATAAGTATGAATAGTATCAACACATTAAAGTATGAATAATAAACATACTAAAGTATTAATAATGAACATATTGAAGTGTTAATAATGAACATATTACTGCATTTTATGCATCAGGAAGTGAGTGGAGCTCAAGAAGAGCCTTGCAGTTTAGCCGGTAAGTTTCAGAGATATTAAATAAGTGAAATCGAGACTAGATATGTGAGGTATTGATTTACTTCTAATTTCAGAAGTGATAAATGGGGATAAGTATATTAACAGCTATTCATTTCGAAAGGAAGTTGTTATGGGGATTTGGTAATGTTATATTGATGAGTGCATGGATAAATGGTACTTGACCTTGATTTAGTTGATTTTAGTTTAAATAAGGTTTTATCCTGTTACGAATGATGTTATGTATCCTGAATCTAACAATTTAAACCGTACTAATTCATTGATGTAAGAATTCTAAGTGCATTAAAGTAAAATTTTACTTAAAACGAGTAAAATTAGTGATGGATGAGTCACTATGTTGAATGTGTTGCTTGCCTTTGGTATTTCAATTGGGTTTTAATTACAATTTTAATGAATTCGAATTTTCATCGATCTTAAATATGCAAGAGAATTGAAACTCTTTTTCGAAATATGCCATCATTAATTCTCCATTGTCTTTTATTTCCCTATTCATGACGTAGATGTAATGGTATGTGAGCGTATTAGATGTTATGCGTGTGTATTCAACCCAAAACGTGTAACTCTAACGTCCATGTGTGTGTTGGAACAACCGTCTAATCGGTTAAAGTTGGCTTCAATAGTTCTATTACGCAATGTCTAATAGTTACAAATTTGCTCTATTAGGTATATGATTACTGACAAAGTACAGTCAGAAGATATGTAGGCTGGGACTGAATCTATGTCTCTTTATGTACCGGCTGGTGTTCTATTTTACTCTTTTGGGCTCTGAAAAGAAACCGATGGCAACCGTCACGCAAGAAGGTCACGTGACCTCTCAGCCATTCTGAAATATTCAGACATTCCTGAAGCCTTCTTTCAGCCACTGTGATCACGTGATCTTTGCAAGCCAATTAGGGCTCAGAAAATAGCAGCTAATAGATATGATGTCAATTTAGCAGCTAAATAGGATATGAAAACCAGCTGTTTATAGATAAAACGGAAAATTTAGCAGCTTATCAAAAAGAAAGAAGAGAGAGTCAGGTAACTTTCTTCAGCCTATTTAGTGGGCGGGGCTTCTTCACAGCCGTTTAAGGTCATGTGATCAGAGTGGCCAATGAGAGCGCGGGAAGCTTCTGGTCGCGGGTCCATGCGCCAAGTCTCGCACAGTCAGTCCATAGGACCAATTGTCTGCGCACCTCCCGTCTGTCACGTTGACAAACACATTTTATCTTTTTTTCTTGGTAAGTCTCTAGGTGGATTTCTACGATTATTTGAAGCAAATGAAATGTGTTTTCTGGATCAGAGACGAAGTGATATTACAGTGTTATTTGTGGTGACCTAAGTGATGAAAAACTATATTGTGAATCTGTGTAACCTTATGTGAAATTATTTATCATTTACTTATTATTTGTCAGTTTCGTGTTGATATTGTTTAAAGTGTTAGTATTTCATTTTTTATTGTAACTTATTATTTTAAACATTATTTAATTAATTTCTTTGTAACTATTTACTTTTTAGTATTATATTAAAATCTTGTAATATGTAATTTTTTTTTTAAAGTTCAAACTTTAATTGTCTAGTTGTTAAAATTCTTTTATTATTTAGTTCCATGTGTTCTATTTTATTCTTCAACTAATTTTATTGATAAGAAATATATAGTTAAGAAAAAACATGTTATTGTATTTTTAATACGACCATGACACTTACAGCGACCAGATCTGATTCAATACTATAAAATTGAAGTAAAAATAATGATGACCATATAACATAAATCTATATGTTAAAATATGATAAGCTTATTCGTTTCCGATTTATCTACAATTTCGATCACATGAGAAAAAAATAGTTTGTTTTTTATTTTATCATTTGGCATTATGGATGATACCAAATAATCTGCAGGTATATTGGATACCTGATAAAGTAAAGGGATACCTGCAGGTATCATATATACCAATTAAATAAAAAGTTAAATAATTACTATCTTTGTTTTTCTTCTATGATCGAAAATGTGGAAACGTCCGATAACTGGGAAGGGAACTTACCTAATTTACATAACAATACAAACTAGTCATCAACTTTTAAACAATTCTTTTAAAATTAATCTATTTTAAATCAAAGTAAATAGATTAGCTTCGAATTTATTTATTTTCGAACACTAATTGCAAAAAAAAAACATGTGATTGAAATCTCCTATTAAAAATGCTCTAGCAAAACACTACTATGACACTTTGTTATCAATATTAATAGTATTTACATTAGTTAATAGTATTTACATTAGTTAATAGTATTTACATTAGTTAATAGTCCTCACATGCACTATAGCTTCAGTCTCTCAGTCTGGTGTAGTGTTGCATAGTGGCCCAGTGCCACATTTAGGAACATGGCATCATGCCAAACTCGCCACCCACTCTTTAGAACTTCGATTGCTACTCTCTTACGGTCTTACCAATTGTGGTAATTGAGATGTGGCTAAAATTAAATATTTTTCTAGTATTCTTTTAATGCTAAAATAATGTAATTGAAAAACTGTTCAAATAAAGTTTTCTGAAATTGTGTCTTAAGTCTACGGAAATGACTATGTTTATTTGAGTTACTATTTACTATTTATTTCAAATCAGTTTATTATGTATTTTTCTTTACAATTTAGTTGTATGCATTAAAATTATAATAGTAAATTACAATAATACGTAATACTTGTAACTATTTATATTTTTATGAAGGGAAATTGATTTTTTTTTAATTTTTTGAACCACTTCGTCTTTGATCCAGAATATTTTAGTTATTATCATAAATGATGGAATTTGCTTTCTTTAATTGTTATATCATTTGAATATAAAATAACAAAATGGGGACCAAATATTTCTATAATAAAAAATATCAAATTTCATCATTTTAAATACATAAATAGGTAAATCTTATGATTTAATAGATCAAATAGCTCGTAAAATCAAAAATCTGATATTAATTAAAATATATCTTCAAAAGATTTTTATTTAATATTTTTTTCCCCATTTTGATGTATAAGATATATTAATTATTATCGTTCAAAGAGATACCGATACCACTGATAAAAATAAAATCACTAATAAAAATAAGCATTTCGACGGAAGTCATTTGTTCTGAACATTTTAAAACTTTTCTTTGAGATATTATTTTCCTAACATTGTATTCCATTTTGTTTGTAGGTCTAAATAAAAAATGTAATTCGATACAGTTTCGAATTAAGAGAACGTCACAGTTCTTGGAAATAAGATCATGATTAGGGTTGTGACAATATGCATTTAATATCATAGATCTTAATAACATCATGGATGAAATGAAATGGTATCGAATACTACATACCGCTGGTGTAGAACCATTCAATACTCTTTCTAATTCAACCCGTCTATAATATTCTGAGGGATCTATGATTCTAAACGCATGTTGTCACAACCCTATTTATTTCCTGTGTTAACACCCACTGTCAAATTCGCTTTTTATTTATTTAAATTAAAAAAAAGTGCAATATAAAAAAGGTCAGGAATAAAGTTTCATTTAAAAAAAATAAATCAATATTGATAATTGCTATCTCTCGCGATATTTCATGTATTTATTAACTAACTTTTTTTCAGGTATTAAAGAAAGCTGCTGGAAAGTCATGGAGCTCTTCAATATATTGTGATTTATTTACCTAACTACCTATTCGAATTTATATTTTTAGTTTCAATATTTAATAGATACGAGAGTTTAGACCGGTTATTGGAAAAAAATTGAAAAAAATCTTAAAAGTTGGCAAATTTTAATTCTGTTCTAATTCAAATAATTTTCTTAAATTAAAAACAACGATTAAATTTTTATTCCAATAAGGATGAAATCACGCGGCAAAACAGATATAATGTAGAACAAATTATTGAAATTTATTTATAATCTAGTAAATGAGAGACGACGAATTCGTTCACGTTTGGTCGTACAGGATTAATTATGATCCCATTATAATATTTTATTGTGCAGATCTAACGAAAATTTAGGTATTGAAGAGTTCATCTTTTTGTAGAACTTCAAAAAAATTTAATAGTCCAGAATAGTTATCATTCAACAAAAGAATTAGTTCAAACTGCAACATTTAACCTTTTTCTTTTATTCTCTTGCATTTTCAGTCCTAATACCTAACTAAAGTTACTACAAAATGGCTTCAGATGAATCTGAGTACAGGTGAGATGGTACAGTAGCTCTGTGTTAGGATTAACACGTAAACAACAGTCTTAATTTAACTCACAATACCTGCGCTGTACGAAGTAGTTAAAATCAAATTGCTTGAACTAGTTTTACTCCGCGTCTAAGAGAATAGATAGTATTACTCCGCGACAAATAGAGTAGATTGTATTACTCCGCGTCTAAATGATATTCCTCCGCGTCTTAGAAAATAGATAGTATTCCTCCGCGTCTAAAAGGTATTCTTCCGCGTCTAAGAGAATAGGATTGATTACAATCCTATCGGTGTATTTTCTTTTTCAGGATTCAGAATACCTCAGCCAATCACTACTTCTCTTACATTTATACTAGTTCATTTTATTAATTGTATCTCCTGTTCTTTTCACCAGTCGCGTGAAAGAAACAACAAAAGGCAACCATGGCTGACGAGGTATCTAGTTCTTTTCGCGCTTCTTGTGTGCCAACCTCAGCAATTATTTTAGAGTGCATTATTACGATAAACTTGATTTTATATTTTTTTCTATAAATGCGAACGTTTATTATCTTTTACCCTATTTTTTGGCGTGGTTCAGCATAAGTCTTATATTTTTTGGAGTGATATTTCATTACTTTTTGCTCTGCATTTGACTTTAAATTATGACAGTTTTCCCTTCAGTTCATAAATAAATCCAAAGATTTGCAGTACCTAAAATCTTCTCAAGCACCTCTTCATTTCACCGCATTTTACGTTAGGGAAATTATTCGATGCCGATATCGAAATTTTATTATAGGAGACGATTATTTTCTAAAATAAGATTTAGTTAGTTGCTTATTTAGTTTTTCATTTTATTTCATTCATATTCACTTCATTCACCATCTCATTCACTTTATTCACCTTCTCATTCACTTTATTCACCATCTCATTCACTTTATTCACCATATCATTCACTCTATTCACCATCTCATTCAATTTATTCACCATCTCATTCACTCTATTCACCATCTCATTCACTTTATTCACAATCTCATTCACTCTATTCACAATCTCATTCACTCTATTCACCATCTCATTCACTCTATTCACCATCTCATTCACTTTATTCACAATCTCATTCACTCTATTCACCATCTCATTCACTTTATTCACCATATCATTCACTCTATTCACCATCTCATTCACTTTATTCACCATCTCGTTCACTCTATTCACCATCTCATTCACTTCATTCACCATCGCATTCACTTTATTCACCATCTCATTCACTTCATTCACCATCTCATTCACTTCATTCACCATCTCATTCACTTCATTCACCATCTCATTCACTTCATTCACCATATCATTCACTCTATTCACCATCTCATTCACTTCATTCACCATCTCATTCACTTTATTCACCATCTCATTCACTTCATTCACCATCTCATTCACTTCATTCACCATCTCATTCACTTTATTCACCAACTCATTCACTTCATTCACCATCTCATTCACTTTCCCTTTGCGTTTTTCTCATTTTTTTACTAAATTTTCCCTTCAGTACCGAAGAAGAGTCTGAAGAAGAGGAAGATGCAGCCGTTAAAGTGAGTTAGGGAGTTACTTTGTTAGTAAGAGAGTTACTTAGTGAGTTAGGGAGTTGCTTAGTGAGTTAGGGAGTTACTTTGTGAGTAAGAGAGTTACTTAGTGAGTTGGGGAGTTGCTTAGTGATTTAGGGAGTTACTTAGTGTGCTGGGAGTTACTTAGTGAACTGGGGAGTTACTTAGTGAGCTGGGGAGTTACTTAGTGAGTTGGGGAGTTACTAAGTGAAATAGGGAGTTACTTAGTGAGCTGGGGAGTTACTTAGTGAGTTGGGGAGTTACTTAGTGAAATAGGGAGTTACTTAGTGAGTTGGGGAGTTACTTAGTGAGTTGGGAGTTACTTAGTGAGTTGGGAGTTACTTAGTGAGTTGGGGAGTTACTTAGTGAGTTAGGGAGTTACTTAGTGAGTTGGGAGTTACTTAGTGAGTTAGGGAGTTACTTAGTGAGTTGGGAGTTTCTTAGTGAGTTGGGAGTTACTTAGTGAGTTAGGGAGTTACTTAGTGAGTTAGTGAGTTACTTAGTGAGCTGGGGAGTTACTTAGTGAGTTGGGAGTTACTTAGTGAGTTGGGAGTTACTTAGTGAGTTGGGGAGTTACTTAGTGAGTTGGGAGTTACTTAGTGAGTTGGGAGTTACTTAGTGAGTTGGGGAGTTACTTAGTGAGTTGGGGAGTTACTCAGTGAGTAAATAAATTAGAGAGTAAATAAGGAGGTCACGATGAATTAGGGAGGTGCTGAGTGAGTTACTAGTTATTTCATCAAGGAATGAAAATATTTAGTTATTGATTGCCTACCTTGTAAGTTATCTGGTTAGATATTTCAGAAACTGGATTATTTTGATGTTACATTATTGTCAGGGATTACTAATTTGTATTCTAAATATAATAACTTGAGGTAATTACTGTTATCTTAGTAGGTATAATCAATATTAAACTAATAGGTAATGTTTGGATACCTTGAACCTCTTTATTTGTTTCATTACGCTTTTCTATTTTGTGTGTTTATACTAATTGATTCTACCAAAACGTAAGTAAATGTCACTCAAATTCTAGGATGATGATACTCATGAAATAATTTGGCACATGCAAAATACGCACATTAATTTAGGCTGAAACTAAAATAAAACCAAATTTTGATCCATTTTCTGTTCGAATTCAGGCTGCCAAAGCTAAGAAGCTGGACATAGAAATGAAGAAGGCCGAGGTGCGCAAAAGGCTCGAGGAGCAGAGCCAGAAGAAGGCCAAGAAGGGTTTCATGACCCCTGAGCGTAAGAAGAAACTCAGGGTAAGTTATTGAATCCTCAAGTGAATTTCCTGTAACCTAAAGATACACTGGATCCTAAACCTTCTTCATGTTACCACTTCAGATGTTGCTCCGTAAGAAGGCCGCCGAAGAGCTCAAGAAGGAACAGGAGGCGAAGGCCGCCGAGAGGAGGAAGATCATCGACCAGAGATGTGGTCAGCCAAAGAATCTCGACGGAGCCAATGATGGTATGTGGTATGAGGCAACTTTATGTTGTAACGTCAGACTATTGAAAACATGGATCACATACCTAAGAAATCAATCGATATTGCTATTAGTAGAAAATCTTAAAAACAGTCAATGGCTGCCTAGCAATTATAAAATCGTGAAAGTTACTCATATTGCCACAGAAACCTCTAGATGTAAAAGAAACTCATTGACTTTAAAAGAGCAAAGTAATGTTTTACATTGCTATAATCATGGGAAAATAAAACAAACGATATTAAGTTAAATTAATTATTTTAATAAGTCTTCATCTTTGTTTATTATTTTCAAACAACTATAGATTTTTAAATACTAGAATATATTTTGAAATATATTTACAATCATTCCTTAACAGCCCTTTTCAGAATCTTAAATAGGTATATCGAAACATCAACAAAATTCTTTAAAAGACAAGGTACATAAAATATCACATCATTTTCTTCAATGTTATCTATTCATGTTTTATCTGTCTATTCTATTCGTCTTTAGGTATTCCACCATATTGTCGTTTGTGTATACGTTTGTCCGTCTATTTATCAAATTCCTTCGTTTAACATTCGACAGAACTTAGGATAATGTTCAAAAAACACATCTTACAGAACATCCTGATTTATCCACACAATTCGGTCTTTAAAATCTGAAGAAATACAACTTGTTGAAATTTGAATCAGAATGTAGTAAGGCTTTCACAGGCACTACAGCATGCTAACTATCTATTGACTATCAGAGTATCTTAGAAATAACAGCTCTTCTTCTTGTTAGTAGTGTAACTTCCAGACTTATAAAGGCGTCGAGTGAGGTGAAATTTGTCTAAAATAGACCTTTCATCAAAGGTTTCAAGAAAATGAATTCAGCCAAAATTTATTGTATTTTCCAAGAAGTCATCAAGACCAATCTTGAGTTTTCAGGCATAGTTCTTAGACGTAAAATTTTTGCTCTCTCCCCAAAATATAGAAAAATTTGAGACTTTCACGTCAAACGGGTTTGAGTAGCAAAAGTTTTCATCTGATGGTTGCTCCTGAAAACGATTTGGTCACTAAAACCTGCTCCACGCTTTAAACTAATAAGACATTTTCTAGGGTAGACCTCTGATCAATTCTCTATTAGATTTTCTTTACTTTTTTTGACAATTAGAATTGTACTTTCTTTTCTTCTATTCTATGCTATTCATTTTTGAGAGTTGTCTAGTTGTGTCTGGCAATAATAACCAAGATGGCGCATCTTCAGCCTCCAAACACAAGAATCTTCACTGATGTTCTTTTCTTCTCTAAAATATCTTCATGTTGTCTACAGATAGTATTAGGAAGATTCTCGAGGAATATCAGAAACGTATTGAAGAGGTTGAGGATAAAAAATACGATTGTGAGATGGATGTGATGCGCAGGGATTATGAGGTTTGTCTTCCGGCCTCCTCTCACTTTAACGCCAAAATAGAAAAGAAACATCCAGAAAAAAATCATTTAAAGCATCAAAAAGCATTGCCTTTACTAAAAAAGTGCACATATTTTTCCTAAAACAACTCACGGTGGGACCCTATTTCGATATTGTCATCGATAATAGTAATACTACCCGCCACATTATCTGCTCAAATTATTCCATAACGATTTTGTTTATAAAATCATTAATGCACGCCAATGGATGCCCTAACAAAATGTTTGTATATTAAACCTCAAATATGCGGTGTAATTATATCGTCCATAAATATCCAGCTATCTTTTTTATTTCATATTCCACCTATTTCTTTTCTTTAGATTAAATTCCTTCATAACCTATCATGACTTAAATTTGAAAACTCTTGATTGTGCGAGTAATAAAAACGTTATTGTTTCGTTTGGTGAACAAAAACTTTAAGTTACAGTTCTTTTTACCTTTTAGTTGCACTCCCTTGCAGAAATGACAGTATTTTTCTTTATAAAACACAATCACCTCACAAACAAACACATGCACAAACCACAACTGTTCTAGAACCAACTCACTTATCCTGGGACAAAGTTGCACGTTCTGGAACAGGTCACAACCACACCACATTATGCTTGATCACATAACTCGCTCTTTCGTTTCGTTCACACCTCCCACCCCCATCCACCAACCAACCCGCCCCCAACCTTATATTTTATTTGTTATTTATGTGAAACCATGTGATCCTAATGCGCTATTTTTATTTCTTGCACTCCTTTAGCTGAAATCGAATCATTGCTTAGGGAATTCCAGAAACGCGTAGAAAGTTTAGAAGGTGACAAGTGGGATCTCGACCATGCTATCAAAATGAGGGATTACCAGGTAAAAGACCGCGGATAGTCGGATGCGGCACCTACAGAAAAAACACCATTTTTTTCCTCTGAATCTCGCCTAACATTGACTGCGGTGATGCCAAAATTTATTCTCTATCCTTATTTATTTGTTTTGTGTTTCTCTCTCTCTATTTTTCATATTTAGAATTATTTGTTGTAGTTTTTAATCCTGTCATTGCTCTTTATTGCAGGCTCTGCTTCATGGAGGGTTTCTCTATCAGAATATATCACTATAATTTCAATTTTATCATCAATAACTATCATCCATTATTTGCAAAAACGACATCAAAAATCTATGATTTTACTGAACATCCATTTTGTGTTTCTATGTATGTTTTACCTGTTGCGCAGCCATTTGATCTATTAATCATTTTCTCTATTTAATTATCTCTCTTCTTTTTAGAGCCTTTGAGCTCTAAAAATTTCCATGCTTTAACTAAAAATTTCTATTATAGAAATACTTAAAGCTATCTGCAAAGAATACCACGAGCGCTTGTTCCTTAACGAATCCCAGAAATGGGATTTAGAGTACGAAGTGCGCAGACGAGATTATGAGGTACTGTTTCGAAACGCCCCCCTATAGTTCATTCTTTTATTTGTTGGCTGACGTTAATTATTTCCTTAAACTAGTGAGGTGTGACACCATTCTCTCATAGTTTGGGCAGCCCTCGACGTGTGCAAGCAATCAAAATGCGAATATCTCTTTCATGCAATCTATATTCTAATTACCAACAACTTCACTCGGTATCAGTTGACGAATCTCATTGATTGTCGGTTCTTCCTTACAACAAATGCGTTCATTGTAGTAGACCCATGAAATGTTCGTAGTGAGAAAACTCGTGGTTTACCCAACAACATCTTTAAAAGTCTGCGTGGCCCTCTAGTAACAGGGACTAAACTCACTTGACAGTAGCACTGTTCTAAACCAAAATACTCTGTACTATAGCGTTGAGTTCATTTTTGTGTTTTTGGTAGGTTGAAGGCCATCATTTGGCATGCCATGTATGAAGTGCCCATTTCTAGGTAAAACTCTAGCCGTGATTTATCTTTCAACTTAGTTTTGACTCTGTAGCCAACAAAAAATATTCTATGGCTCCTAGTTAATTCTAAATCAATCTCAACTTTTTATGGACAATTAAAATTTCTATACTTCCAAAAGTGTACTCAAATCTACAAATTTTTCTTTTGATTTTAAACAAATTTTGATTTAGTTTAATCTTTTTCAACTATTGTCTATAAAGACGTGGAGAACCTAGTTTTGTAGATTAGAATTAATTTATGCTTTATCATCTGTTGTTTGTTCCATTTTTAACATCGCTTTACCTAATACTTTTCACTATCAATCACTTTCTGCTTCAAAACTGATTTGGAATCAGCTGCAGCCTTTTCCTTTTGCAATCCATCGAAGCAGACACACAGCTTGCAAATAACAATAAAAAAAACTTGATGCTTTGCATTTAAATATTGAATGTAGTATAAAATTCACGATATTAATAGCTTCAATTACTCGATTTCCATTCTTTTCATACACTAACATTATGCATAAGGTTTTTGTCACTCCTGAGAATAATTCAAGACTTATTTGTAGTAGAAAGTAGTTAGTAGACCTGTTGCATGTAAGAAAACCTTTCAAAGTTTGTAAGGAAGAAGGGACACGTTCTAGGCGCTAGTTTCTCAACTGAGAAGCCATAGGAAAATATATTCAAAACGCATAGGACAAACTTCTTGCCATGTCTTGGGCTGAGCAAAACGTTTTACTTAACTTATTTTGAGTCCAACAATCTATTATAACTGTTATTGTAATTCGTAACGTATCTAAAAATGAAAGGACAGTACATACGCGACCACTAATTTACTGGTAGATTACTTCATTGAATGTTAATCATTATTATCTTGAGTATATATCTAAACCTACAAAATAAATATTGTAGTTACGAAACCCACCCTAAATCTAAAACGGCTTTTAAATTTTGTACTACTTACTCAGGCTTTGTTGCACATACTTCCAAACTATAAACGTTGATGCGATGTCCCATTGTGTAAAATTAGCTCTGGCAATAACTTCATGTCCTCCTGCCTACCTATTTAAAGCCAATGCTTAATTTCCTTAACTGTATTCGTAATCTATCCTCTTCTCACTAAAACAATTTCCTTATGGAAATAGAGAGATGGAATTGAACAGATCTAACGATTCAGTCTGTTTAGGTTAAATGGAAAGGTATCTTCCTCTTCTAAGGTTTGCTGACGTCATTCTCTCCATTTCCACTCACTATGCTTTATTTTTGTCTAAATGTCCACTCCTTGTTGTTAACACTGTCTGAGTTACCCTTCCTTATATCAGGCTATGGCACTTCATTCATGGATACCAAATGATTAAGATGGAAAGAATGAGCTCTTATTCTTCTTCTATTGTTCCCTACGTTAGTCCGAGAACCGACAGTAGGTCCTGCACACGTGAGCCACACGTCAAATAATTTCCTCCTCAATGGAGATGACTTGTCACACTCAAACATCACCTAATAAGCTTTTTGTAACAGGTAAAACGTACGTTAGAAGTGCCATACTCTGCATTATTAGAAATAAATAATTCTCTTCTTAAAAATCCTCCATAGAAGCGAGCCTGGTTTAATATTCTCACTCCAAAAACATATACCTTATTATGTACTAAGTTAAACTTTTTTTTAATATTTGACAAGAATTTCATTTTTAGATTCTTGACCGGAGCTACCAGTGGATGCTTTAATTTTTAATTCTTTAAATTTATTTATTTTTTCTTCATCTCAGATAAATATTGTATATAAATAAAATTTCCTTGTGAAGATTGAATTATTTTTTAAATATAAACAAATAATCATAATCTTTAATGTTGACCAAATTTTTTTGTACATTTGTTGAAAGGTTGTCAGAACATTGACTCCATCTGATTGTTAATAACTTCACTATAAAATAAGTATAATAAGTTAGATGCTGATTATCATGGTTAGTATCAATAATTTTAATGAATTATTCAATTTTTACTATGCCATCTTATTGGATGATAGCTCTATTCATGAATTCAAAGTAAAGCTCCTTTTTAATTTATCCATAGATTCTAAATTCTTAAATCTAAACTATAAACAAATAAATTCTAAATGACTAACAAGAATCTGAGTGTGAATAACCCACGATTGTAGTTAGACCTAGAGTAAGACCCGATCCCAGACGTCCCCAGCTTCTCCCAGAAATTTAAATATCATATTTACCTATTAAATAACAGGTTTTAATCTTCAAAAAGAGTAGCTTCAATAGCTTTAATTCATGAATTGGATTCAAGTTACCTAGTTATTATTTTGTTTTGGTTGTCGTAGCTCTGCTGACGGGCGGGATTGGGTCAACTTTCGTTAATGTAAAGTATTCGTAAATATGCAAAGTATTTTTCCCTATGCTATTAAACTCCATTCATTCTCAGAACTTTGGACCGAACAGTCCATCGTCATTCTGAATATTTTACATTGAATCTCATTCTGTTTCTCTTTCAGTCAATAGATCTAGTCTACATTTTTGTGTGAAATCTTAAATTTTTTCTCCGATTTTCTCCTTAGGAGTCACGACATCATTTCATCAATTTTCTTTCATTTTCTATCACTCATTTTTTTAACATATATTTTTGGTGTACCTATACACACAGTACATATTTTTTCTACATGATATCTCCCTTGCTTCTTATGTCGTCTTTAGATGTTTTAATGTTCTAATCAATGCCTACAAGTCGTGAATAATAAGATCTTCGAAAAGTTTTCACTAATTTGATTTAACTCAACATTGATTTATTGTTTATTTTTATTTGTATGGATGAATTTCTTCTCAGTCTTCTTACTTCACATTCTGATGAAATAATTGGCATACATTTGATATAGACAATGCAATAGTCATGAACCATAGTAGTTTATTCCATAATATAGCTTTTACTAAGTCAATTCAACTAACTTCTCTTAGATCAACGAGCTGAACATGCAAGTCAATGACCTTCGCGGAAAATTGTGAGTACCTAGCTAGGTAGTTCTTCTTGAAAATTTCATCACAAAATTTAAATAACTACTTTTTCTTTCCTTCATCTATATTTTTTCTTCACATCAGCATCAAACCTACCTTGAAAAAGGTTTCCAAATACGAAAACAAGTTCGCCAAATTACAAAAGAAGGCCGCTGAATTCAATTTCCGTAACCAACTTAAGACTGTTAAGAAGAAGGAATTCGAGCTTGAGGACGATACCAAAAAAGAAGTGAGTTCTCCTAGTGATTGATACAAATTTTACTAGTAGAATCTTCATTCCCTGTGCCATTGAATATTCCAAGTCCATTCGTTACTGTTTAGAAGTAGTTTCCATTGAGATAGTACCTAGTTACCTATGTACTTAGATCCTTCTTTATATTCTTGGTTCAATACAAATATTGCCTTCGATTGGGAAGCTTTTACAAACTTCTTAGTTCTATAGATACCAAAAATACTTAGCTTTGTAGTTGCGAGTTTTGTAGCATTTATTTCTCTCTAGTCAACGTATATGGTAAGTTAGCAATTATATTTTTCAGTCTCTCCTTCAATTCATTGATCAGGTCTGAGGTCACAGACTTTAAATGTCTTCAAAAGCAGTTTTCTTATAATTTCCAATTTGTTCACGTTGTTTTCAACCATTAGTCAGATTCTCCCTTAAATTATTCGTAGTTGTTTAGGTATCTTAACTTAGAAAGGTAAACCTTAATTGTTTAGTTCTTTCCAACTGAACCACGCAATATAGCCTCGAATTCAGGAATCTGGATAGTTTGTTCAAAATAGTAAATGAGGTTACTTGAAATCCTATCCTAAAGTTTGAAATGTTGACCCAATTGCTATGATTACGTGTAGGTTAAATTGTTTGTTCCATCCTAATCGAATATTAGCATCAATAGCTACCAAATTTTTTGTGGATCTCTATTTACTTGAACTTTTAATTTTGTTATTTAAAGTATTCATTAGTTATCTAAGTATCCACCAAAATTTTCAATTGACGGTTTCTTTAACCTTGTTCGATCTCACGTACTCAGATTTAAAGGTTAGATAATCAGATTTGAAGTTAGATTACTCTATCAAATTTAATTAGCCAAATTTGAATGCTAGATTAGTCAAATTTGAATGCTAGATTAGTCAAATTTGAATGCTAGATTGGTCAAATTTGAATGCTAGATTAGTCAAATTTGAATGCTAGATTAGTCAAATTTGAATGCTAGATTAGTCAAATTTGAATGCTAGATTAGTTAAATTTGAATGCTAGATTAGTCAAATTTGAATGCTAGATTAGTTAAATTTAAAGATTACATTAGTCAAATTTGAATGCTAGATTAGTCAAATTTAAAGATTACATTAGTCAAATTTAAAGATTACATTAGTCAAATTTAAAGAATACATTAGTTAAATTTGAATGCTAGATTAGTTCAATTTGAATTCCAATTAGAAACTAGATTATTCTATAAAATGTAAAGGCTAGATTATTAACATTTACTCTAGATCTGTTTGTGATTTTAGGAAAATAGGGATTCGCCATTCGACTTAGTTACGTATCCTGTACCTTAAAGGTCCTCTCCACTCTAAATTGTTTCATAACTTTATTCATTAGATCTAAGGTTTACGGATTATTAAACTGCAAACCTTTTCAAATTTGTTGCAATGTATTTAATATAATGTGATTTCAGTTGTTATGGTAGATTTTGCACTACCCTTGTTAAGCAGATAAAAAGAAAATACCTACCTCAATATCATTAAACTGAAAAAAACATTAGGTGCCTAAAAGTACCTAGATACCTAATTACTTTTCAATATTCGACAATACGAGGGATGGTTAGAAATACTTTCTTGTTCTTCTATTAGAAAGTCGGTTGAGGTTGAGTACGAATATTTCTTAAACAATTAATTACGAAGTGAATACTAGATCCATTTCTTTTCTGTTAACTGTGATTTGTTATATAACCTTAGTTCTACAAACTTAAAACATTTCCAGAGACAATACAATTTACGGTGGAGGGGATCTTTAAACATTCTATTTTTAGTGATCCAGATCGTGAATAACTAGTTGTGAATAGGGTGTTCTGGTTTAGAATTAAGATGTCTAAGTTTGCATTTTTTATGCTCTTTCCAACAGCAAAAGCCAGATTGGGCTTCAGGAGCAGGCCCCAAGAAGGTAATTGATTGCTTTTGTGTGATGTCCACTGAAGCCTCTGCAAATCTACACATGATTTATAACGCTTTTAACACTGGCTCTTTCATGTCAAAACTTAGTGTTCATATATCTATGAGTTATGTCCAAACGATTCACTCAAACTCTTAAAATATACATTTTTTCTATATATATATACCTAAACTTATTAATAATATCTTGTATATTTTTATTGTATATTTATTGATTTTTCTTTCATATAAATATTATTTTCTTTAGTACGACACTTAGTGTTGTTAACTTATTTTTCTATATTTATTCAATAAATGAAATATGTATAATAATTAATTCATTATGAAAATATCGTTTTTTTAATATATTGGTTCTTACCAATTATTCTTGAGTATTTTTATGTGAACTTTCAGTGAGTTTTCAAGTCGTGATGTTTTATAACCCGGACAGTTTCTTATTCTAATCACGTCATTCCATGTTATTTTTGGTGCTAATTTCGCAGTACAGGAATGCCTCGCTCTTATTGCGACTCAGACTTATGACAAGCTAATAAGTGTGGGTCATGTCTCGCAATTATTTTACCTGGTATTGAAAATATTTTAGGAGTGACTTTGATAATTTGGTTGGTTACCAAATTACCTAAGATACTCCCAAAATATTCCATATACTAAATAAAATAACTGAGAGACATGACCCACACTTATTTGCTTGTCGTAAGTCTAAGTCGTAATAAGAGCGGAGTATGACGGTACCTCAATTGGTACTTCGTTCAGTACATCTTGTCCTCAAATCACTGTACTTTGTACCATCCTCACCTAAATCGGTGCCTTTAGTCAGTAATTTGAAATATTCTTTATGCATCCATAATCTTATACGGAGCATTTATTCAGTAACTTTATTCAATTAGAAACTTGTCCTGAACTTTGATGTATCCTGAATCTTCAATTTTAGCTTGATATATCATAAACTTTATTCGGTACCTTGATTCACTCAGAATTTTATCAAGGACTTTTCTATATCAAGAATTTTTTGAAATACCTTTATCTATCAATAATGTTATCCGGTACCTTCATTCATACTTCATTCGTTTCCTCAATCCGATGAACACTTCCAGTGATCAATTTCATATTTCGTAATTTTTCGATTTGGAGCAGCTAACTTTAAACACACTTAAAGTGATGATTTAAAGATTGGATATCAATCTCTATCTGTCAATTTGTAAATAATAAATTTATCTGAAGTAACATCAATTCACATTGTTGATTTCGAAGCAATCATTTTGTAAAGTAGAGTTCACTACTACCCCCACCTTAGCATCTCACGCACTGTCTTATTCACGTCATACTCAATGTCTGAAGATGGCAAGGTTTGACCTAACCTGCCAATCAGAATTTGGCGTTTGCTAACAAAGTTTTCCTTTTGTGGTTAAAAATTCTGTTTCTTTTATTTTCCCCAGGAAGGAGAGGAAGACGGCGCGGTAAGTTCTGAAATTTATTTCTTCGGCATGTAGATTTGATGGTTTGGTAGCATCCATGTTCTTACGTGTTCTCTTAAATTGCTATTCGCCTTCAGAGGAGTCCACACACACAAACAAAAAGGAAGAACATAGCTGTTGGTAATTGTAAGACGGTAACTCTAGCAGATTATCGTTTGAACGTCGACCATTTTCACGAACTAAGCTTACAATAAATATTGATCTCTTTCTTAATTGAATAAAGTCTTGGCGAATAAAATGCGAAAATTGATATGTGAAGAAAGTTTGCGTGTGTGGACGTCCCTTCACTACGCGGACCACTCTTGGGGTCCTTTAAATCCACTGGAAATCTCTCCATTTTACAATTGCCTCCAGTAAAATAGCATTGCATGAATGAGTTTTAATATTTTGCAAAAGTTGGATATAGAAGAAGAAAGTTATTTGATTTAGACTTGATATGTGCTGACCAAAGTATAATCTTGTAGAATTTAAAATGAAACTTTGAATTAAAACTTTACATCTATGATAAATTCTTTGATATAAAAACCATAAGAGTAAAAAAATTATTTCGAATCAAGTTTCAGAAATTCACGATTATACTCTTTCGGCAAATGATCAATTGCTTTAGATCTCAATTTACTATGACTAGATTAGCTGTGGAATTAATTACTGTTAGATCAAAAATAGTTGAACTCTATAGTACTGAAATTAAAATTCACTAGTTATTTATTTCATACAATTTTTCAAATAGTCTAATAAATTTGTCTTTTGTTGACTAGCTGTTATTTCTGATTGAAAATAGAAATTTAGTTGTATTAACTATACTGAAATATTTGCTTTTATCGTAAATTATATTACATGTAAATTGGAAAATAAGGTGACACCAGTAGGACAACTTGCCAATAAAATATGTGTACTCTCAGTAGAATAAAACAAATTTTAGGAAATAACGTTTTTCTTATGCTTCTCCAGACTATCCAACTGATAGGTCATGACCAACCCTAAACATGGCTCACAAACATTCAAGATATTGCTTACAGTATTTATCAACCTATCAGAGAAATAGATTCACCGTTTGGATTCTAATACCTGCTTCTGACAACTGGTTAAAAATATACGCATCGCAGGTGCTGATTGGCTGTTGTTAATAATAATTGAATAATGATATGCGCATCGAAGGCGCTGATTGGCTGTTTTAAATAATAATTGAATAATGATGTGCGCATCGAAGACGCTGATTGGCTAGTGTAAATTACAATTGAATAATGATGTGCGCATCGCAGGCTCTGATTGGTTATTGCAAATAATAATTGAATAATACTCTGCGCATCAAAGACTTTAGTTCATTGCAATATAAAATTACTGCAAAGTGTTCCTTGATCCGGAAGCAATTAGTATCTTAATTTCTAAATAATTTGTAATCGAATAAGGCCATTTCTTACTTCATTCCAAATCACCTAAAGTAATATCCTTTACCAGTCAGCAATATCTTGGTTGTTTAAGAGACGTGTGACTCTAACATAGAATTATGTGATGCGTTGAATGAGCCCTCATTCCAACCAGTTTAGCCACTTACCCCAATATTATCGATTATATCAATCGGCTAAGGCTATTTTGCAAACACCCTAGATATAATTTTGACAACATATCCTCGTCATTTGGAAGGTTTGTTAGATACATTCATATGAGGCTTGCATTTAATTATTTTCTCTTTTCTTTCGTACAGGAGGGAGAAGCCGGTCAAGCCGAAGGTAGGTTTCTTGTTTTTCTATCATCACTTCATCACCGTCATAACTCTCATCACTCGCTATGGATGGAATTATTCGTCACTGGAGACACAGTCCAAGAAATAGTATCTAATTGATAGTATTTCATATGATTCTGTTCATCCAGATGAAGGATAATTCTTAACCTAGCTATTTCATCAATTAATTTAAGTTTTTATTTAATTTTCTTTTTTTATGACAGGGTATTTTATTTTATTTTTTCTGTTCTCGTTGTACTCGTGTTCTATTGCTTGTGCTCTCTCTCACTGTCCGTGTCTCGTTCGTGCTCTTGTCCACCTCTTTCTTCATCTTCGAATTGCAGTCTCCAGCTAATCGAATCGGCAATAATTATTTGACATTTTTGTGTTAAGGCGAAGAATCTAGCGCGGCTCCTGCAGAAGGGGCAGCTCCTCAGGAAGAGGCCGCCCCTCCCGCAGAACAGGAGGCTCCTCCTGCAACTGAGGAGGCTCCTGCTGCTGTTGAGGAGGCCGCCGCCCCTCCTCCTGAGGCAGCAGCTGAGGAGGCTCCTCCTGCTGAAGAAGCTCCTCAGGCTGCTGAAGCTGCCCCTTCTGAAGCCCCTCCCGCCGAAGCAGAGTCCGCACCAGCCGCTAGTGAAGGTGAACCACCCGCACCGGAAGGTAACGTGAAGAGACAGCGCCTTTCTCTTCACTAATTGGATATGCCAGCTCGTGTGCCTCTCTTCTTTCTCTGTGTAGACATCAGTCCTAACTAGTCACTCGGTCATTCCTGCTGTCCATAGGCAATAAATTCATTATTGCGATCATTTGAAAATAGTTATAATTTGCCTTTTTTTTTATTTGAAAATGTTGACTTTAGTTTCGTATACCTACCCATAACAGTAGTTTTTTTTTATTTGGGTGGGATGGTATGAATGACCGACTGATTATTATAAGGAAGAACTATCTGTAGAATCCTATAGTAACCAAAAATATCTGCTTGACAATAGTGGATGACGTTAGAAAATATATAAATGCTGGATATTTTTTTCCATCATAAAATGTGTTTATTTTTTTTCACCATTGTGTTTTTTTCTTTAGTTTCCTTTTTAGTTCTAATTTTTACAATATTTTTCAGTTAACATTTCTTTAATTTTTTCATATCTCACTATTTTTTTATCATCTACCTATCAGGTAACTATTTCCTTTTTATTAATTTACTTATATATAGCTAAAATAAGCTCTCTTAATATTAGTTAGCTATTCAAATTAGTAAAAAAATGAACTATTAATTCAAAATTTTCCCTAGTTATTATTTAAAAAATGAGATATTAACACTTTAACTTTTCAAATAGGAAATGAATTATATTTTTTTGTTAGATTTTATCGTTAATTGGTTACCAAAGAAAATTTTCAAAATACTTATTCAAAAGAATATCTGTAGCATTTGATAAACTGATGAGTCATTAGTAATATTACCTAATTAAATTTCAATCATTTTGAATTCATGCAAATACATCGTCTATTTTGTGACGTCATAATATACACTGGTTATCATTTTTCATCAGTGTGTCTCATCCTGCTTTATCTCAAATTAATTTGCCTTTCCCTCCCCATAACTTTACAGCATAATCGTATTGGCAGAGACGCCCCACCTGCCGATTGTCTTTTGTTCTTGTCGTCAAGGGAGCGTGCGGAGGCTTTGGATGATCACGGACACTCTTCTCTCGGTTCTCCGAAGCTTTTTGCAGCTCTCCGTTTTCCATGTTATGTCATCAGTATAATATTTAATATAAGAATTTCATCGACAAATTATATTTCACAATGTGAATCTAAAATTAGTATGTTATCCTGAGAGAAAATTTGAAATGAAATTTTATAATTTATTTCATGTCATCGTTTATTAGTTGAAAGATCCAATACTAGATAGAGTTTTTCTATGATTTTTTTTATTTGTCATCATTAAAGTTAATTAACATAAATAACAACTTTCGATGTTACTACAACTTACATAATAAGTTCTCAGAGGTCAATAAACATGTGAAATTCTCTTCCGAGTTTAAATTTCCTCATTTATAAAATTATATATCAAAAAGAAAGCGTGGAGTAGCTTTCCTGCATACATAACCTTCGTCTCTGTATGATAAGAATTATGCGACTTTCTCCATGAAAATATAAAGAGATATAAATCAAATCTAATAAATTTCTATTTTAATGAAACAATTATTTTTCCAAGTATTGTGAATACCGATATTAATGAAATAAATATAGGTATTAAAGAATATAAATTTATTGAAACATGATTGCTTTAACATGTTCACTGCGTCAGTGCATATATGGTTAAAGCTGACATTCCTCTGTCATATTAATGACAGTTATATTGATAAATCCATAAGTTGAAGGATTATCATTATATTAGTAATAATTAGCATTTTTAAAAACACATCAAAAATTTGCAGTCGGTACACGGGTGTCCCGATACGCAACAGTGTAATCCCACCGCCGGTACACATATGGTTCGAAACGCAGTGAACGTGTTAAATATATTAACACCAAATAATAAAATCTTCATAAGGCAACCTCGAAGTAACGAGTTAATTATTCTTCTATACTGATCCTTTCTATGTTTATTTTGAAACAACACCGATTTATGGATCCTCCAAAAATTAACTCCATCGAACGTCCATTTGCACATTTTCGGTCCGAATGAATGATTCCAACTTCTTGTAAGAACTGTATACATATCTTTCACTGCCAATTTTTTGAATGAGTGCCTTTTTAAATTATCCATATCTTCTCTTAAAGGAGCAAGAGAGAGAAGAAATAGCTTAATTGGTATCCATGTCAAATTGAAAAAATGCGTAATTAAAAAGTTCCGGGAGATAACAGGAAAGTACCCAACATTAAACAAATTTTAACTATCTACAAGACCAAATTTTCAATGGTGATTTACCTACTAATGGAAGAAGATTTCGGCACTGTGCAAAATAGTTTTAGGGTAAATGTATGTGCCAAGTATTTAGTTTTTACTTGAAATAAAATAGAAGTGTGACCTCTAATGAATTCTTTATCTGCCATCATAAACTGAATTTATGAAATTTAAACAAACTTTGCTAGTTGCAACAACTATCTTGAGCACAGACCTTCGATAACCCGTTTTATTTGGAATGAAACATCATTAAATCATGAAAGGAATAATTGTGGAGGCGGTTTCATTTAGTGCCCTACAATTCTTGATGGAACTATTTCTTAATTAACTGAAAGGATGTGCTACTTTGATTTAAAGGTTTTAGGAGCAGATTTCTATTACTAAAATAAAGAAGATTCCAATCTGAGTCTCAAAAAGAAACACCTCATGTGCCAGCTTTTGAAACAATATATTTTTTATTAAATAATTGTCATAGATATTTTCAGTTGAATTATACTTTTATATGCCATTCGAATAAATTTGTCAAGCAATATACGAGAAAAAAAATTGAAGAGAAGTTAGAGAACATACCTAATACAAAATGTTTGAAGATCTTAGATTTATTTAAATAAAAATGTTAACCAACGAGTTTATTTACCTAACGGATCTGAAACTGCTAGGTATTACATATGGTATGTGTAATATTGTGTATCCTTATAAATAATAAAATATTATACTGATTAGTATAGAACATCTGTTCGATAATGTGGAATGTTAAGGCGACTAGAGAATGTCTCTACCCATGAATTAAATAGTTTCTAACTATTTAATTCATGTCTCTACCTAACTAGGTATGAATATCTAGTCCTTTACTGCTTACCAATAATATGAATAGCCTAATAATTTAATATCGTTTGTTAGATAGGTTTATAGTCCAAACTATTTAGTATTATCTGATGATCAATGAATATTATCGATATCATTACTTATATTGTACTTGGACCAACGGTATAAATTAAGTAGCTAGAAAAACTTAATACAATTTATATTTTAATATTTGTAGCCTCTGATTTGATTTCATCATCTTTCTTTTTCTTTCCAATGGACAAATTACCTACCTATAGGTAGCCTATATTCATTTTACAAAAAAAATATTTGGACGTTAGGTAGGTTAAGTTCCGAGTTATTGACCGATTTCACATTTTCGATCTTCTAAGAAAAATACACAATTTGACAATCCAACTCGTGATACCTGCAGGTATCATGGATACCAATTATAAAAAACGCGTTGTAATATCAAATTAAATTTATTTCTTTATATGGTCGACAATGTGGAACCGTTTGATAACTCTTCATGATTTACCCTGTGAAATATAGAAACTTAGGTACTAGGTAAAAGTATATCAGCAAGGATTGAACTAAGGCCATCTACCTTGCTTGTACTTGGACCCTAATTTAGAACATCTACCTACCTAAGACCTAAGTAGGTACTTATTATTGGCTGAGGCGAAGTCCAATTCGATTCCTATTACAAAGGGCAGTGTTTCTCAAAATGAGGTGTGTGTTCCACGCAATTAACCGAACTGGACAATCTAGAGAATGCGCTTCGCGTTTTAACGATGGAACACTCAGAGAGCTTGAGAAGTTTGTTCTGATTAGAATATACCATATAGATTTATACCGGGAATTATTTTGTCCAAGAAATCAATGAAAATAATGCACTATGTTGAAAGTTAAAGCTCGGGTGAAAGACATGCGCAGTTGCATCACATTTTTATTCACTTCAAAAATAGATATCTCTATAGGTAAGAGTTGCATTAAATTCACTGAATACGATACAAAAATACGTCATTAGTTTTATGCCGTGTACCAATCGCACGAAACAGTAATCTGAACAAGAAGAAGTATGTATATTTACATTTCTAATAAGTTTCTCCCATTTTATAGAATTAAACATATACAGGAATATTTACTACTGGATTAATTACCTACCTAAAGTTGACATTCAAATCAAACAGTGTACATTCTTTTTCTTCGGACAGAAAATTTGCAAGTCCGAGTTGGAAGGGTACTGTAGAGTTTTGATTAAAAAACTCTTTAGGGGCCCAACTGATTTCAGACCAATATATTTCATTTATGGTCCGATTTGTCTAAAACTCTACATGTATATGTAAAAATAAATTTAAAAAGGTTTTTGCCCATAGTTTTTTGGCAATTTTGGAGTAATTTTTGACGCGCTATTTCTGGAGAAGTAATGGATAGATTTTTTTTCTGTTTGGTTCTTTACATTGCTATTTTCTTTCGGGTGCGTAGAAACACCGAAACGGACCGGAACGGACCGAAACGGACCAAAACGGAGTCAAATATGTACGTTAAAGAACTGTTTGCATCATTCTAAATGCTCAATGAGGTTATATATTGCCAAAGAACACTTGGTTGAACACCGGAACCGACCAAACTGAACCAAAACGTACCGGAACGGACCGAAACGAAGTCAAATATGGATGCTAGAATACTGTTTGCATCATTTTGAATGCTCATGGAGGTTATTAAAGAATGAATAGTTGCATTAACATATAAGGAGCTTAATAAAGAAAAACGTACTTATTACATGAGTAAAAACGTACTTAATTATTAAATAAGTACAAAAGTACTTATTACATGAGTAAAAACGTACTTATTACATGAGTAAAAACGTACTTAATTATTAAATAAGTACAAACGTACTTATTACATGAGTAAAAACGTACTTACTACATGAGTAAAAACGTACTTATTACATGAGTAAAAACGTACTTAATTGTTAAATAAGTACAAACGTACTTATTACATAAGTACAAACTTACTTATTACATAAGTACAAACTTACATAAGAATAGACAGATAAGAATTAACGGATAGCAATAGACAGATAATAATTAATGGATAAGAATAGACAGATAAAAATAGACAGTCACAACCAGTGCACGTATCATGCAATGGGAAAGACTATCAGCATGTTGTTGTTATAAGTACGTTTGTACTAATGTAATAAGTACGTTTGTACTTATGTCATAAGTACGTTTTTACTCATGTAATAAGTACGTTTTTCTTTATTAAGCTCTTTATATGTTAATGCAACTATTCATTCTTTAATAACCTCCATGAGCATTCAAAATGATGCAAACAGTATTCTAGCATCCATATTTGACTTCGTTTCGGTCCGTCTCGATCCGTTCCGGTACGTTTTGGTTCATTTTGGTCGGTTCCGGTGTTCAACCAAGTGTTCTTTGGCAATATATAACCTCTTTGAGCATTTAAAATGATGTAAACAGTTCTTTAACATGCATATTTGCCTCTGTTCCGGTCCGTTCCTGTACGTTTTGGTTCATTTCCGTTCCGGTCCGTTCCGGTACGTTTTGGTTCATTTTGGTCGGTTCCGGTATTCAATCAAGTGTTCTTTAGCAATATATAACCTCATTGAGCATTTGAAATGAAGCAAACAGTTCTTTAACATGCATATTTGACTCCGTTTCGGTCCGTTTAAGTCCGTTTCGGTGTTTCTACGCACCGATTTCTTTATATTTAAATTTTGAGAAGCGTTTTTGCAAATTTTTATCCTGTTTTTCAATTATTCGCAATTTCCTTTTTTTCAATTTTACATGTATTTACCAACATTTTGTATAAAAAAATGAAAATAGAAAGAAAAAAAATTGAAATTCGATTTCCTAAGAGCTTTTCCCAACACTTTGAAATATAAAATGGAGAAAAACGGTCTGTAAACACTTCAGAAATAGAGCTTTGAATGTGAAAAAAGAAGTGGTAGAAAAACGCTTCAAAAGTTCGAAAAGGGGGTTTTCTTGAAATAACCGCGCTATAGTTTTCGTACGATTGTGGCAGTTCTGGTACGTTTTTCGCTATTCTATATTCAGATTCATACAGAAAAAATGTTCCATAATAATTCTTTGCTAAAAAAACGTGAATTGAAAATTTGACGATTTTTGAGTCGGTTAAAAGCATTTAAGATTAAATATATGCTATCAAATATCAATGTGTTTGCAGCAAAATGATAAGAAACACATTAGTCTCATTGATAATAACAATTAAAAGATTGCGTGGAGGGGACCTTTAATATATTGGACAGTTAAGATAAAGGATAAGATAATTTTAATTAATTTTATAGATTATTTTGTAATTAGTGTGCCGTTTGATAATTGATTATCGACATTAACATCGATCTTCATGTTATCTTACACTGTACTTTAATTCTTTATCTATTGTATCTATACTTATCATCAACTGTTTTAACGTAGAAATTCAGTCAGTTTACATAACCTCTTTCTATGGTGTAGTTATAGTAGAGGACGCTAATTGTCTGAAAGGCCTTTGGGTGAATTTCGTGTCAATTGATCGACGGCTCCATATTGGCGACCATATGATACCTGTAGGAGCCTAGGAGGTATTATTATAAAGTATCGAACTAATTACTCACCAATACTGAGTACCATGGTTAAATTTTAATACTTTTGAAATATTCAGAGGCGTATCTGGGTCACTTTTCAATTTTTTTAATGTGTCTGGGTAAAATATCTACGGATTAATCCTCAGAATTAATTAAAGAAAGGTCAGTTATTTTATTTTTTAATAATTTTGAACATGCTTCAACTATGTTCCATCGGAAGCATAATTTTTAAATTGCGAATTGGTAGAACTGAAAATGATTCCAGTCGTATTATGTATACGTGATTTTGTTCATAAAGAATGGATTTTTTCACTCTATTAATATTAGCATTGATTTTCAACCCCAAAAATGTTTCTGAGTTTGAGAAGAAATGCATCGTTCTGCAGTTTGAAAACACGTTCTCCTTCAACAGGACGCCGAAAATTCATGCTTCACTCAAAGATAAGTGGAAAGGCGGCTAAATCTTACCACCTGAAAAAGTTAACAAGAGTTTGTGGTCTTTTCAATGAGACTGGTTCTATCCACAAGAAAAAGCAACTGAAAACAAAACCAAAATGAATAAAACCGTGATTCAGGAGGCGAAGAGTTTTTTTAGAAGAAACCCCCCGTTGCTCATTCAGAAAAGCTTCTTCGTTTCCGTTTTATCATTACACTTCATTTCAACCATTAACTGATGTCCACAAAGCACAGAGAAAACAGTTTTCTCAGTGGATTCTGCAGCAACGACCCAACCGGAAGTTCCTTCGCCTCCATCAAAAAACCACATCGAAAAAACAACGGAGTGAAGACTAATGAAAATCCACGAAATATCAACGAAATAAATTATAGGTATGATGCTAAAGGTAATATCTTAGTTTCCATTATTAATATCATACATTCCTTGACGATGATGGCAACTTGTCATCGGTTAATGGTGTTTCATATCTCGGATTTCTCCAGGACATTATTCGGCCCAGATTGCACCATTCTGCAACTCGTTCAGTCATTCTTCACTTTGGTGGACGCAAGACAGTGTTCCACCACATTGCACAAATACAGTTCTTGAATTTCTCAATGAAAAGTTTCGAGTTCGATTCATTAGCAGAAGAACGGAAAATCCCTGACCAGCACACAATCAAGATCTCAACCCTATGGATTTTCACTTATTGGTTGTTGCATAAATTCGAGTTTATATATGAAAAAGAAGAAGATTCCATTGAGTTCCTTATACAATGTGTTCAAAGTTTCGATGAAAGATATAACCAGGAGAATGTTTTGAAGTTTGCTTCGTTCTGTCTTCAGACTGGAGGAGGACATTTTCAACAATTGTATGGCCTCAGGAGATGTGCCTCATACAAAATAGGACAATAAATGTTTAACAGTAATACTTTCTTTTCTATCAAAGTGGTGTATCTATGATGACAATTGATGCGTTAGCTAGAAGTGCTTCTAATTCCAAATTTAAAAATGTTAGTTCTGATGGAACACAGTGAATGTATTTTATATATATAAAGTATAATAGACTGATAGTCAATAACTTAATCATAATATTCAATCATTGGCTGCAGCAAAATTCATCGAAACAATATTATTCATTATATACTGTGTTCCATCAGATTCGTCATTTTTAATTGAGAATTAGAAGCACTGAAAATGAGTTAAATACAATTATAGATACATCACTTTTAGAAAAAGAGAGGATTTTAATGATTATTAAACAATTATATTCCTATATTATATGAGGCACATCTCCTGAGGTCCTACAAAAGTTGATGAAAATGATCCCCTCCAGTCTGAAGACACAACGACGCACACTTCAGAACATTCTTGCAAACTTTACTGATAGTCTTTTTGTTATATCTTTAAGCGAAGCTTTGAACACATTGTATAACAGACTCATTATAAAAAAATATAAACTCGGGTTCGTGCAGCAGCCCAGATGTGAAAGTCCAAAGAGTTGAGAACTGGATTGTCTGCTGACCAGTAATTTTATTACTTCTGCTAATCACTCGACCTCGAAACTTTTCCTTGAAAATGATAGAGCTGTATTTGTGCAATGTGGACTTGCATCCACCAAAGTGAAGAAGTTGCAGGCTGGGCCAAATAGTGTGTTTTGGAACAGAAACATCATTAACCGATGACAAGCATCATACCTGTTATATTTTTTTTCCAGACATTTCGAAGATTTTCATTCGTATTTTTTCGATGTGTTTTTGATGGAGGCAAAAGAACTTCTCGTCTGTCCAAACGATTCAATTGGTAATGTTGGATGGTTGCTGCAGAATTCACTGACAAAACTGCTATTTCTGCGCTTTTCGTTACTGGTTGAACTGAAGTGTAATGCTAAAAACGGTAACCACGTATGACGATCCTCCACCACGTGTTTTGGTGGGTGAAATCTGCTGAAAATTCTTTTCTGAGAGAGCAACTAGCTGGGGGTTTCTTCCAAAGAACTCTCCATCTCCTGAATCACTGCTTCTGTTTTTTTTTGTGGATAGAATGGTACCAGTTTTATTGAAAAGACCACAAACTCTTGTGAACTTTTTCAGGTTAAGATTTTATCGCATTTCCACTCATCTTGAAATAAATCATGAATTCTCGGCGTACAGTTGAAGAAGAAGGTGTTTGGAAAACTGCAGGACAATTCATTTCTTCTCAAATTCAGAAAACTTTTCAAGTTTGAAGATCAATGCTAATTTTAATAAGATGATAAAATTTCAATCTTTATGAATAAAATGACTTATACATAATACAACTTGAATCTTTTTAACTTCCAATTAGCAATCTAAAAATGAAGCTTCTGATAGAACACAGTCTTCAAGCATGTTCAAAGCAATTAGAAATAATCTAATAATTGACATTTCTTAAATTTTGCGGATTAATCCGTATATTTTTATTAATCCGCAGATTATTAAAAAAAATTCAGACCTCCAGGGGGGGGGAAGGTGCATCTGCCCCAGGTGCCCCCCCCCCCCATTGTATACGTGCCTGAAAATATTTGATTAGATTTTGGAAGCGAACGGGTCAAAGGTCAAGGTCATTTATTACTCTAAAAGTATTCAACCAAATTGCCTGAAATTTGATTAGACGATTATACATTATCCAAGAAACTTTTAAATAAATTTTAAGGTCACGAAAGTGTCAAAATGATCGAATTAAAAAATGTAGCAGCGGGGAAAGTATGGGCTCTACGAGTGTCCGTTCTAGTTACCTTCGTAATAGAGCGGGGTGTAATAAAAGCGGGGTCTGTCTGTACTTTTTTTATGATAAAAAATGTGAAACCGTTAGATAACTCGGAACTTACTCATACAGACTCTAGCAGAAATTAACCCGACCAATGAATATATATATATACGTATTGTGATTCATTCGATATACCTACTTTCTTTCTTTGTGGTATAAAATTTGCTTGAATGTATTTTTAAACCAAATATTGGAATAAGAGGGATTATATTGATTAATAACAAGTTATTTATTTCTGTTTGACTCACCTGCAGTACATTTTATTTAATTCACAATATCTGGTTTGTATAATTACATATATAAGTAATTTAAAAAATTAATCCTCGATCATATGATGCGATTACAAAAATGAAGTCCTATAAACTTATTAGGTATAAATGGTAAGCAATTTCAGTATCCCATGTGACGTCATAAACGCCAAACTTTAAATGGCTATATAAAAGTACAACTGTACATATATAGTGAATTAAAATCTTTCGTTTTTTTTTATTAATTCTATGAATAGAATGTAATAACACTCGTGAAAATAAGTATTATTTGATCATTTAGATCTTTTATAAAAAAATAGTTGAAGTTTGGCGTGTATGACTTCATTAGATTTGTTGCCTTCGTATTGTCACTACTACAAAATATAAACAGATTAAGTACAGTAGTGACAATTTTACTATTCTGTAATGTGACGTCATCAAAGCAACTCACTAAAATTGAAAATTAGAGGTTTAGCAGTTTAAATTACTTTAAAAAATTAGTGTACTTTTATATCTTCGCAATAAATAAACAGTTTGCATAAATATACACTTTTCATTTGCCTTGAATTTAATTTTAAAGTGTTGTAGTGATGACGTCACGTATTCGAAACACATACATACTGGTGCTACGAAATTACTTATGTTTTACTATGTTATGTTTACTATGGTATGTATTGCTAGTTTTGGGTATCCCGTGATGTTTTGATTGTTATGTGAGGAAGTAGGTTCCTACCTAGGTAACATGATCCTATTCGTCTCTACCCTTTTTTAGCTTTGTTTCGTTTAATTACTTGTGATTAGGTTAGTCAAGCTAGTGATATTGTTAGCGAGGTAAATAGATCTGGCATTTTATAGTAAAACTACTCTAACTAGGCAATTTAACTTCCGGGAAAAGAAGAGGAAGCTGCAGAATTTTTCTCTTGAATGAATTTTCTATCTACTACAGTACTACCTACTCTACCTAAATTATAAATAGAAATGTTCAACTTAGTACTTAATTAATTGCTAATTAGTACCATTAATTTTGTGAGAGGAAATTAGTCAATGACAATGATGAGTCACTAAAGTCTAGGAGACTAAGTGTAGACTGTTTATACCTTAGGCTTAGAGCTAGTAGTAGTAGTTACCTAGCCACAGTAGGTATCCCACTTTGAAGAAGTAACTAGCCTAAAATAGGGCCATAGGCTATCTATCTTCTGATGAATTGATTGGTTACTCAGCCATATCTGGCTCTGCAAAATTTGTAACATTTTTTGCAGAATCTTGAGAAGTTAAGAGTTCAGACAAATGAAATCTAAGTATAAAATTTCTAAATATCAAATTTGCATTAATTATTTCAATAATTGATAAATCTTACTTTCCTATGTTTCCAAAATTGCATTCATTTAGCTGAGCTATTGAGAGGTTGTGAAAAATTGATGATTTCAGTCTTTGGAGACAGAGAGTAGGTAATTCAGTCCAAATAATTGAAATCTTGGAGCAAAGTGGGTTCTAGTTACCATGTTACAGTCTTACAGAGTATGTCGATTAAAACCAATTAATTGGCTTTGATTTCAAAAGGTCAAAACTCAGATATGTCTAATTGGCTTAAATTTTTAAATTAATTCTTATGTTCCCCATGTTCATTTTCACTTGAAATCTTCAAAAAATGAGCAAATTGGTTTGGCTCTGAATGTTCGTTAAATTTTGGCTCAAATTTTCCTGCCTCTGAAACATGGAATATTATTAGTCTAGTTAGGTAACTAGGGTCATGGACTCACGCAGGTAAATTGCGGCCCTCTCAAGAGAGTCTCTAAATCATTCTGAATCGAAATTACATTAAAATGTTGCATAGCTATCAAAAAAAGCTCAGTGTATGCTTTAACTCATTAATTTAAGTTTTGACGTGTGTTTTGAAGTTATGATGTTTCAGTTGTTTACCTGCGTGACCCTATTCAGTGTTACAAATACAGTGTAGTAGTGTACTACATTAATTTATTTGTTAATATAATATAGTAAACATTAGTTACCCACAGTCCAGATTGTATTTGGTGGTAAATTCCAATGATATCTCGGGAGATATTCAATTTCTCAAATAAAAAAATTCCTGCAATGTTGGAGGATATTTAGCTATTAATTCCTATATTACCATTAATTTTTGGAGGAGAAACTGAACAAATGTTGGAGGACTAGACAAATTGATGAAAAATGTTGGCAGCTATTTCTCAGATTTTTGAAAAAGTCAGAGGAGTTAAGTGCACCAAATACAAACTGGCCCACAGTGAATTTAAATGGAGTAGTTAGTTATAGTAACTAATTTTATAAACATTCACCCATGATTTCATTACAGAAAGCTAGCAAGTTATTAGGTATCTAATAATTGTAATTTTCTTGTGTTCACACATCACACAACTGCCGTCATGGAGTGGACGGTGTACAGGGTAGTCATGGCACTCATGATGGTGTTTTTTGGCTCTATTAACACTCTCTCCACCAAGTGAGTACCTATTCATTTTATTATTTTGTAGCCTATAGGCTGATTTAATATCAAACACTTTAACATTTCTGGTCTTACAAGAAAAATTATATAATGGTTATTCTTTGACTTTTATTTAAATGAGTATCTATGATACCTGAAGCTATGATACTTTGTTACATGAATAGAGTTGATAGAAAGATGAAATTTATATTAGCAATACAGAATCTAACTGAATATTAACAAAATGGGTAGTTTTCCTGCCATTGCAATTTCTATAATCTTTGTATCCTATTTTATTATTTTATCTCATTGTGTTTCATATAATTACATTATGTTTATTAATTCCTACTGTTAAGATACATTGTATATTAACAATCATAATTCTATTAGGCTATTAGCTACATGCTTTAAGCCCTAAGAGCCTCGGCCTTATATATGAGAACTTGATACAATAATTGTACAAACTATTGATACAAATCAATATCATTCAATTGCATAGCAACTTTATTTTCTACCAAATGAGTGACTCAGATTGGTGTATCATTATTTCACTAATTTAAGAATATAATGTACTATTTAATATTCATTTGAGTCTTCAGAGAATATATATGAACTGTTACAGTATGGGAGAAATATTCTAGCTAGTTTCTAAGATCACCATGAATTGATTTCTCCTTCTTATCACATTGGTACTTACAATGATAAGACAGTAGATAAGTGGTTAGTCCTCATCTTCTGTAAGCTGTTTCTCTGTCAGTGTTTCTTCAAAGTTGTTGAATGAGGAGCTGCTGTTAAGCTAATTCTTTAAATATTTCAGTTTGCTAATTCATCTGGATAGGTTATAGCTTTTTTTGGCTGCACTAGTGTGTGCACTCATCATGGGGTGGACCAAGAAGCAGATAGGTTTGGCCGTTCTTTTAGTAGTTACGGGATCCATCAACACCCTCTCAACAAAGTGAGTGCTCTTTGTTCTGACGTGTGAACAGTGATTCTGATTATCGATAATTGCATCAAAGTTAACATTCACTCCTTTAA
Organism: Caprella mutica; assembly: GCA_947561585.1. Taxonomy (NCBI): domain Eukaryota; kingdom Metazoa; phylum Arthropoda; class Malacostraca; order Amphipoda; family Caprellidae; genus Caprella; species Caprella mutica. The sequence goes on along the minus strand of CANNZV010001326.1, from coordinate 233,110 downwards.
TAACTATTAGTTATCATGTTTTGATTGGAACAATGATTAAATTGAAGAGATAAATAATAAGTGATTTATGTACAACTTAAGTACCTAACCTTTTCCTTTGATTGAATGATTAATTATTTCATTCCTGCACTTTTTGTGGCTATTTAGTCTTCATGTATTTTATTGGGTCTCTTATTTGATTTAGTTAGAATATTATCAATCGTACATCCCACAACGTTTAAGGAAAGAAACTTGTTGTTTATTGTCTCTAACAATATAAACAAAAATTGTCCCCTATTATTTTGAAGATGGGTCCAATCAGTCTTTATTTATAAATGTTTTATCAAACCATATTCCTCTTCTTTAACTGAATTTTGGGTACTGAACCAATTACCAATGCTTATTTATTTTACCTAATAATTCTAGGATGGAAATATTCCAATTAACATTATTTTAGAACTTTTTGTTTCATGGCTATCAAAGTACTTTAAATGGTATCTACTCAGTGAATATATTTTGATGATCATAATCCATCAAAGTTTATAATTAAGCTTATTGTAAATTTTGCCATCAGTAATTAGTAAGAAAAATAAGTAGCTATAAGATAAACAATTGAAATTCTAATTTTCTTATCATATCCCAGTAAATATGAACCCATCAAATGATAGCTATTTTCAGAACCCATTTTCACTCTCAATGTTATCTTTAGAATGAGTTGGAAATTATTCTACAGCTAAGTTGAGTTAGGTACTGAATATTCAAACTTTTCATAAAAATTGAAAACAAACTACTATGTAACTATGTGATCAGTTAGTTGCAATGCATTTTGATTATTTCATTATATCCAGTAGTGAAATTTTCTGTGAAAATATCCTTACTGTGTGTGAATAATTTAGTTTTAAATTGAGTATTAAAATGACAGGAGGTTGCGTTTTTAATTTTTGGTATCCTAGATACACTAAAAGGAAAAACAAACTTATTAATTTTATTTTTGTTCCTGAATATTGTCATTAAAGGTTGATGTATTCAAGACCAAGGACTACTTTTCATCAAATAAATAGTATCCATCATCTTTAACCATTATGAAGGTTGCTGTTTGACAAACTACCTGACAGATAACTGTAAATTCTTGACAAATACCTTGTAATAATAAGATAAGCACTATCAGTAGATGTCCAGTCCTGAGATAACTTCTTTAGAAAATGATAGCACTGTCTGTTCAAATTAGTAGCATCTATACTAATACACTCACCTGATAGTTAACTAGCCTGTGAAATGATTACTCTTATCAATGTTATCAATATCTTATCTGATAGAGGAATAAACAAATATATTCTCTGGGTATTCTATTCAATGTGTTTTTTTCTCTTTTATTTTGTTTGTTGATAAATGCTTTATTTTTAATATATTAGTAATGTGTAGCTACTTTCCCTGACATGTGTAATTCATTAGATTAGGTAATATCTACTCAGTGTTGAACTTTGTACCAAATCTATGATTAGATTTACTTCTGATTTCAGGGAATGAACCAATTACTGAATGCTTAGTTATCTTCACTAATTAGCTACCGGATGAATTTTTAAAATTGTTTTTCATGGCTTATGACTACCAAATTACATTGATTGAGTCCAAGAAATTGGTGTCTACTCAGTGAATGCAATTTGTTAGCCATGAACCAACATGGTTTAGAATAATATACATTTCAAAAATTTCCATTTGTTAACCCATTAATAACCACCTTCTTCTGAATTAGAAAAACATCAAATAATGCTCAAATTTGTTCAATATAAACATATTCTAGCAATAAGATCATTAAGATGTGCCCAAAAATGTAGGCTATGCTACATAGCTAATGATTCTAGATTGTGAACCACCTTAAGTTTTTTCCGAATGCTATTTGACTTTATAAAAAGAATAAAGTGATTTGTTTACCATATTCTATCTTAAATTTAAAAGATTATCTATATATCATTGATCCATCAAAGAAATAATTTTGGTCTACAACATGTCTGTACATTAAATGCTTAATATTTAAAAAGGAAATGTATTGAAAAATTAAAGGTGTAAATGATATTTGTAAGCTTTATGATTTATTTCTAATTATTTAATTATTTTGACCTAGGTATTCAACCCTTTAGTGAGCAAGTATCACTTGAGTGATGCATCATAATTTTTAGTTCATTATTTTTCTCGCATGTTTACCTACCATTATATTGTATTAATAAACCACAGATAATAACAGACATTGTTGTCCTTCAAATAATCAATAAAAAAGTCAATAGAAATATGAATTTACAAAGTGAAAATGGTTTGTTTCAGAAAAATGTTAAAGAAAATACCAAGAATAAAACTATCTCTGTGTTAAAATATGACATACTAAAAAATAGACAAAGGTATTATATTTGAATATTATTATTCTCAGATTCCGTTACTTTTAATTCTCTTAAATAATATAGCTACTCTATTTAAACTTGAAAATTAATAAATAAAAAATTTCAGATGTAACACTATTTTCCAAACAAATATATTTTGATTATTAAATGAAGAAAAGCTTTCTAATTAATTAGCTAATGTTTCTTTTTATCTTTTATGTTATTGATATTGCTGTTGGTTGATACATCATTTGTCTAACACACGGCTATTCTGATACACACGGCTATTCTGATACACACGGCTATTCTGATACACACGGCTATTCTGATACACACGGCTATTCTGATACACACGGCTATTCTGATACACACGGCTATTCTGATACACACGGCTATTCTGATACACACGGCTATTCTGATACACACGGCTATTCTGATACACACGGCTATTCTGATTTATCCTCATGATTTTGTATATTCCTGTCTGATATTTGCTCTGAGAAGCTAATCATGGTGCAAATTTTTTTTAGAATTTTGACCCCTCATACTGTGTGTGACAAATTAGTAACATAAAAATTAAGGGACTTTCCTGTGATAAATTGAATGTGTGGAGCCTAGTGACGAATGTGACTATCACGTCATATGTTGAATATTTTAAATAAAATATAAATATTAATAAATTTAAATTAGTATGTATGTAAATTAAGAATTTAAAAGTTTTTTTATAAAATTTCATCTTTTAAAAAATTAATTCTGATCATAAAGGGTTAAGCCAGGACTGTGCTCCTAATGTTAAATTTCATTAACTATTGTTACCCCTCACAGATGGGCTGACACAATGGAGTCTGAGAACAGTGCTGGTGTGACCACAGAGTTCAACCATCCCTTTTTCCAGGCAGACTGCATGTTTATAGGAGAGGTGTCATGTGAGTACCTCAGGGAACTTTTGGGGCCGCTATTGTTTATAATATTTCAAGTCTAAATTTGCATTTGAGTTATTAAATCTTTGAAAGTTGATTTAATTCACTGAAGTAATATAATTTCAGATGTCTCGATAGTATATCTTTAGTGATATATTTGTTGAAGAGTATTGCTTTAAATATAAAAGATTTAACATATAATTTTCTTCAGAAAAATCGAAAAATAGATTGAATTTATCTGTAAGCTACCTCTTTAGAAAATTTTTAATATCCATTTATAGGTTCTGGTATAATTTCATCACCATCTTACACTATGAAGATTATTCCTCTGCTTTTAAAATCTCAATCCCTATCTTCAAATTTTTTTCAGGCATGGCCGTGTTCTACTTGATGCGTTGCTTCAGACGTTACAAAGCACAGAGAAGAGGGGCTGAACTGGCCCCTGGCTCTGAGTCAGTGGTTAGCTTCCCACCCCTCATCTTCTATGTACCTGCTTTCTGTGACATGGTGGCCACATCCACTATGTACCTTGGCCTCACCCTCACCTATGCCAGCTCCTTCCAGATGTTGAGGGGTCAGTACCTACCAATTGCTAATGAACAATAACACTTTGGGTACTGATGGTTACTCCTGATGCCAATTTCAATATTTTTCTAATAGAATAAATAGATCAAAAGAAGGGTAAGTTACGAATTATCAGTCAGTTTCACCTCTTCGGTCAAATAAGAAAATAAATATAATAATTGTTTGATTTTTATGTTAATTGGTATCTATGATACCTGTAGGTTCATGGATACCAGTAAAATTAGAATAATAATGATTCTAAAAAACAAAAAATGCATCAATATTAATTTTTTTTCAATTTAATTTATGGTATGGAAAGGGTTAAATCTGTAATTATTGACAAAAAGAATGTAAATATTTGATTATATTTGTTTTCACTCTATATCTGCAACTTTTTATTAGTGTTCATTTTTTCATTTATTAATCTATGTTTTAAAGTAGTTAATTGCCTTTCACATTCTATTGAAAGTCAAATAACTAGTTTCCATTTTAACAATTTTCAGTGTGACTCACAAGATGAAAAAAAAATTGTTGCTTTATTTTCTCCCTGTAGCTTTTTTATAATTTAATTTGAATTCCTATGAATTACGTTTCATGCATCCAGATTTCTTTACCTCCTAGCTACCAAACATGATTATTTTCCTAATTTAAAAGAAGGACATACAGAGATCTACTACTCCTGTATATTCACTAACTAGGGCAGAGTACAAATTACCACATGTGAATTGAATACCCGATTAAATTTCAATAGATTATGGTTTAAATTTTTTATAGAGAAAAATATATTTTACTATTGTGGGGCAGTTTCTTAATAATATCTTATTTAAATTAGTTCAATTGACTGTGAAACACTTGTTAGCTGGCTAAGATAACTTTACTTTTTCCAATTACTGCTGGGGGAAAGAAATGTATTTGATATTGATTGACTAGTGAACTATTCGAGGCCTTTTTTAAATGATAAACAGAAATAGTTTTTTGTTTTAACTTCTTAATTTAGGTTTACCCTGAAAGCTTCGTGCTTATGTGACCATATGGACATTGTATATTTATTTTATCTTGCCATGTAAAGACCAATTGGGCCCCATCCTTGGTTTGTTTGTAAAGGGTGCCTATGTTGAATAAATAAATTATCACCAGGCATGTAGCTATCTATAGCAAGTAGAAGATATGATAGTTGTATGACAAGAATTGCGAAATGGTGATGTAGTCATGTTGCTAATGCGCATACCTCTCATCGGAACACGTTTCCTCTGTTGAACCAGTTATGTAAATACAAGCTGCAGAATCTTGAACTTTTCATTTTTTAGCATAATTGTTGAGTCACCTGATATTAAAAGGTAGAAATGACTAAGAAAAAACTAATTGGAAGTGAAAGATTATCATAGAAATATCCTACTGAATTATAATGTAAAAAATATTAGATTCAGTTTCCCTAAAATATTTTTCTTAGCCTAGATTCATTCTCTTGTTTTAGTATTCAATTTTTTTTAGCTACTATATGCAGATTATAAATAAATATTTATTACTTTACCATATGTTAAGCATAATTTTAACTCCCTCTTTCACCTTACTCACCCCTCTTTATCCCCCTCCCCTTTAGGTGCTGTAATCGTCTTCACTGGTCTCCTCTCCACGGCTTTCCTCAACCAGAAGCTCCGTTACTTCAACTGGCTGGGAATCTTCTTCGTGTTGGCAGGTCTGGTGACTGTAGGCATCTCCGACTTCCTCTCAGACAGCACAGACGACTACACTCCTAACGAGATCATTACTGGGGACCTGCTGATCATTGCAGCACAGGTTGGCTCTTCAAATAACTAATTTACACTGCATATAGTTGTTAATTATGATTAGTTAGACATACCAGTTTATTTTTTATTGTAGACTATATTAAATATCTATTTAGATTTAGTTTTGTGTGTATTATTATTTTATTTTATTTCAAACTTTCAATGAAGTTTTTAATTCATTCAGGTTGTGACAGCGACACAAATGGTTGTGGAGCAAAAGTTCCTGACGAAGTATGACGTGCCTCCACTTCTAGCCGTGGGTTGGGAGGGAATATTTGGATTCACAACCCTGTCAATCCTTCTCATTCCAATGGCTTATATTCCAGCTGGGATGTTCTCTGGTAATCCTAGAGGAGTCGTTGAAGATCCTTGGGATGCTCTCGTGCAGCTCAGCAACAACGGTCTTCTCGTTCTCGCTGTCTTGGGTAATACAACTTGCTACTTATCTAATAGTGTTACAAAAACTCACTCATAAGTAACTCTTACTGAAACTTGTAATTTTGTGCTCTAAATCCCCTTCGCTCCCATTCTGAAAATAAAATTCATAAGTAATCATGGAGAAATATTCTCTATAAATTATTACTTGCTCCATCATTTTACTAACAGTCATTCCATTTCAGGTAACATCATCAGTATCGCTTTCTTCAACTTTGCCGGTGTGAGTGTAACCAAGGAACTCTCTGCCACTACCAGGATGGTACTAGACTCCGTTAGGACACTGGTTGTGTGGTTGTTCTCACTAGCTGTGGGGTGGCAACCTTTCCAGTACTTGCAGGTAATTGTAAAGGGGTAGTGGTCAATAGTTTTAATAGATATAGTGGTCAGTGATTTTAATAGGGGTAGTGGTCAATTATTTTAATGGGGGTAGTGGTCAATTATTTTAATGGGGGTAGTGGTCAATTATTTTAATGGGGGTAGTGGTCAATTATTTTAATGGGGGTAGTGGTCAATTATTTTAATGGGGGTAGTGGTCAATGATTTTAATGGGGGTAGTGGTCAATGATTTTAATGGGGGTAGTGGTCAATTATTTTAATGGGGGTAGTGGTCAATGATTTTAATGGGGGTAGTGGTCAATGATTTTAATGGGGGTAGTGGTCAATTATTTTAATGGGGGTAGTGGTCAATTATTTTAATGGGGGTAGTGGTCAATTATTTTAATGGGGGTAGTGGTCAATTATTTTAATGGGGGTAGTGGTCAATTATTTTAATGGGGGTAGTGGTCAATTATTTTAATGGGGGTAGTGGTCAATTATTTTAATGGGGGTAGTGGTCAATTATTTTAATGGGGGTAGTGGTCAATTATTTTAATGGGGGTAGTGGTCAGTGATTTTAATGGGGGTAGTGGTCAGTGATTTTAATGGGGGTAGTGGTCAGTGATTTTAATGGGGGTAGTGGTCAATGATTTTAATGGGGGTAGTGGTCAATGATTTTAATAGGGGTAGTGGTCAGTGATTTTAATGGGGGTAGTGGTCAATTATTTTAATGGGGGTAGTGGTCAATGATTTTAATAGGGGTAGTGGTCAGTGATTTTAATGGGGGTAGTGGTCAATTATTTTAATGGGGGTAGTGGTCAATTATTTTAATGGGGGTAGTGGTCAATTATTTTAATGGGGGTAGTGGTCAATTATTTTAATGGGGGTAGTGGTCAGTGATTTTAATAGGGGTAGTGGTCAATTATTTTAATGGGGGTAGTGGTCAATTATTTTAATGGGGGTAGTGGTCAATGATTTTAATAGGGGTAGTGGTCAGTGATTTTAATGGGGGTAGTGGTCAATTATTTTAATGGGGGTAGTGGTCAATGATTTTAATAGGGGTAGTGGTCAGTGATTTTAATGGGGGTAGTGGTCAATTATTTTAATGGGGGTAGTGGTCAATTATTTTAATGGGGGTAGTGGTCAATTATTTTAATGGGGGTAGTGGTCAATTATTTTAATGGGGGTAGTGGTCAATTATTTTAATGGGGGTAGTGGTCAATTATTTTAATGGGGGTAGTGGTCAATTATTTTAATGGGGGTAGTGGTCAGTGATTTTAATGGGGGTAGTGGTCAATTATTTTAATGGGGGTAGTGGTCAATGATTTTAATAGGGGTAGTGGTCAGTGATTTTAATGGGGGTAGTGGTCAATGATTTTAATAGGGGTAGTGGTCAGTGATTTTAATGGGGGTAGTGGTCAATTATTTTAATGGGGGTAGTGGTCAATTATTTTAATAGGGGTAGTGGTAAGTGATTTTAATGGGGGTAGTGGTCAATTATTTTAATGGGGGTAGTGGTCAATTATTTTAATGGGGGTAGTGGTCAATTATTTTAATGGGGGTAGTGGTCAATTATTTTAATGGGGGTAGTGGTCAGTGATTTTAATAGGGGTAGTGGTCAATTATTTTAATGGGGTAGTGGTCAATTATTTTAATGGGGGTAGTGGTCAATGATTTTAATAGGGGTAGTGGTCAATGATTTTAATAGGGGTAGTGGTCAGTGATTTTAATGGGGGTAGTGGTCAATTATTTTAATGGGGGTAGTGGTCAATGATTTTAATAGGGGTAGTGGTCAGTGATTTTAATGGGGGTAGTGGTCAATTATTTTAATGGGGGTAGTGGTCAATTATTTTAATGGGGGTAGTGGTCAATTATTTTAATGGGGGTAGTGGTCAATTATTTTAATGGGGGTAGTGGTCAATTATTTTAATGGGGGTAGTGGTCAATTATTTTAATGGGGGTAGTGGTCAATTATTTTAATGGGGGTAGTGGTCAGTGATTTTAATGGGGGTAGTGGTCAGTGATTTTAATGGGGGTAGTGGTCAGTGATTTTAATGGGGGTAGTGGTCAGTGATTTTAATGGGGGTAGTGGTCAATGATTTTAATAGGGGTAGTGGTCAGTGATTTTAATGGGGGTAGTGGTCAATGATTTTAATAGGGGTAGTGGTCAGTGATTTTAATGGGGGTAGTGGTCAATTATTTTAATGGGGGTAGTGGTCAATTATTTTAATGGGGGTAGTGGTCAATTATTTTAATGGGGGTAGTGGTCAATTATTTTAATGGGGGTAGTGGTCAGTGATTTTAATGGGGGTAGTGGTCAGTGATTTTAATGGGGGTAGTGGTCAGTGATTTTAATGGGGGTAGTGGTCAATGATTTTAATGGGGGTAGTGGTCAATGATTTTAATAGGGGTAGTGGTCAGTGATTTTAATGGGGGTAGTGGTCAATTATTTTAATGGGGGTAGTGGTCAATGATTTTAATAGGGGTAGTGGTCAGTGATTTTAATGGGGGTAGTGGTCAATTATTTTAATGGGGGTAGTGGTCAATTATTTTAATGGGGGTAGTGGTCAATTATTTTAATGGGGGTAGTGGTCAATTATTTTAATGGGGGTAGTGGTCAGTGATTTTAATGGGGGTAGTGGTCAGTGATTTTAATAGGGGTAGTGGTCAATTATTTTAATGGGGGTAGTGGTCAATTATTTTAATGGGGGTAGTGGTCAATGATTTTAATAGGGGTAGTGGTCAGTGATTTTAATGGGGGTAGTGGTCAATTATTTTAATGGGGGTAGTGGTCAATGATTTTAATAGGGGTAGTGGTCAGTGATTTTAATGGGGGTAGTGGTCAATTATTTTAATGGGGGTAGTGGTCAATTATTTTAATGGGGGTAGTGGTCAATTATTTTAATGGGGGTAGTGGTCAATTATTTTAATGGGGGTAGTGGTCAATTATTTTAATGGGGGTAGTGGTCAATTATTTTAATGGGGGTAGTGGTCAATTATTTTAATGGGGGTAGTGGTCAGTGATTTTAATGGGGGTAGTGGTCAATTATTTTAATGGGGGTAGTGGTCAATTATTTTAATGGGGGTAGTGGTCAGTGATTTTAATGGGGGTAGTGGTCAATGATTTTAATGGGGGTAGTGGTCAGTGATTTTAATGGGGGTAGTGGTCAATTATTTTAATGGGGGTAGTGGTCAATTATTTTAATGGGGGTAGTGGTCAATTATTTTAATAGGGGTAGTGGTAAGTGATTTTAATGGGGGTAGTGGTCAATTATTTTAATGGGGGTAGTGGTCAATTATTTTAATGGGGGTAGTGGTCTATTATTTTAATGGGGGTAGTGGTCAATTATTTTAATGGGGGTAGTGGTCAGTGATTTTAATAGGGGTAGTGGTCAATTATTTTAATGGGGTAGTGGTCAATTATTTTAATGGGGGTAGTGGTCAATGATTTTAATAGGGGTAGTGGTCAGTGATTTTAATGGGGGTAGTGGTCAATTATTTTAATGGGGGTAGTGGTCAATGATTTTAATAGGGGTAGTGGTCAGTGATTTTAATGGGGGTAGTGGTCAATTATTTTAATGGGGGTAGTGGTCAATTATTTTAATGGGGGTAGTGGTCAATTATTTTAATGGGGGTAGTGGTCAATTATTTTAATGGGGGTAGTGGTCAATTATTTTAATGGGGGTAGTGGTCAATTATTTTAATGGGGGTAGTGGTCAATTATTTTAATGGGGGTAGTGGTCAGTGATTTTAATGGGGGTAGTGGTCAATTATTTTAATGGGGGTAGTGGTCAATGATTTTAATAGGGGTAGTGGTCAGTGATTTTAATGGGGGTAGTGGTCAATGATTTTAATGGGGGTAGTGGTCAATGATTTTAATAGGGGTAGTGGTCAGTGATTTTAATGGGGGTAGTGGTCAATTATTTTAATGGGGGTAGTGGTCAATGATTTTAATAGGGGTAGTGGTCAGTGATTTTAATGGGGGTAGTGGTCAATTATTTTAATGGGGGTAGTGGTCAATTATTTTAATGGGGGTAGTGGTCAATTATTTTAATGGGGGTAGTGGTCAATTATTTTAATGGGGGTAGTGGTCAATTATTTTAATGGGGGTAGTGGTCAATTATTTTAATGGGGGTAGTGGTCAATTATTTTAATGGGGGTAGTGGTCAGTGATTTTAATGGGGGTAGTGGTCAATTATTTTAATGGGGGTAGTGGTCAATGATTTTAATAGGGGTAGTGGTCAGTGATTTTAATGGGGGTAGTGGTCAATGATTTTAATAGGGGTAGTGGTCAGTGATTTTAATGGGGGTAGTGGTCAATTATTTTAATGGGGGTAGTGGTCAATTATTTTAATAGGGGTAGTGGTAAGTGATTTTAATGGGGGTAGTGGTCAATTATTTTAATGGGGGTAGTGGTCAATTATTTTAATGGGGGTAGTGGTCAATTATTTTAATGGGGGTAGTGGTCAATTATTTTAATGGGGGTAGTGGTCAGTGATTTTAATAGGGGTAGTGGTCAATTATTTTAATGGGGTAGTGGTCAATTATTTTAATGGGGGTAGTGGTCAATGATTTTAATAGGGGTAGTGGTCAATGATTTTAATAGGGGTAGTGGTCAGTGATTTTAATGGGGGTAGTGGTCAATTATTTTAATGGGGGTAGTGGTCAATGATTTTAATAGGGGTAGTGGTCAGTGATTTTAATGGGGGTAGTGGTCAATTATTTTAATGGGGGTAGTGGTCAATTATTTTAATGGGGGTAGTGGTCAATTATTTTAATGGGGGTAGTGGTCAATTATTTTAATGGGGGTAGTGGTCAATTATTTTAATGGGGGTAGTGGTCAATTATTTTAATGGGGGTAGTGGTCAATTATTTTAATGGGGGTAGTGGTCAGTGATTTTAATGGGGGTAGTGGTCAGTGATTTTAATGGGGGTAGTGGTCAGTGATTTTAATGGGGGTAGTGGTCAGTGATTTTAATGGGGGTAGTGGTCAGTGATTTTAATGGGGGTAGTGGTCAATGATTTTAATAGGGGTAGTGGTCAGTGATTTTAATGGGGGTAGTGGTCAATGATTTTAATAGGGGTAGTGGTCAATTATTTTAATGGGGGTAGTGGTCAATTATTTTAATGGGGGTAGTGGTCAATTATTTTAATGGGGGTAGTGGTCAATTATTTTAATGGGGGTAGTGGTCAATTATTTTAATGGGGGTAGTGGTCAGTGATTTTAATGGGGGTAGTGGTCAGTGATTTTAATGGGGGTAGTGGTCAGTGATTTTAATGGGGGTAGTGGTCAATGATTTTAATGGGGGTAGTGGTCAATGATTTTAATAGGGGTAGTGGTCAGTGATTTTAATGGGGGTAGTGGTCAATTATTTTAATGGGGGTAGTGGTCAATGATTTTAATAGGGGTAGTGGTCAGTGATTTTAATGGGGGTAGTGGTCAATTATTTTAATGGGGGTAGTGGTCAATTATTTTAATGGGGGTAGTGGTCAATTATTTTAATGGGGGTAGTGGTCAATTATTTTAATGGGGGTAGTGGTCAGTGATTTTAATGGGGGTAGTGGTCAGTGATTTTAATAGGGGTAGTGGTCAATTATTTTAATGGGGGTAGTGGTCAATTATTTTAATGGGGGTAGTGGTCAATGATTTTAATAGGGGTAGTGGTCAGTGATTTTAATGGGGGTAGTGGTCAATTATTTTAATGGGGGTAGTGGTCAATGATTTTAATAGGGGTAGTGGTCAATGATTTTAATAGGGGTAGTGGTCAGTGATTTTAATGGGGGTAGTGGTCAATTATTTTAATGGGGGTAGTGGTCAATTATTTTAATGGGGGTAGTGGTCAATTATTTTAATGGGGGTAGTGGTCAATTATTTTAATGGGGGTAGTGGTCAATTATTTTAATGGGGGTAGTGGTCAATTATTTTAATGGGGGTAGTGGTCAATTATTTTAATGGGGGTAGTGGTCAATTATTTTAATGGGGGTAGTGGTCAGTGATTTTAATGGGGGTAGTGGTCAATTATTTTAATGGGGGTAGTGGTCAGTGATTTTAATGGGGGTAGTGGTCAATGATTTTAATGGGGGTAGTGGTCAATTATTTTAATGGGGGTAGTGGTCAGTGATTTTAATAGGGGTAGTGGTCAATTATTTTAATGGGGTAGTGGTCAATTATTTTAATGGGGGTAGTGGTCAATGATTTTAATAGGGGTAGTGGTCAGTGATTTTAATGGGGGTAGTGGTCAATTATTTTAATGGGGGTAGTGGTCAATGATTTTAATAGGGGTAGTGGTCAGTGATTTTAATGGGGGTAGTGGTCAATTATTTTAATGGGGGTAGTGGTCAATTATTTTAATGGGGGTAGTGGTCAATTATTTTAATGGGGGTAGTGGTCAATTATTTTAATGGGGGTAGTGGTCAATTATTTTAATGGGGGTAGTGGTCAATTATTTTAATGGGGGTAGTGGTCAGTGATTTTAATGGGGGTAGTGGTCAGTGATTTTAATGGGGGTAGTGGTCAGTGATTTTAATGGGGGTAGTGGTCAGTGATTTTAATGGGGGTAGTGGTCAGTGATTTTAATGGGGGTAGTGGTCAGTGATTTTAATGGGGGTAGTGGTCAATGATTTTAATAGGGGTAGTGGTCAGTGATTTTAATGGGGGTAGTGGTCAATGATTTTAATAGGGGTAGTGGTCAGTGATTTTAATGGGGGTAGTGGTCAATTATTTTAATGGGGGTAGTGGTCAATTATTTTAATGGGGGTAGTGGTCAATTATTTTAATGGGGGTAGTGGTCAATTATTTTAATGGGGGTAGTGGTCAATTATTTTAATGGGGGTAGTGGTCAATTATTTTAATGGGGGTAGTGGTCAATTATTTTAATGGGGGTAGTGGTCAATTATTTTAATGGGGGTAGTGGTCAGTGATTTTAATGGGGGTAGTGGTCAATTATTTTAATGGGGGTAGTGGTCAATGATTTTAATAGGGGTAGTGGTCAGTGATTTTAATGGGGGTAGTGGTCAATGATTTTAATAGGGGTAGTGGTCAATTATTTTAATGGGGGTAGTGGTCAATTATTTTAATGGGGGTAGTGGTCAATTATTTTAATAGGGGTAGTGGTAAGTGATTTTAATGGGGGTAGTGGTCAATTATTTTAATGGGGGTAGTGGTCAATTATTTTAATGGGGGTAGTGGTCAATTATTTTAATGGGGGTAGTGGTCAATTATTTTAATGGGGGTAGTGGTCAGTGATTTTAATAGGGGTAGTGGTCAATTATTTTAATGGGGTAGTGGTCAATTATTTTAATGGGGGTAGTGGTCAATGATTTTAATAGGGGTAGTGGTCAGTGATTTTAATGGGGGTAGTGGTCAATTATTTTAATGGGGGTAGTGGTCAATGATTTTAATGGGGGTAGTGGTCAGTGATTTTAATGGGGGTAGTGGTCAATTATTTTAATGGGGGTAGTGGTCAATTATTTTAATGGGGGTAGTGGTCAATTATTTTAATGGGGGTAGTGGTCAATTATTTTAATGGGGGTAGTGGTCAATTATTTTAATGGGGGTAGTGGTCAATTATTTTAATGGGGGTAGTGGTCAATTATTTTAATGGGGGTAGTGGTCAGTGATTTTAATGGGGGTAGTGGTCAGTGATTTTAATGGGGGTAGTGGTCAATTATTTTAATGGGGGTAGTGGTCAGTGATTTTAATGGGGGTAGTGGTCAGTGATTTTAATGGGGGTAGTGGTCAATTATTTTAATGGGGGTAGTGGTCAATTATTTTAATGGGGGTAGTGGTCAATGATTTTAATAGGGGTAGTGGTCAATGATTTTAATAGGGGTAGTGGTCAATGATTTTAATAGGGGTAGTGGTCAATGATTTTAATAGGGGTACTGGTCAATGATTTTAATAGGGGTAGTGGTCAATGATTTTAATAGGGGTAGTGGTCAATGATTTTAATAGGGGTAGTGGTCAATGATTTTAATAGGGGTAGTGGTCAATGATTTTAATAGGGGTAGTGGTCAATGATTTTAATAGGGGTAGTGGTCAATGATTTAATAGGGGTAGTGGTCAATGATTTTAATAGGGGTAGTGGTCAATGATTTTAATAGGGGTAGTGGTCAATGATTTTAATAGGGGTACTGGTCAATGATTTTAATAGGGGTAGTGGTCAATGATTTTAATAGGGGTAGTGGTCAATGATTTTAATAGGGGTAGTGGTCAATGATTTTAATAGGGGTAGTGGTCAATGATTTTAATAGGGGTAGTGGTCAATGATTTTAATAGGGGTAGTGGTCAATGATTTTAATAGGGGTAGTGGTCAATGATTTTAATAGGGGTAGTGGTCAATGATTTTAATAGGGGTAGTGGTCAATGATTTTAATAGGGGTAGTGGTTAATTATTTTAATGGGGTAGTGGTCAATTATTTTAATGGGGTAGTGGTCAATTATTTTAATGGGGTAGTGGTCAATAATACTGCTTACTTTCGGATTTAGCACTCTCTGACTTTTTGTTTGTACGTTTGGTGCTTCTAATTGTGATATTGTATTTATATCATCACTATTTGCATTTGATTGAGAATGAGGTTTATCAGAAAGCTTAAAGCGCTGTTAAACATTCAATTGATTTTTTCTCTCTTGTTTATAAATTTAAAGAAGAATGGTACAAAATGTTTAAATTTAGACAAGCCATATACTGCCGAATGTGGCACTTACTGATTGAACTCACGATTACCTCACAGCTGATACTATTGTAAACCTATGATTCAATCTCACTGTTTGTTCTTTCACATTCTAGTTTACTGTATATTATTTAATCAACTTCTCCTTTATATTAAATAATCAATCTTATCATTGATTTATATATAGAATAGTCTACCATTATTATTTCAGTTCCGTTAAAAGACAGCTGATTATGTTAACAAATAGATGGCAGTGCTTCACACGAAAGAATATTCATAATTAGCTATGTAACTAATTAGGTACTAACATCATTTTTATTTTAGAAAATTGTCAATTTTCTTTTACAAGCTCTTCAAGCTAATTTTAAATCATCATTAAGATGTTATATTTTCTACGTTAACGCCTTCATTTCCTTTCTCAGCCAATTGGTTTCATCATCCTGGTGATTGGAATGTTCGTTTACAACGACGTACTCATTTTGCCGTTCATGAGGGAGCAGGGGTGCATTAACGACACTGTTAACGAGCCAGTGAGACTCGTGGAGGAGGTGGAGAGTCCTGAGACAGCTGCTGCTGCCTTTGGGTGAGATATTGTGATGATATTTCTGTTATTGTGACATAATGGAAACAAATATTTATTCAAGTCTATTTTCCAAATTGAAGCAAATTAAGATTACCAATTCTTTAATAGAATAAAATTATTGCATTTTTATGAATATGGGTCCCAACCTTTCAGACTAATTCTAATCTTCATTTGAAAGGTTGAAACCTTAAGTAAAGTTGCCATTTATTCCCATCAAATCTTAAACAAAGTATTTCTCCCCAACAGAGGAGAACAAAGTTTGCAAACAACTCAAGAGAAAGAGTCACCACCTGTCAAAAATGGTGAGTGGTGTGTACTGTGATGGTGAGTTGTGATGTGTGTGTACTGTGATGGTGAGTGGTGATGTGTGTGTACTGTGATGGTGAGTTGTGATGTGTGTGTACTGTGATGGTGAGTTGTGATGTGTGTGTACTGTGATGGTGAGTGGTGATGTGTGTGTACTGTGATGGTGATGTGTGTGTACTTTAATGGTGAGTGGTGATGTGTGTGTACTGTGATGGTGATGTGTGTGTACTTTAATGGTGAGTGGTGATGTGTGTGTACTTGAATGGTGAGTGGTGATGTGTGTGTACTTGAATGGTGAGTGGTGATGTGTGTGTACTTGAATGGTGAGTGGTGATGTGTGTGTACTTGAATGGTGATGTGTGTGTACTTGAATGGTGAGTGATGGTGGTAGAATGATGATCATTTTCACTAATGTATTTTTTTTCTTTTTTTCAGAGAAGGACAGTCTTTAAATAAGTCTGAGTGACTGTCTAGACTCTAGAAAGCCTTTAGACTTGACAGTCTAATTGTAGACTGTGTTCATTTTCTATTTATTCCTACTAGTTCACAAATGTGATATCAGACTTTTCTCTCCTAATCTTCTCCGTTGATTCCATTTGGGAGTTGTTAATTTTAGGTGACATTTTAGCCACTTTTGTTCAGCATGTTAGGGCCTATTTAATTTATTCGCTTATAATCACTCTATTTAATTTCTTTGACACTCATTAAACACTCGGGCATTATTTTTTTTACACATTTTAGTCTTATATAAAAGGCATGAATAAAATGTGACATATTGTCTGAATAGTTTTTTAATGTAATAATGAACTCGTATCTTTTATAATTGCAATAGTATTTATTTGAATTGATAGATAGTTAAATAATAGTCCAAATTTTATTTGAAGTTATCTTTAGTATTGAAGTCTATATTCCACAGTATATATTTGTATATTTATAAAGAATTTTTTCTACACGAGTATATTATTTTCCTTTGTAAGCGAGACGAGAGTGAGGTGAAGGTAGATGACCCTTTTCCCTATAAGACTAATTAGTTCAAAAGTGAGAACAAATTTGCACTTCAATTTCAAGGATTCTTAAAGGTCCCCACCACTTTAAATTAAAATTGTAGACCCCCGCTTTTATTACCAGAATCACCACTCAGGCTTATTACAAATGGTAATTAGAGTGAGGTATGACTCCAAAGTTATTACATAAATGTAAGTATTACAATTCATAGTAACGAGTTTACAAAGCTATTTTTAGGTCTAAAGTTTCTTGACTACATTGCATTATTTAGTCAAAGAGAGAAGGGATGAGTAATAACCTTTCTTTTACATGTTAATAATCAGGGTTGTGACAATATGCTATTGAAATCATAGACGAAAGGAAATGGTATCTAATACTATATACCGCTGGTGTAGAACGATTCAATACTGTTTAATTCTCTCAGTCTGTAATATTTTCGGGATGTATGATTTTAAGAGCATATTGTCACAACCCTACTAATCACCCATTTAACAAACACTTCATATATTTCCAGTCAATAGAAAGGTAGTTAGGACTAAGTTATTATATAAATATTAGAGCTGGCGTTGATGACGTCATTGGAGAAATATTCTACCAATAGGTTGAATTTATAGTTTAGAAATTATACTTCATTAATATTTTTATCTTTTACACATGGATTCACGCTATAGAAAATGTAGCTAGAATAACACTTGTTGGTTTTGTTTTTAATTTTGTTGACATTTTATTCGCTACAAAAACAATACATGGCAACTGCGTTTAGTGCCGATTCTTACCCGTAGACTTGTCACAAGCACACAGTAATATTAACAGTGATAAAGATATCGTAAAGAGGAAGAAACATTTTAAATTTAATCAATTGCAATCGTGGAAATATTTAATGTGTTTGTAGTAGTGTTTTTACCAGAAAATACCTAAAATACAGATAACAAATATAATAAATAGACGATGAATGCCAACATTTTAATACTATTTACATCATTTATAAATATTGGTAAATGAGAAAATAAAAACATGAGACTAGCTAAATAAACTTGAAAAAATAAATAAATAGCATTTGAGACAAATAAATACACTAATAATAAAATGAATGTAGACAATAAATATAAATTGCAGATAACTCTACTTTGAGTGAGAGTAACTTTAATATTTGGAATGTTAACTAGGGTAACTACCCTAGTGTCAGTGTGGTAAATGAATAGTTACCCTATACTTTCAGGGTGATAATTGAATAGTTACCCTATACTTCCAGGGTGGTAATTGAATAGTTACCCAAGTGTCAGTGTGGTAATTGAATAGTTACCCTACTATCAGTGTGGTAATTGAATAGTTACCCTACTATCAGTGTGGTAATTGAATAGTTACCCTACTATCAGTGTGGTAATTGAATAGTTACCCTACTATCAGTGTGGTAATTGAATAGTTACCCTACTATCAGTGTGGTAATTGAATAGTTACCCTACTATCAGTGTGGTAATTGAATAGTTACCCTAGTGTCAGTGTGGTAATTGAATAGTTACCCTAGTGTCAGTGTGGTAATTGAATAGTTACCCTAGTGTCAGTGTGGTAATTGTTGAAAGAGGGAGAATCAAAATTTAATTTTAGGACAAACTAAAAACTCATCCGTTGATATTAAAAGAATCCGCTTGAAATAAAAGTTAAAACAACAAACTAACTCTTATTAGATCCGTTTTTCAACCTAAGATTGACATTCAACATTCTGCTAGCAATTCCTCGTTTACAAGTCTCGATATTCTTCGTGGTGAGAAGGTGGGGCGAGATTGAGGGGGAATTTTTCCGATAGCCACTTGTCGTGCGTGGTGGCAAGTGATCCGTTGTAACCAGCAGCCTCAGTCATGTAGGATTGCTGGGGATGTCTACGAGAAAGAGTCTCAAGAAGCGACATTCTACAACCTGTCAAACCCAACTGATAAACTTGGTTTAAATTAGTTTTCTGTGCAGGTGTGAGGGTTGCTGTGTTGTCTAAAGGTTTATTTGATTCTTGATTATTTGTCTCTCCCTCAGCGCTCTGATCTTCAGGTTTACCGGCTGGTAATTTCCGGTCAAAGGTCAGCTGAGATAAGTCAGTGTGGTTGCAGACGTAACAACTGACGTCCTCCCCTTCCTTTTTTATATTGTTATAACAGGTTAGATGGTAACAATGTCCACACTGCAAAACTAACAGATTCTCAGCATTCATTGAGAATCTGATATCGCAAACACTGCACGTGTGGGCCATGCCGGCTATTGGGGCCCTTTTCAGCCGCACTCTTGCACCGACGCATGCAAGCTGTTCAGCTCTGA
Organism: Caprella mutica; assembly: GCA_947561585.1. Lineage (NCBI taxonomy): Eukaryota > Metazoa > Arthropoda > Malacostraca > Amphipoda > Caprellidae > Caprella > Caprella mutica. The sequence goes on along the minus strand of CANNZV010001326.1, from coordinate 213,864 downwards.
TGGCACCACACATGGCACTGTAAACCCTCTGCTCATACTTGTACCTTGATATCAGACTGTTCATGAGTCTAGTGATGTGGTTAGACTGACAGGCCTGAGGCTGCTTCAGAACCCTCTGAAGAATGACTGGTGGAGACACCTGACCAATCATGGTGCTAACTACTGAACCGCAGCACTCTCCGACACCGGTGGAGACACTGTGGTTCAGCGGTGCTGGAGGAGATATTAACAAATCAAGAAGAGGGAACCACATCTTCTGCCTCTCGCTCTCCTCTTCAATTGTCTTGCAATGCGACTGAATGATTCCAGAGACGAGAACGACACGTCCTTCAAAAGCCTTTAACAAAGCGTCAGTCTCCTCCGTATCGGCATCTTCTGCCCAGATCTTCATCTTATCCAGCAAGTTCTTCAAGATGCTGAGGTGTATCTTCAGTGCCTCTTCAACCTGTCCCTTCTGCAGCAGAAGAAAGGCAACACACTCCTCCTGCCCAGCGTGTTTGCGGCACACTGTCATCACTGTGTCGTTGTCGTAGGTACCAGTCGCCTTCTTCAGGTAGGAAAGAACTTCAGTCGGGTCTTCAGAGCACATCAAGTCTATTAGTTTCACCTGGAGTGCAGAACTCATAATCTTGTGGTTACGATTGTGACTGGACTTGTAAGCAAATCTGAAGAATAAAAGAGATAGAAAATTACATGAAATGTAAATTAGGATCACAGAAAAATTAGATTGCAATAAATTCATAAATTGACTAGCAAAAATCAGATATTTAGAAAAGAGGTAGAATACAAAAATTTAACAAAATATATTGATATTCAAACTACAGGGTGACATACAAAAAAATTTACTCACCTTTGAAATTTAAAAAAAACATAAATAATAAAAAGAGTTCAAGTAAAATTTAAAACGAGATATTTTTATTCATATTTACAATACTTCTATTGATTCATAGTTTGGTACACTTTTTATGGGTCACCCTTTATTTAATTCAAACTCAGATTCTTATTTTTGAGGTAATTAGTGAATAAGAAATTATAATGGTAATACACTCACAAATGATCAAAAAGAGCCCTGAGCAGTTCATACTGCACGGCATCACTTCCTTCCAACTGATCCATGAACTCCTGAACGGAATTGGTGAGTAGGTTTGACGATAGGATGAGTCCGGCAACTGAGTCAGGATCTAAGTTCACAACATCCTTAAGGTGATGCAGGAGTTGATGTTTAACCTGATCTTCTGGCTGAGTGTTGAGGGCGTGTTGGAGATAAGGAAGAACTTGGTGTTGCCTGGACGGGTCCAGAAGATAACAGGAAAGAATGTTCTGAAACTCTCCAGTCATTATGTAGAGAGACTCTGATATCCTGTAGAACTTTGCTTTATTAGCTTTTTTAAGCAATTCTGCTGGTTTGATGTGGACTAAAGTGTTGTCCTGAAGAAGATCTAAGAGAGCGCCTTGTCGATCTTCCTTCATTGTCAGTACGTCTTCTTTACAGAGCTGATCCACCACTGAATCTATCAGCTCTGTGTTCCTACTCGCACTCCCATTTTGAACAGTCAGTTGCCTAGCTATGAAAATGTACAGTGAACAAACCTGCTCACTGGTGAATGTTTCGGGTGACTCGGACATAACTTGCATGAGTATACCAATCAGACGCTGTTTCTGCAAAATCCCTAAATCAGATTTGAACTCCGCTTCACCAAACGCCAGCGATAAAACATTTAAAAACTCTCTGGTATCAAAACGAAGTAAAGCTTGTAAATAGGGAAACGGTTTCTGAGTCTCCTTGGCATTTTTACTGTGTACTGCTGAGAGGCATTTAAAGACCTCGTACTTTACAGTCTGTAGATATTCATGTTCAATGTTACCTCTAGGATATCCCCTTCCAGCCAGGCAACACGATATGTATACTAGTAGTTTATTCCCTAGTTTAATGATATTCTCAGGTAAGTTGTCTATACTGTCATTATCTAGGGCACTGATCATCACAGTCGTCAATTCTTCAATGGGCGAGACGTAGTCCTTCATTCCGTTGGTGTAGACGTAAATGATAGCATCATACAGACCATGCATCCAGCACAGCGTCATTGTCTGATGCAAGTCCAAAGACGTCACAGACAGACGTACAATGCACGCCTCCAACTCATCCAACTTGCCATTACTCTCGTAGTGATTCAAAAACTGTTGTGTGATGGACGGTGGAAGCGATTTGACGTTATCGGAAATGATGAAGTTTTCCAAACACTCTAGGAATACGCCTTTGTGGAGAGGGTTGTCTTGCATTGTCTCCCAGACTTCTCCTATTAGTAAGTCATGGAGTGAAGACTCAACACACAGCCAACACATTTCAGTCACCACCTTAGAACATAAATGGAGGCATTTGTGAGAATATTTTAAAAGAATAGTAATACAGTAGTGATTGTAGAGCCCTGAGTAATGAAATACCTTGTATAGCTAATAGCTAAATCAATTTTCTGAAGTCTACCATTAAATGGCCATCAGTTTTCTATAACCAATAGCCATTCATAGCAGACTACAGAAAATTTATTCACTGTATGGGATATTTCATTACTCAGGACTATACATTCACTATAGCTACAGTCAGGAAAATGAAGAGGTCACAAGAAATAATGTAGCTAATGAGAGTAATAAATTTCTTACAAATAATGAAATAATAATAAGTTTTTTATTCCTACAAATAATGAAACATAATTTGCTCTCTCACCAGTACAGCATCAGTAACTGCAGTCACGTGCCAGTCCTCTAGAATAACCTCTATGATTGCCGTTATTTTCTCACAGAGGAAAACCTTGCGTTTGGATTTTCTTTGCGGCAGACCCACCACAGCTATTGCTCTACCGGTAACCATTTCACGGGAAAGCTGGAGACAACTTGCAAACTGTTGAGAAAATCACAAAGATAGTTAGTTAGAAGGTATTGCTACTGTATCAGCCAAAGACTTTGAAATTAGTTTTCATTGAATAATTAGGTAGTTTTTTATTTACCCATTCTTAGGTTACTTTCACCAGCATAAAATTACCCTGCAGTTGCTTAAAAAAGTTACCTATAATTAGGGTTGTGACAATGAGCATTTAAAATCAAAGATCTTACTAATATCATAGATGAAACTAAATGAAATGTTCTTCAATACTATGTACTGCTGGTTTAGAACGATTCGATACTTTTTGATTCTCTATGTCTAAATAATTCTCGTGATCTATGATATTAAAAGCATATTGTCACAATCCTAGTGTAATAGCTAAGTCGAAATTCATTTGAATCTTTAAATATAATTAATTATAGTTGCATTCTATATCCTGGATAGCTACCAACAGTCCTATATAGACAAATTATAAATAAAATGGTCTATACTAATAATTTCCGTCGTGTGTTCATTTATTTGGTGTCCACTTTTACTCAACGGGTATTAAACATGAAGAATGTAACCATGATACGCACTTGAATATATTGATATGAAATTTAAATTCCTTTGAGTTAATTCAATTTTTATATCAATTTTAAATATCAAATAAAGTATATATCAGATTATGCATGAAAATATATTTTAATTGATTTCAATTCACTGAAAGAAATCTAACAATGGGTTATAACTTATTATTGAAGACCAGTTATTTTCAACGGGCAAGTAGCTACAGTAGTAATTAATGAATTTTTTGATAAAATAAATCCCTAGCTGGTTCTACTAATTGTCTCACCAGTTTTTTCTCCATGAGCTGGTCTAGTCTCTCACTCCAGTTACGCAGAGTGAGTACCTGTAGAGACTTGGTGCCGAGGAGCAGCACCTGGGAGCCAAAACTCACCATGGAGTGGTAACACGCCCTCTCACCCGCCACTGCCATAGCCTGTAAAGGGAGTGGTATGAAGAGGAAAATAGAGAGGAGAGGAAAATTTAATGGTAGCTATAGGCTAATTTAGGAATTATCAGTCGGTTTCACATCTTCGGTCATATTAGAAAAGCAATATAATAATTGTTTAGTTTTAATTGGTATCCATGATACCAGCAGGTATCGTGGATACCAATTAAAAGAATCATTTTTATATCTTTTTCCCTTATATGACCGAAGAAGTAGAACCAACCAATAGTTCCTAACACCCTGTTCAAACACCCACATTAAAGCTAGCAGCTTCAATTTTGAGATTTCTACAAATACTGAAAATACAACCTATTGTTTTTTTTAATTATTAAGAAATCTAGTCAATTCATGTATTTAATTGCGGTTAGAAAGGAATATTGAAAAGAGATTGGTTTTATTTTATAAACTTTTTTTCTGCCGGATTTGATTTCTGACCAACTTTATTGTAATTGATGTCACACCATTGTTCGATGTCACAAATTAAAATGAATTTATCAATTAATAGAGAAAAAGATTATCTTCAAGATGAAATAAAGCATTAAAAAGTGACTCGTATAGTTCGGAAAATGTTATCATCCAAGACCCCGGTTGCCTTTTTTTTTAATCACCCTGTATATGATTAATTATTTATTAATCATTCAATTATCATATAATTGGAATTATTTTAAATTATGATAAGTTTCATGTTATGATGCAATAATATGCAAACTTGAAATCACATGGTTCAATTATCAAGATAAGATGAGATCTAGGGGCCGATTAAGATGGTAATTGAATAGATAAGTAGTCACTAGACTATCGGCGAACTATCGTCTTTATGTTTGAAAAATACTTATGGTAGCTACTTCCTCTAAACATAATTCTTATGATATTTTTTCAGAGTAAATCCATTTGCATAGTTACCCCTCTAATATGCATTTTCTAAAAGGGGCTTTCTTTGAGTTTCAATGGTAGACTTCTTTATAATAAACCAAAATATTAATGCACTATTCTATTGTAATTCAATGAATTATTCTGTTTGTTTGCAAAAAAAGCAGCTTTTGTACACACTGTACAATAACTTGTATGGTGCTAGTTACATATAAGATCAAAAATATTTAAAATTATGTTATGCATTTATTATCCACTATTTAAATATACAGGGTGGCGCAAAAAAAAGGAAACCAATTTTCAAATTAGTTTATTTTAAAAACTATTGAAGATAGAATTTATTTTAAAACATATTTTTATTCATTTACTTTTTCTGCATCTATTTTGATAATCTGTTAAGAGTTACGACGAAAATTGAACATCATGCAGCGAAATAAAAAAAATGGCTTTCGAGAGGACGAAATATACGAAAAAAATTCATAATAGGTATAATTCATTCATTAAATTCTATTATTTTTGTAACAAATAAGAGAAAAAAATTACCTTTTCAAGGTTGGTTTCTAGAAAAAATTGATATCTTTATAAGTCATTTCGCCGTTAATTTTTATCTCCTATTCGAAACCCTCAAAATGCAGCTTTCAAAAGAACAAAGAGTTTTTGTTGTGACAATTTTTTTAAACAGGTTCAACTTCATTTTGAACAACGCTTTCTGGAAAGATTTCCACTAGAACCGTATTTACAAATGTTAATAAGTTCAAAACTGAAGAAACCACTTTAAATTTGAACTAAAAGCGATCATGTCGCAGAAGAAAAGAATGAACACATGAAAACACTAATCTTTTTCATGAACAGCTTATTGAATATTGAGAATACAAAAATATTAAACAGAAATTAGGATTTGACATCATTCAGGACACATTTCACCAAATTGTTAAACACGATTTGAGATATTATCCTTTTAAGAATTGCATAAAACTCTTATAACTGATTTACCGCACTGTCTAAATTTCGCAAAGTGATTTCTGCAAAAAAATGCAATTTTGTATAAAATATCGTTATTAGTGATGAAAATATATTTCCATGAATGAAAGAGTTAATAACAAAAACGTTAATTGAATAAAAAATAGTAGGATTTAATATTTACTTAACCATATGGAAAGAAATTATTCCTATTATAAACTTTTTTGAGTTTTTCGTCCTCGCGCAAGCCCTTTTTATTTACCTTTTTAAATTTACTGCAGGACATTCAATTTTTGTTTTTCAAACTTCTAACAAATTATCAGGATAAATGCAGAAAAAGTAAACAAATAAAATTATGTTTCAAAAAAATTTCTAGCTTTGATAGTTTGTAAAATAAACTAATTTGAAAATGGGTTTCCTTTTTTTTGCGCCACCCTGTATAAGTATCTAAATGTTTTAAAACTATTAATATACATTCCATAATTGCATAATATTGCACTACACCATATATAAATCAATATGAATATAAAGTAGTACTTCAATAGCCTAATATAAACAATTGGCAACTGAATGATAACGTATTGGCAACTCAAAAACAGTAAGTCACCCAATCTGTAATATCACAACACTCTGGCACCTAATCTGCAAAAGGTGCAAGATCCCGAAATTGACACCCAATCTTTACACTGGTTCCTAATCCCTAACTGTGTTTCCCAATCCCGAAATATCACTACCCAATCGTAGAATGAGATCCCCAACAACAATCAGGGGGTGTTCTTAGGCTGCGCTCCTAGCGGGTCGCAGCAAAAATGCCGATAGAAGAGGAATTTTTAATAACCAAAGATACAATATTATTTTAACCCCTCAGCGAGCACTTACTGATAAACTCATCAGATTGTTCTAAATTTTTAGTATGTCATAGTTTAACACTTTTCAAGATATTTTTATTCTTGTGGATTTCTTTTATATTTTTTTTTAAACTAATAATTCTATTGTATTTTTTATTGATTATTTGAAAGACAACAATGTCTGTTATTGTCTGTGGTTTATTAATACAATATAATGGTAGAAAAACATGTGAGAAAAATAATGAACTAGAAATAATTGTGTATCACTTGAGTGATACTTGCCCGCTAAAGGGTTAAAGTCCTCTCCAGGCTCCGGAAAAAAAAGGGATTTAATAAACCTAATACCTAGTAGACAATCAAAACAAATGGTGTACATTCTTTTTCTTCAGGCTGAAAATTTCTTAAATTAGTAAGTCGGAAGTAAAATAGGTTTTGTAGAGTTTTGATTACAAAAATCTTTTAAAGCATATAAAATTAAAAATATGCTACCAAAATCGATGCAGTTTGCAGCAAAATGATAAGAAACATTAGCCTCGTTGAATAAGGCAATAAAAACATTTGCTTGGAGGGGACCTTTATTACCAAAGATACAATAACTTTGGCTCTACCATATGATCAAATTTTTTATTTGGATGCTTTGGCGACCCCATGAAAAGCGCTTGGGGACCGCACTTGGGGTCACGGACCCAGGGTTGGGATTTGCTTCCCTAGATAAAGAGCTCAGATAATTACTAATAGTTATCAACAGGAATATTAAATGATTGAAGAATGTTTCTGAACAACTGAATAATGCATCTTGACTCACCCGACTGACGTTACCCCCCGTAGCACTGGCTTTGAAATGCTGACTAGCGTACACCAGCCCCAACTCATTGAGGTCTATGGCCTCTATCTCCTTCTGTAGCCTCACATCCAGCACGTGGCAGTGCTCGTTGCTGTCAAGCAGTGCTAGGGTGGAGGGGTTCAGCCAAGCCATGTTGTGGAGGAGGTAGTCTGTCGTTATCTTGCGTAGGGGTAAGAACTGTAAGTTGTCGCCAGCACCGTGAGTGAGCTGGAAAGAAAAAATAGTAGGTCTTATAGCTATTATAAAAAAATATAGATATTCTATTATTTTTCATGTCATCAATTTCTTTGTGTTTAGATAATTATATCAGATATGAAAAAAATGTATAATTTACCATATAATTAGCTAAATAGAATTTTAACTAATTAATTTGTATCAAAAATGAATAATTTACCACACAGAAGAATCTATTATTTGCCTTAAATGTACATCTCTGAAATTAAATCAGTCTTATATGACTTAACTAAGAATCACCCTTTCAAAATACTAATAGCTGGAAACATTCTTACCTGGTAGAAGTATATGGTATTCTGCCTGCCGAAAGCAAGGACTGGGTCCACTATCCTCTGCTTGTTAGGCATTTGAATCACCACAAACTGCCAGGCAAGGAGGGGCAGAGTGGAGGAAGAAGCTTTTAGGGAGTGAGAAAAGAGAACCTTGGGAGCTGGACGAAGTGACACCACTATCACCTGGAAAAAAACTTTCTGCATTATCAATCGTTAAAAATGTATGTATATTACCAGTGGAGTAAGATGGGGTGAAAATAGACCACCAACAAAAATATAACAAATTCTAAACTTCCTCCAATTATTTCAATAAAAAAATCCTGCTCTTTCCAATATTGTAATGAAGAAATTTGCAATTTTTTAATTCATTTATTCTTGATGCGCTATCTTCACCCATTCCTAAACTACCAGAATAATTTACTATAAGAAAGTTAATGTCCTACCACTGAGAATTAAAATAAGAATTATAGTCATTCACAGAAGAATGTAAATTTTAACTTGCACAATCTATTGATAATGTGCTATATAAATAAGCTGATTAAATAAAATCCATTGCTGAAGCATTGCAATTGAGTGACAATTCTCAAAGAAAATTGTCATTTAAAAAATCATCCCAGGTACCTTAGTTATGGTAGCCATAGCTACAATGACGTTGTGAAGCAATGGCGCTACATTGAACCTAGACATGACTAGTGGTTCAAGCGTGCAGACCTCTCCCCTACTGCCGGTGAAAATACATCTACTCATGTTGCTGTTGAGACCCATTGTTCTCTTGACTGCAAGCTCGAAAACAGATCCACCAGAATCACTCATTATTGCTATGTTGGGAAAATCTGTCCACTGAAAAATAAAATAGATCAGTCTTGGTGGAATTTGCATCTAGGAATTATTGCTATCTGCATAATTTATTGCACTAAAAAAAGTTAATGGAATAAATGCAGAAAACCTGCAATTCTGTTGAAAAGCACTAGCTAACAATTATATGAAGAATAAACTTTAGTCGTTTTAGAAATGAACATTTTATGATTGAGAAATTACTGATGAATCATTTCAGCAATTTAATTTTAAAATACAATTTTTTTTGTTAGGATTCAAGACTATCTATGAGATTTATTGTAGCCTAGTTTGACATGCATCTTTCAACAAATTCTGTCACTCAAATTAGCTAATTAATTAACACTTAATTAAGTAGGTACCTTTAAATGCAGTACAGCAGTACAAGCGGTGTGAGCATCAATAATGGACTGCACAGCATTTCCAGTAGTCAAATCAAACAAACAGAGATGACCCTTAGCATAACCTGCCAACAGTCGTGTTCCATCTTCACTGATAGCCAATGCAGACACTGAGCCATGGAGCTCTCCAAGTTTGGTAGATCCCAAACACCATTTCAAAGACTGACTCGGTTCAAACACCATCACCAGACCATGACTCGTGCCAACACATATCATGGAGCCAACGGCCATTGTGGTTGGCAAGCCTGCAGACACTCTGTCATGAGCTGAAATCAACTGAGAGGCTATCCCAGTGAGTGCAACATGGCGGACAATGGAGCAGGAGGATGGGCTCACGTTTTCTCGGCGAGACCGAGATGTTTCCGAGCCATTGGATGCGAGCAGATCTGAACCTCGACTACTAGCCAAGGAATGAACAGAAGCTGTTTCTGCCTCTGATTGTTCTGAGGATAGAGAAGCTTTTGCCTCAGACTCATGCTGCTCATCCTCTGAATCAGTTTCGACATTACTATTTCCCTCAGGCTCATTGAGGATGCTCTCTAGAGTCGGCAGCTCAGAGACTTCTGGAAGGTCAAATTCGGTAGCATCCAACTGCAAAAGAGTAAATTGAATTAACATAAGATAGAGTTAATTTTTTCTGTTAAGTAGAGGTCTTGAGGTAAGATAAGCAATGTCATTCATAACAACTAGCCCTTGGTAACAGTGACGGTAACACAGTAACTGTAATTTAAGAATGTATAGGTAAATGATGTAAAATTTCCTAATATAGTTAGGTAATAGGTAATTGTATGAAAAAAAAAGTATTTCTTAAAAGATTGCAAAAGTGGTATTGGTGTACAAACATAGAGACTACAGATGTGAGTCCAGTCTGCAATTGGTACACTGACATTTTCCCTTAATATTGGCTAACTAATTCTTATACATTTTTCCAATTTCCTTTTTCAAAACTAATGGTAATACAGTAATATTTTATATAGGGATAAAGAGTTAAAAAAAGTCCTCAATCTGAGTAAATCATTGCAAGAATGTACATCTTAAGAAAAAAAAATTGGATGAATGATGAATCTGGCCAGTTTCTGCAATCTGCCAATCCAAGTAAAATAGCATGGCTAATAAACTCTCCATTTGTCTCTCCAAAAATCACCAAATTTCTCTCTAAAATGATCAAATCATCATAAATTCTCTCCAAAATAACATTGTATCATTACTAGCATAGAAGAAAATGCAATAGTTCAGACAGTATTATTTATTTATTTCTCACCATTTGCAATTGAAGGGCTCAAAATGCTTTATTACCTGGCTGTCAATTTTACAAAAACATTAAAATTAAATTGATTTAAATATTTACTTTTAATATTTTGATTCAATATATTGATTAATTTGACATCAATATTAAAAAAAAAACAGTTAGCCTGAGTTAAGTAAAAATAAAATAATATCTCTGCAGACTATGAAGTATGGCCTATGAGATAATGAGACTAAAACCACTTAAGTGACATTATCAAATAATCAGTTTTTGCAATGGATTAGTTAGCTAGGTATAAATTATAATTCCAATATTCCTTTACTTTGCCATGTCCATTTGTACCAAGTAGGATTACGATAACTGGATATTTACTCTGGACAATTTTGCTACAAACACTTCTGAATTAATTCCTATATTTACATTAATTTTGCTACAAACAAAATACGAGATCTCAACAAACACTTCACCAGTTCCTGCAGACTGAGACCCACTCTGGAAAATACCTTAGGCTAACAGAAGAATTTAGGATGCTAAATGCTTTGGATTTTTGGGATTATACCGTACCAATAATTTATTACTATATTTTAGGATTTCCTAAACTCCAACACCAGGCTGTATTTCGTGGTAAATTCCACCGACGTGCCGGTGGAATTTTTTCTCTTTGAAAATAATATTCTGGCAAAGTCGGTAGATTTTCAGCTATTTATTTCTATGTTACCATTAATTTTTGGTGGATAAATTGGGAAAATCTTGGTGGATCTGTCAAATTACTGGAAATTTATGGTGGATTTTTTCAGCTTTTTGAAAGAGTCAGTGGGATTTGAATTAATCCATCAGAAAAAAACACTTTTTTGATTTTTCCAGAGTGGACAGAGACTGGTCTCCCGGGACCCGCTGCCTGCAGAGATTTTAATTTGAGAGATAGTTAGGTTTAAGCAGGTATATTGCTGCACATTAACTAACTGTGGCCTCTAACAACAGAAACATCATAGTTTCAAAACACACATTAAAAACTTAAATTAATAAATTATAGCATGCACTGTGTTTCTTTTGATAGATATAGAACATTTTAAGGTAATTTCGGTTCAAATGTTTGAGAGACTCTCTTGAGAATGAAAAGGCCGCAATTAAAGATTAAAGGGCCGCAATTTACCTGTGTGACCCTACTCTCTGACTCTCAGTAGCAGATTCAGAATCTCCCTCATCTAAATTATTGGTTACATAGGAATTAATTCAAAATCTCCCGCAGCTAAATTTTAATTAATGGTAACATTATAAGTTTATAACATATTGTAACGGACGTCAAATCTTCAACATATATTTTTTTTGTTTATTTTCATTACTAAATTAAAATACTTTAAAATATTAAATATAATCATTTTAACTATTAACAACCATTATAAACTAGCTCTACAATAAATAATAATTGAGTGAATTAGGTTTCATAAGTCATAACACACATGCCACCTATGTGGTGAATCTAATTAATTGACCGAGTAGTGCACTTAAAATGACAAAGTATTTAACAAATTACTTTATAACACTCTTAGTAATTCCTTCTTTATATAGTCAATAATCATTGCTCAATCTATAAATAATGTAAAACTGCTATAAAGTTAATATATAAACTGTATTTAATAATAAATGTTCCATAACAAGCTAATATACATAATAAAGACCACATTATTAGCTTAAAAGATCAGTCGATTTCATGCGCACCTTTAGTGCGCATCTATCTAAAGTTTATTAACTTTTATAATAACTATTAAAATGTATGTTAATAGAGAAAATTATTTATATTAGGTTTCTTAAACATGAATCAAGTCTTTAGAATTATATGTAATTTAGAAAAAGTAATCATCTTGTTTGTATTTAGAATTTTTGAGTAGAAATGCTATGTTCTGTGCATAGTTAGAAGATATTATTAAGTATTTATAATGATTTAAAATACGCTTTACATTTGATAATATATGTAATAATGTTGTTATATATTTTATTATATTTTTGTAAGTACTCATATTACATGTTAGGCAATATTTACACCGAAATTCTTTGATGCCATATGAAAAAGATGAACCTATTAATTAGAGTAGTTACCCATAAAATATGTTTTCAAATGTCTTATATCATTTATTTATATCATACATGTTATTTTTCGTATATTTATCATTTATTCTAGTGTTACATCATAAATGTTTATTGTAATGAAATATGTCTTTGAATAATATATGTGTAATTAGGATTTTATAGAAATAAGATGTAATTTGATTGATTCTTCACAGTCTGAATAGGATATCGCTCCAGAATTTGATATCTAAAATTAGGAAATTAAGTTGGAATACTAATCTCTCAAAGGCAGTTGGCTCAAAGGAGGTAATATAAGTTTGAGATCTTATACCTCATGGAAATTGGTACGAAGGAGGAAATTAAGTTGGAATACTAATCCCTCAAAGGAGGTTGGCTCAAAGGAGGAAAAATAAGGTTGAGATCTTAAACCTCATGGTAATTGGTCAAAGGAGGTAAATAAGTTGAAATACTTATCCCTCATGGTAATTGGACTTAAAGTAACTTTTATCTCTGTTTTCTCTCCCTCTTTTAGTAATTCTTGGCTGAGGTCAAAGTTACATCTTTTTCTCCCCTCTTTTCAGTAATTCTTGGCTGAGGTCAAAGTTACATCTTTATCTCCTCTCTTTTTGGTAATGCTTGGCTGAGGTCAAGGTTACATCTTTTTCTCTCCTCTTTTCGGTAATTCTTGGCTGAGGTCAAAGTTACATCTTTATCTCTCCTCTTTTCGGTAATTCTTGGCTGAGGTCAAAGTTACATCTTTATCTCCTCTCTTTTTGGTAATGCTTGGCTGAGGTCAAAGTTACATCTTTTTCTCCCCTCTTTTCAGTAATTCTTGGCTGAGGTCAAAATTACTTTATTTATCTCCCCTCTTTTCAGTAATCCTTGGCTAAGGTCAAAATTACTTTTTCCCTTTTCTGTAATTATTGATTGGATGGACGCACAGATTTACGTTAAAAATCAGTGATTAACCAACAGGTCTTAGTTACAGCCTTCCTCTCTACTTTTCCCTTTTCTGTGATTATTGATTGGATAGACGCACAGATTTACGTTAAAAATCAGTGATTAACCAACAGGTCTTAGTTACAGCCTTCCTCTTATTCTCTCTACTTTCCCCTTTTCTGTGATTTATGACTGAGTTTAGACTCACAGTATTGTCTCCAATAGTCAGACGTACAAACTTGACCATATGTACCTTATCTATTATTAATAATTAACTTAGGTGTTGTACTTGCAGATAATCTATGATAAGATTTATTAATATACTATTATCAAAGAATCGAGTACTTAATTTACCCTCTGTTTGTAGTTTCCTGTTACGATATGAATTAATTCAAAATTTCTCACAGCTAATTTAATGGTTATAGGAATCCATGTTTCAAAGTATGGACAAAGGCGCCAGTATATTGGCAACTTTAGAGGGCTGAAATAAGATTAAAAACATGTAAATAACAAGTAAATCACTCATAAAATAGTCTCAAGAGATGCACATGCATCAGACATGAAGCATCAAGCGACAAGCATGAGGATATTTTAAAGTGTAAAATCTTCACTAGAAAGGCAAATTTCTTCTTTAAAGTATCTTAAATGTGGCGACCTGAATCCATTTTCTCACTAAACCGGCGACTTTCCTGATACACTTTGAAACATGGATAGGAATTAGTAATTACCAGTCTCAGTCTGCAAAAGATACATGAAGCCAGTCTGTATTTGGTGCACAAAATCCCACTGACTTTCCAAGTAATAAAGCATGTCCAAACTCGCCATTTTAATGGCGAGTTTGTGACAGTTATTTTGAGCCCTTCAATTGCAAATGGCGAGTTTTATCTATTTTTCTCCTATGCTACAATGTTATTTTGGAGAGAATTAATGATAATTTGATCATTTTGGAGAGAATTTGTTGAAATTTGGAGAGAGCTGGAGAGACAAATGGCAAGTTTATGAGACATACTATTTTACTTGGCTGACTTTATCAAAAAGCTGAAAAAATCCACAGTATCCACCATAATTTTCCATTGATTTGAATTTTGGCTGATCAACCAACATTATCCACCGAAAATTAATGGTAAGTTGGTAACATAGGAATAACCGAATAAATAGCTAAAATTCCACCGACTTTGCCAGAATATTATTTTCAAAGGTGAAAAATTCCACCGACCAGATATTAAATTTTTGGGGCAATTTCTCTCCCAAGGATTTTCCAATTTCTCTCCAAAATGGGCCAAAAATCTCAAAATACTCTCCAATAATTACATGTAAACACAGGAATTAATTATTAAAAAATTGTCACCGGAGGCGGATAATTCAGGAGACTAATTTCTAAGCCTCAATAGTCGCCAGATAAACTTCACAGCTTCATGCATCTTTTGCAGACTGGTCCGGCAACTACCGGTGCCTTGAAATTAGTCTCCTGAATTATCCGGCGGATCGGCGACAATTTGCCAATAAACTACTATGTTTACCAGTCTGTATTTGGTGCACAAAAACCCACTGACTTTTTCAAAAAAGTTGAAAAAATCCACCATAAATTTTCAGTAATTTGGCTGATCCACCAACATTTTCACAATTTATCCACCGAAAATTAATGGGAACATAGGAATAAATAGCTAAAAATCCATCTACTTTGCCAGAATATTATTTTTGAAGGGGAAAAAATTCCACCGACATGTCGGTGGAATTCACCACGAAATACAGACTGGTATGTTTACATGTAATTACTGGAGACTGGAGAGTATTTTGAAATTTTTGGTCATTTTGGTCTTTGGAGAGAAATTGGAAAATCTTTGTAGACTAATTGCCATAAAAATTAAATATCAGGAGACTGATTGTGCATGGCTGCATGCTATTGCTTTACAGACTGGAGGAATTAATTTAAGATCTAACACACAGATATGAAATTTCTAAAATTAGGCTCAGATTTGTCACAGAGAGTCTTTGAAAAAAATTTCATATTCTCATTATTCTGCAGTCTGGGCTAAATCAAATATCTCCCATATTCTGCAGACTGGGCAAAATATCGGACATTTTTTGTACAAACAAGTAACAACCCTTAATTTTCTCCAATATGAGAGGATTTCTTTCTTGGAGAACTCTTCACCAGTTCCTGGAGGCAGTGAAGTCTGGTGAAATGTGAAACTTGGATGGCTAATTTAATTTGCCTCCTAGCCCGGTCATTGAATTACTATTTTAATATAAACCAATTTCAGACATTAAAAAATGACTAATAATCACCTCTTGCAGTTGCTGCTCCAACTGATCTATCAAATCACTGCTATCCATTTCATTATTATTTATTGGGATAAAATAGGTTTCAATTATCCTCCTCCTTCCTGTCGCTGTTGTCAGTCATCCGACTAATAGGAAAAATTACCATAAACGATAGGGTAAGTTATGCAGTATCGGACGGTTACACATTTTCGATCATAAAACATAAAAGCATCTCGCTATAAAATAATTGTAATTTTTTTTTTAATAAAGGCCCCCTTGCCAGAAGAAGCATTTAAATTTCATTTAAATTCGTATCCATGATACCAGCAGCTAGCATGGATACTAATTAAAATGAATTTTTTTTCTTATATAATCGCAAATGTGGAACAAATCTGGTAACTCAAAACTTACCTTTTGTTAAGAAAATAGCTATATAGGCTTTTAGATACATTTATTATATTATCGTACGCTGTAAAATACTTACTTTAATCTTGGACACCCTAACCATCAAGAAATATTTCATCAAAGGTGGATATTAATTTGTTTAAATAGGTCAGAAATGTTTTATTCCCAACTTAACTATACCTTACCGGTATAAACTATAAACAATCATCATGTGCTTACTTCTTATTCAATGTAATAGAATATCTATTTAAATCTTTCCGAACGCCTACCTTCTATTTAAACAATTTCAAGATGCAATAATTAAAATTTATTGCTAGCCTGCTAATATTACTTAGGTGAAACTTGAGTTGCGTTGAAAAATTATATCAATTATCCAAATTACAAAAGTTCGGGGCCCAAGGGAAGCCACTCCTTCACTTTCAATCACCACAGAAATGAAAATTAATAATTTTCCAGTCCAAACGTGGAAAATTATCACATTATAGACTTTGAATTAAGAAATATATTCTTAACAGCAAATGACAGTTTAGCTACACTACAGTAACAAGGGTAAATAAACAAACAAAATTTGTAATTACACATTTTTGTAAAAAGAAAGTTAGATTGTTGGTACATTAAAAGAAAGCTTCTTTCAAACCGCCTTACAAAAGCTGGAAGTTTACCTAGATTGGAAATTAGACAAACTTGTGTAACTAATACTTAATCTACACATGAAAAGATATAAGCAGATTTTTACATTGAACATCCGCTTTAGTGCGCAATATTTTCAATAAGGTGAAAATAATTTAAATTTAATCTTGAAAACTGATATGCTAAATAGTTTAAAAAACTAAACACGTGGGCATGATGGAAAATAACAAAATTGGGGTCAAATTCGAGGGAAACTTTACAGCCTTAGAGAAGAGAGTAAATTTTACGCAAAGCACTTCTAGCACCTCCTTATCTAATCATTATAGAATAAAAGTGTAATTTAAAGTTCTAAACTTACAAGTCACACATCTTAGAATAATCAAGTTGACAATAAAAAATTACATAGCGTTAAGTTTTGGTTCGGACTAACAAGAATTAGTTAGCATAAAAGTCATTAAAATGATCAATGACATGACGTAACTGATTCTAAGTGAATGAATACTGATAATAAAATAAAACAGTACTCTTTTGGAAAGCTGAAACAATGACTCCTTTCACGGAACTTAGTGACTATTTTTTAGCAAATGACAAATATATCATACCCTAGATTATACCAGAAAATAAAAACCATGAAGAATAGATGTACATGGAGCTAACACACATTATGGGTTCTGTACACATCATCAGATGATTCAAATGAAAAGTTTGGTTCAAAATGTAGGAAATCTAATTTGAGATGCGAGTAGAGAGGCAAGCTTTTCAATTCAAATCCAATGCATTCCTTCACACTAAAGTCTGGACATTCTGGCGCATTGCTTCAGAAAAGGGGCAGAACACACGCAGGCTTTTTTAAGTCTTTCCCATAGCCTTTTTTCTGAGATCTTCCTACTTTTTCCCCACGAGATTTTAGAATAGAAGAAAAAACTATTAATTATAATTGAATTGATTTTTCTTGTATGATTCAAAAATCTCGTGGAAAAAGTATGAGGAGTTGAGAAAAAAAGTCTGGTGGAAAGACTTAAAAATCCTACGTGTGTACTGCCTTGAGGAACACAGTAATTTGAAAAGGAGTCGCCTTCAGAATTGCATTCTTTACTACCATTCATCAGCCTTCACTTCAGCAGCGCCTTCTTCAGTAGCCTCTGCCTCTACCTTCTCTTCCTCCTCCTCTGGTTTGACTGCCTCTGTTTCTCCCGTAGAAGGTGCACCGTCAGTAACTGCAGTAGCTTCCTCTTCAGTCTGACGAAAAATAATAGAAAAATTTAAAAGTTTAGTTTATTAATTTAGTTATATTGATATAAAAAAATTATTAATATAAATGTTGAAGAGAGACATTTTTCTTGCAACCATCCAACAGACTATACACACGTTGTATTAGTAAATACTATATAGGGTGGAAAGTCTAACAATTATGCAATTAACTCTTTTCACCTTGAGTTTCTTGGGCTCAGGCTCCACAGGTTTACTGAACCTGTCTCTTTTGAGGTCGAAATCGCAGTGAACTTTCTGGCCGTTGATTCCTTCCTTGACAATCTTTGTACGTGCTGCTCTGCACTCTGCCTCGCTAGAGAATTTGATGAATACGCTGAATCTGCGGCATCAATTAAACGTTACAAAATTTGAATTGTTGGTACGACACATTTTAAGATGTGATTAGCAACACATTTCACAGTTGGAAATATGTCAGTTTGATCAGATATACTTACTTCTCCCTCATGATCTCCAAAGCTCCATTGTAATTTTCTTTGATATATTCATCAGTGGTTTCTTTTTTCAAATTACTAGTATATAAACTGAGAGAAAAAGACAAAATTAATTATAGAAGACAATAATGGGTCTGAAAATTTGAGTTTTAAATGTTCTTGTTACTGATCACAAACTGATAAGGTTGAGTTACGAATTATCAGTCGCTTTCACATCTTCGGTCATAAGAAAAAACTACAATAATTTGATTTCATTATTATTGCAATTGGTATCCATGATACATTCAGGTTGCTATCATGAATACCAATGAAAATAAAATAAAAATCATTATAGCTATAGTTTTTTCTTACATGACCGAAGATGTGAAATTGACCGATAATTCATAACTTACCCTATCTTAACAAAAGTAGAGTACTCACGAGATTTTTTCTGTGAGGTCTAGCCTGTATGCATTCACTCCTTTGCTGTTCATTGTAATCTTGTTGAGCTTTGCCTGCACTCTGGCTGCAACTTCTTCAGACTCGCATTCAATGAACGCACATCTGAAATTGTAAACCATTATAAATTCTGTGAAAAAATTAAAAAGGATTATTCTGATTATAAATTGAGCAGAATTTATAATCTGAAAAGAAGGGACCACCATGGAAAAATTATTTGATAATATATTTCATTTTATTCATTGGTAATGATTAGCTGAGAAAATTAAAAACTGCTCTAATTCAGTAAGATTTGATTATTAGTTATTCAACCAAACAGATAATACTGAATTGAGTTTCCTAATATATGGAAAATAAATTCTTTATAAAAACATGTAGCTATGAAGTAGAAATTAAGTTTTTTTCAGAGAAACTGATAATACTTACTTCAAGACGAACTCAAACATTGATAGAATCATAAAATCATGTAGATTTTGAGTTATTGGATAGTTTCAAGTTGTCTATCATGAGAAAAAAGTATATAATTATTCAACTTATTTTCCATCGGTATCAGGATACCAGTAGGTATCATAGATACTAATTTATTAAGTTAAATAAGAATATAAAATAATATTTTTTTCTTACAATAGAAAAGTTGAACTGTCCAATAAGTTGGAACTTAAGGGCTGTACTCACGTAGGGTTTAAGTCTTTCCACCAGACTTTTTGCTGAGCTCCTCCTACTTTATCCACAAGAATATAAGAAAAAACTATATAATTATTATTTAGAAATAAATAATATCTTTTTTCTTATAGTCTCGTGGAAAAAGCAGGAGCTTAGCAAAAAGTTTGGTGGAAAGACTTATAAATCCATACGTGTGTACGGCCCATAACAGTATTTATGGCGAGTTACTGAAAAATATATAAGACTCACTTTTGCATCCGCACATCTAAAGCATTAGAAAATTTATCGAGTATGTGTTTGTCTCTCCGCAGGGAGAACATTTCTGGGAACTGGACGATGATGCCGGAGGTGTGACTCTTCTCACTGTTTGGTCGGTAGCCAGTCTGCTGAGAGGAGTTGGATGGAGTGGTTCCATCTGGGGATGGGGCAACCACCGGTACTATGGTGCCATTCTTTTTAACTTCTGGAGTGGTGGGTTCAGCAGGAGTCACCTGAGAGATCAATATTTCCTTGAGACAAATATTTAAAGTTGGAAATAGTGCTATATGTTTTTCAAGAAAAAAATAGTGGTATATGTTTGAAGATACAAAATATCAGACCTACTAGGTACACTCAAAGCTTTAACATTCCTACCTTAGGTTCAGATTCTGTTCCAGGAGCAACTTCCATACTTTCAGTAGTTTCTTCAACTGCTACAGGTACTTGATTTTCTACTTCCATTTTTTATTTGTAAGGTATAATTAAATATACAGATATATACAAAAACTATGAATGTTATGTACCTTACCTGAAAGAAAAAATAGTTTTAGATTGCCAAACTAGTTCGAATAATGAATAAAAATTGATGTATAAATTTAAGTATAGTTTAATGCCTTTAGGTGATCGAATCTAATGCCCACTGCCCTAGATAATCAAAACAATGTTTAAATTTACCCGTATAGTTTGACGTGACCGCATCAAATCATTCTAATGTAATGTATTGGCTTAGAAAATATTTATTATTGGTAGATGACAGTTAAGACATGTACACATTATCCATGTTTTAAAGTGTGGCACGAAAGTCGCCAGTTTAGTGAGAAAAAGGATCCAGGTCGCTACATTCAAGATACTTTAGCGAAGAAATTTGACTTTCTTTTACCCTTGAAAACATCCTAATGCTTCATGTCTGATTCATGTGTATCTCTTAAAACTATTTCATGAGTGATTTACTTGTTATTTACAGGTTTTTTCCACCCCATTCCACTCTTCAAAGAGTCGCCAATATACTGGCGACTTTGTCCATAGTTTGAAACATGGCACATTATACCAGTTTGTATTTTTTATATACGTTAGTAATATATTACATCACGGTATGCCTCTCTCTGATTGGCTGATACGCTCTCAATAAATTAATTTGACTAGTGTTCACAAAATAAGTTACAAAGATATGTTGCTGTGATAATGTCATGTACACTAAATGTCTTCTTTGTCACTACTATAAGTCTATATCTATTCTAAATACTGTATACACAGACGCCAAGTGCTACAAAACAAATAATCGTCAACCATATTGTTTACAAAGGCATGTTGTTGTAAGACGCACTAAACGTCTTGATTGCATAATTGGGGTTTTGCGCACAGCATGAAATAATAATAGGTATTTTACTATTTTGACCTATCCAGCCGCACGAAAGTTAGGGAATTTATGTCAAAGATTCCAGTGTGGTGCTAGGGTTACTGTACGGTAGTAATTTTTTAGAGAAAGTTGAATAACTATTTATCCATTAGTCACAGGACTAAGCCGTTTTGTATGAATAAAATAAGTGACTACTTCTTTCTTTTGCATTGTACAGATCTTATCCATCTGTAATAGCTTCAGAGACTATTGGACTTGTCACTTGTTCACAGACAGTTCACTAAGTGCGAGGCAATGCCCGAGTTGACGCTATTTACATTAATTTTGCTACCAGGTAAAAAAGAATGTCCAAACTCACCATTTTAATGGCAAGTTTGTGACAGTTACTTTGAGCCCTTCATTAGCAAATGGCAAAAAACATCTATTTTTCTCCTATGCTATAATGTTAATTTCCATGTTTCACTCTGACTTTTGCACAGTCAAAGTTTTGTGTTTTGCAACATTTCCCTGTTCATATGTGATATGACACCTATAAACCACCTCAACCAATATCTCTAGTTATTGCTAGATTATCAGGCATGGGACAAAAGTGTCTCGACAGTATTGTTAAGAGCAAAAATTTATTTGGGACAAGTTTGGTCTCAACAGTATTTCACTAATAGTGAAAATAAATGACATAGGTGTAGGGACAGATCTGTCCCTACTTGAAGTATATCATACTCCCCCTTTCGATATAACCCTGATTTGTCCCATCCCAAGCCATTTTAGAGGAAGAAAATGCGCTTTAGTACTTAAAAATTATTATTGGGACAAAAATCACCCATTAGGAGCAAAAGAGTTAACAGACATACTCTTTAGTCTATAACATGGGTTAATTTGGAGAATTTAAGATAATTTGCATCATTTTGGATATTAATTTAGTGATTTTTGAAGAGAGCTAGAAACAAACCAGCCAGTTTGTATTTGGTGCACTGAACTACTCTGACTTTTTCAAAAATCTGAGAAATAGCTGCCAACATTTTCCATCAACTTGTCTAGTTCTCCAACATTTTTCCAGATTCCCCTCCAAAAATTAATGGTAATATCGGAATAATGATTTAATAGCAAAATATCCTCCAACATCGGACATTGCATGAATTTTTTTATTCGAGAAATTGAATATCTGCCGACTTATCATTGGAATTTACCACCAAATACAATCTGGGAGACAAATGGCAAGTTTATGATCCATACTATTAAACTTGGTTTTGCTACAAACACAGTAACACTTCTGAATTATTCACTATACTATATTTACATTAATTTTGCTACAAACAGTCTAACACCAGTCCAGATTGCATTAGTTGTTGTCTAAGAGCCGCCATTTCACCAACAGGTTATTTGAAGAGCCGTGGGGATATCATATCTGAGCCGTGGGATAAAAATCGCGAGCCGTGGGATAAAAAATACGAGCCGTGGGATGAAAAATACAAGCCGTGGGATAAAAAATGCGAGCCGTAGGATAAAAAATGCAAGTCGTGGGATAAAAAAGTGTGCTGTGAGATAAAAACTACAAGCAATGGGATATAAAGCGAGCCGTGGTGGAAGGAGCAATTACTACCTAGATTTAGTTACTTATTAACAGACCGGGAATATTTGATCAAGTGAAAATTCACATTTGATGAGCCGCAAAGTTTTGAAACTCTATATAAATGTCTTTTAGAAGACCGCGAGTTTCAAAAAAAATTCACAAAGAATGCACTCTGGACACCAGTCTGCAGAAAATGTTTCTTCTCCCACAGAGACTTTAATTTGAGAGAGAGCTACTCTGACTTTCAGCAGCAGATTCAGAATCTGCCGCAGCTAAATTAATGGTAACATAGGAATTGATTCAAGATCTCCCGCAGAGATCTCCAATTCTAAAATTCAATCAAAAACTCCCGCAGAGAGTCTTTGATAAATGTTCCATACCAGACTGCAGGAACTGGGAAACTGTTCTCCAAGAAATCCTCTAATTTGGCTTTTGTTCTCAGTAAAATACATGTAAATATAGGAGGAAATTAAGGATTGTTCGCACAGAAAATGTTAAAAATGTCCCATATTCTGCAGACTGGGTTCCATATTCTGCAGACTGGGACTCTAACAGAATAAGACATCTCTATTCTTTACGAGACTACAAACACTTTAAAAGTTTCTGTCCAGACTGCATTCACTGCAAGAAATGGTTAACTGTTCTCCAAGAAGAAGTCCTCTATTTTGCCTTCTTATTCTCAGTAAAATACATGTAAGCATAGGAGGAAATAAAGGATTGTTCACAGAGAAAATGTTAACAATGTCCCATATCGAAATATTCTGCAGACTGCCAGTCTACAGAATATCGAACATTTTTCCAAGACTCTCTGCGGGAGTTTTTGATTGAATTTTAGAAATTTGAAATCTCTGCGTGAGATCTTGAATTAATTCCTATGTTACCATTAATTTAGCTGTGGGAGATTCTGAATCTGCTACTGAGAGAGTAGCAGATTACCAGTCTGCAGAATATGGAACATTTTTCCAAGACTCTCTGCGGGAGTTTTTGATTAAATTTTTAGAAATTTGAGATCTCTGCGGGGGATCTTGAATTAATTCCTATGTTACCATTAATTTGGCTGCGGGAGATTTTGAATTAATTCCTATGTTACCATTAATTTTGCTGCGGGAGATTCTGAATCTGCTACTGAGAGTCAGAGAGTAACTGTCTCCCAAATTAAAATCTCTACGGGAGAAGAGACACATTCTGCAGACTGGGTTTCTGAAGTCTTATCCGTATTTCAAAGTGTGGCAGGAAAGTCGCCAGTCTAGTGAGAAAATGGATCAAGGTCGCCATATTTAAGATACTTCAAAGAAGAAATAGGACACCCTAGGCCTAGTGAAGATTTTACTCTTCAAAACATCCTTATGCATCATTTGAGACTATCCATGACCATGAGTGATTTACTTGTTATTTACAGGTTTCTAAACTTATTTCACCCCTCAAAAGTCGCCAGTATACTGGTGACTTTGTCCATACTTTAAAACATGGTTATGAAGACTGGTAGTCTGGTAATTTTTGGAAAATTTTGGTCATTCGACTCATTTTGGAGACAGATTTGAAAAGCTTTGGTCTTTACTCTTTGGAGACAAAATTGTCCTCAAAATAGAATCATAGGAGATAGATTTGACACACTTTGCAGACTGGTCCAATTACAATAGAAAAGTAAAAATTGTTTGCTGAATTTTCTAATCACACACACTGAGGCAATTTCTTACAGAACTTTCAAGTTTCAAGCAATATACTACTATAAAATAAATTATTTCCAGAGAGCAGAGAATATAAACTATCACGCAGCACGCTCAGTATATATTACCTAGCCTAGTTACTATACTGAAATAGATTATAATTGGTAATATGAAAACCACATGTGGACGTGGTATGGTGGAGTAGCCGTTCAATAACTGAGAGTCTTCCCGAAAACAAACAGATAATTTACCCAATTCATTTTTTATCAAAGTCTGTACTGTCTTTACTGTAAAATTAACAACAATAATGAAATAAAATAAGTGTATTTTGTAATTTATTGAGCGATAAACAACATTTGAACATTGGCTACCATACCGGGACGCGGCCAGTCTACGCGAATCTTTATTTTCTAATTTGAAGTCCAGACTCTTAAAACATTAAATAAATTAAGAATTAATACATTAACATACTCATAAAAAGAATAATATAACAATTTCATTATTTGGTAAATATATAGGACTGAAGAGGGAAATATTTAACATAATAAAACTTACTAACAACAAAATGTATTACATTATTTAAGAGAATAATATTATTGGAATGTTGTTTACCTTAGTATGTTGTAGAAGAGAAACAGAAAGGCGGACGATAAAGAGTTTGAAATCATGTTTGAAGTTTGTTTGGAGGCCGCATTCACGTTTTAAATTATATTCTCTAACAAATATGTGAAATGTAATAAGGTCGATATGAGTTTTGATGATCATAATTACTCGAAATACAAAGTTACAGTGAAAGCAATAACATTAATCAATAGAGTGAAAACACGACAGAGTAAGTTTCGAATTCCGAATTTAAATGTAAACGCAAAACATTTTTAGTGAATCTATGATAACCTCACCTTTTAAAATGAAATTATTTAAACAGTCAGTCGACGAGAAGGAATGTCTAAAGGACCAGCACACACTACATGCGCCACGAGCCGAGCCTTGTCAAACAAGCCGAGCCCCGAGTCAGTTCGTGTAGTGTGTGGGCATCTTCCAAACGAGCCGCGCAACCAGGATCGTGGCTTGGCTCGTGCAGATCTATCACTTCCAGATATTTGGCCTGGCTTGCAGCTCGGCTCGGGTAGTGCATGGTGGTAAAATAGCGCGAGCTGAGTCTGCGGTCAGCTTAGTACATAATGAATTTTTCTTTTTCAGAAAGTGTTTTTAAAGGTCTCCTCCAAGCAAATATTTTTATTGCTTTATTCAACGAGGCTAATGTTTTTTTATCATTTTGCTGCAAACTGCATCAAATTTGGTTGCATATTTTTAATTTTATATGCTTTTAAAGATTTTTATAATCAAAACTCTACAAAACCTATTTTACTTCCGACTTTCTAATTTAAGAAATTTTCAGCCTGAAGAAAAAGAATGTACACCATTTGTTTTGATTGTCAACTGGGTATTGGGTTTAATAAATCCATTTAATAATCGTGTAAAGGAATAAAATTGAAAGAACTTATAATAGAAACGTTTATATACTTTAGGAAACAATTAATATTTAAAATAATTTAAATAAAGGCAGAAAACGCATGGTTTGTCTATAAAATTCAAATTTGTAATCAAAACAAAGAGTGTACAATCTTCTTCTTGAGCATCAGATTAGTGATTCGCTCAATTGTTGCTCACAGAGAATTAAAAAACTTCAAAAACTAATTATAAAATATATACTGAACCGAATTGAATGCAGTTTGCAGAATAATGATCGTAGACCTTAGTTCTATAATATTATGTTATAAACTCATTTTTTTCCCGGAGCCTGGAGAGGACCTTCAATGTATGTTCGATGTGTCCTTTTTATAAATTTGGGTCACCATTGATAGCAATTCCAAGTACGTCGATTCATCCATTCTCAAGTAATTAAAGGTCCTCTCCAGGCTCCGAGAAAAAAATGAGTTTATTACATAATATTATAGAACTAAGGTCTACAATCATTATTCCGCAAACCGCATACAATTCGGTTCAGTATATATTTTATTATTTACTTTTAAAGTTTTTTAATACTCTGTGAGCAACAATCGAGCGAATCTCCAACCTGACGCTGAAAAAGAAGATTGTACACTCTTTGTTTTGATTTTAAATTTAGATTTTAAACAAACAATGCGTTTTTGACCTTTTTTAAGATTTTAATTGTTTCTAAAAGTATATAAACGTTTCTATAATAAGTTTATCCAAATTTAAACCTTTAAACGGATAATAAATAGATTTATTAAACCAAATTACTAGTCGACAATCAAAACAAATGGTGTACATTCTTCTTCTTCAGACTGAAAATTAGAAAGTCGGAAGTAAAGTAAGTTTTGTAGAGTTTGGATTATAAAAATCTTTAAAAGCATATAAAATTAAAAATACGCTATCAAATTTTATGGGGTTTGCAGTAAAATGATAAGAAACATTAGCCTCGTTGATTTAAGCAATAAAAAAATTTGCGTGGAGGGGGGCCTTTAACGTAGTCTCGAGGCTCTAGTCTCAATTCCTGAATTGACTGGCCATGAGACAGTTCTCTCCTCTTCAACATCCAAGACTTGCACCATTTAGACCTTTTTCAAGTTTGTTTAGCACTTAAGAAAATTGCAATCTCTAATAGGTCATCTGAATCTAAATATTAGAAGTCATGCAAACTAATTCTCGGCTCGTGTAATGTGTGGGGAACCAGAAAGCCCGAGCCGAGCAAAGCAGGCTCGCAAGAGCCTGAGGCCCTGCTTGCGGCTCGGTTCGTTGCGCGTGTAGTGTGTGATTGGGGAGAGCCCTAGCCAGTTGGGAGTGATGATGGAGAGAATGTGATCGGAGGGATGGAAGTGGTGGAGGAAGTTAGATATCTTAGAGTGTTGGTGAGTGCAAAGAGGGATTGTTTCAAGGATCGAGAATAAGAAGGAAAAGATAAAGAGTGCGGAGAGAATATTGAATGTGACCTACTCAGTGGTGGAGAGGTCCTGTGACAGGCTACTGTTGGAAAAAACTTTTTGGAAGAGCGTGGTGTTGCGGGGGGTACTGCATGCAGGTGAGATTATGGTGTGGAATAAGACGGAGATTTAGAAGTTGCAGAGATTGGAGAATGAGGCTTGGAGAAGGATTTTGAGGGCATGCCTACTTACGCACCAGTGGCAGGTCTGCAGGGAGAAGTGGCCAGGGTGCTCGTCAGCAATGGAAAGAGATATGAAGATGAAGGTTAGGTTTGGTGGGTTTTTAATGAACACTGGGAATTAGGTACTGAGGTATATGATTGGGAGAGAGAGAGGGAGAGGGATGGAGGTAGTTCGTGGATGAGAAAGATGGAGAAGTATGTGGTGGAGCTGAGTTTAGACTGGGAAGCTTTGAGATTGTTAGATGGCAGGGAATTAGAAAGAATAGTTGATAGATAGGAGGAAAGTAGATGGAGAAGAGAGATGGAAAGCAGAAGTACATTGGTATGGTACAGAGAGAAAGTGAAAATAGGGGGCGAGTGGTACAAAAATAAGTGGGGTGCGTGTCTTTTGTTCAGGGTGAGGACAAATTCTCCTAGGTTGGGATGGAGGGAAAATTTTTGTGGAGGTGAGGTGGGGTGTCGGATGCGTGGTGCGGAGGAGGAGACCTTAGAGCACTTCATGTTGAAGTGTCCTATGCTGGTGGAGGTGAGAGAGAGATATGGGGTGGTAAGTATGAGCAGAGTGATGAAATTTGGTGAGAGAAGTCTTGATGGGGTGTGAAATTTTCCTGAGGATGCATAGAGAGAGGGAGTTGTTGGCTGGGGAGAAGGTGAGGTTGCCAGAAGGTAGAGGTTGAGGACTGGAGGAAGAAGTCTCGGCCCTGCAGAAGGGGTTGGGGTGTGAAGTCGGAACAGTGGCGCCGAAAAGCTAGATTCTTGAGTCACCCCGAATTCCAGTTCGTGTAGTGTGTGGGCATCTTCGAGCCTAGCCATGAGCCGTGCAATCAGGCTCGTGGCTCAGCTCGTGCCGATCTGTCCCTTCCAAAATAGCGCGAGCCAAACATTTGGTCAGCTTAGTACATAATGAATTTTTCTTTTTCAGTAAGTGTTTGATGTAGGTATGTTTGATGTCTCCTAACTTTTTATAAATGGGCTCACCATTGATAGCAATTACAGGTAGGTACGTTGATTTATCCATTCTCACGTAATCCTGATAACATTGCACTAACGGGCCAACGTCGGTAAACGTTGGCAAAGTAAAGGGACGATTGGACATTGGCATGCCAGTGCTATTACACACTGGGCCAATGTATGGTAAACGACACTTGGCCAGCGGTTGCCAAACAGAACTGGCCCAATGAAGGGAAACATTGGATTAACCAATTCAGTGATTTTTGATATACCAGTATATTTATTATACTGGTCTACCGGTTCTATTTGACAGTTATCGCCAGCAAATCAGAGAGGCTATTTGGCAGTTATCGCCAGCAAATCAGAGAAGTGAAGTGCAAACGATCTCTCCCAACTTTATTCACACCAAATAAACAATTTAATATACTCAATTAAGTATATCTTCGAAATTGTAGCCGTTTCTGGCAATTTAGTATAAATGGGCCTGTTATCCCTTGAATTATAAATTTAACACTTTAATTATTTCATTCATGAAAATGAGCCTGGCCACTATTATGAAAAGTTATTTTTCCAAGTGAGATAATTATTCACATTGAAAATTATACTTTCTAATCAATTTTAAATAAAAATATTATATTTGGTTAAAATAGCGTAGGTAAAATAATATAGATTTGAGTTTGAATTTGCAAATGTTCTATCCCCCCGCCCCCTGATTTTGATTTGTAAAATGTATTTGTAGGACAGTTACTACATTGTTTGAAGAAACTATTGTATTCACGTGTTAATTGATTTGACAAAACGTCGGATTTAGACTGGCCAAACATTAGAACAAATCGGTTATACGTGGTTTTACTGTTCTGGGCCGGTGGACATTCGTGAGGTGGGCCAACATCGGGCCTGTGGTGGCCCAATACATCGAGACCGGCAAGGCAGCGTTGGCCCAAAGTTTCGTTCTGTATTAGGCCAACGTTGGCCCAACATTGTAATGTTTACTGGGAATTAGTGTAGTCTCGAGGCTCTCGTCTCAATTCCTGAATTAACTGGCCATGAGACACTTCTTCCCTCTTCAATAGCCAAACTTGCAATATTTAGACCTTTTTCAAGGATGGTTTAACACTTAAGTAAATTGCAATCTCTAATGGGTCATCTGAATCGGAGAAGTCCATGTTATCTCATGAGAAAAAAAATTGCAAACTAATGCTCGGCTCGTGTAATGTGTGGGGAGGCAGAAAGCCCGAGCCAGGCGGCTAACATTTTGTTTATATGTACGTGTCTGTAGTCCAGTCCACTGCTAATACATGCATATCCACGGACTCACAGTATATAGAATATAGTTGTGACAATTGAGACGGTTAGTGTACGTGACGTCATCACAGCAACACTCTAAATTAAATTTAAGACAATTGAAGAGTGTTGAATTATGAAAAAATGTTTATTTATTGCCAATATAAGAAAAGAGTAATGGTGTATTCAGTTATTAAAACTACTTGACCCTAATTTTCGATTTTAGCCTGTTATCTTGATGACGTCACGATAACAAGTCACTACTACGTATATAGCAGTGGACCGAAAAACAGACCTAATAATGTAGCTGAGAGACGTTGTTATAGTTCCAGTACTATAACTTCCTTGGCCCGAGCCGAGCAGGCTTGCGCGAGCCTGAGGCCCTGCTCGTGTAGCGTGTGGGGGTCTTAAAGACTCCAGTCCAGTATTTCTAGAGTCCCTAGAGCTACTTTAGTAAAGGCTTTCCCGTAACAATAACAATTTAACAAACCACTTCATGTTGTGGCCTTCAACGCCCACGCATGTTCCAAACATTATTTTGCCAGTTTACTTCCGCTACCAAAGAAAACGAAATCATCCATGTATTCATGATGCTACGAATCGTTTATGATAAAATCCTTAAATGTCAATTCCATTGCATATTAACTAAACAATATTAGAGTTTCTCAGAGTTGTTTTAATATCAACCTGAATCAATTTAATGTGCCTCCAGGATTTGCAGAGCGGTTACTGAGGCAAACTACAAGACACGAGACTGAATGTTCGAATCCCAGACACACCACTTCATTTATTCTCATGTATATAAATAACAATTTGTAACAATAATCCTATTGATATTCTCCCAAATATTCATTATACTGTATGTAATAAAGTAAAAGCTGGTAATAAAAATAGATCGACATTATAAATTTTTCTTGAGATATATCTTCAATATAGATATATACATTTGACTTTCTATTTCATTATGAAAACTAGCTATTATATTCAGGATATAGTGTTGCAGCGCTAATATTATATATATTTTAGAAACAATGAGTGATATATTTTCCCATCATTTAGAAAGAATAGTGATACAGTATTTTGGTATGAATACATTAAAACAATAATTATTAATAAATATCTTCAACTTAAATATGAATATATCGTTTTTGCTGTCTATTCCATAGCTGCAAACGCTTTCGTTTAAGCCCGTATTGCACTGTGGAGCTCGCCATGGCGCTGTTGTCTCTCTCTACAGATATGGCGCTCACCATTCTCAAAATTGCTATTACACTAGAAGAGTCAATATAGCAGTGATCGTGCATTGAAATTTAGGGAAAATTGAAAAAAAATACTATGAAATGAATCGTAATAATAAAATTCGATGTCATCACGAATATATATTTAGTTAATTATCTTTTTGATAGTTGTGTGAAGCAATTCCATGCCTATATAGTATTAATTTTTTTAATTCTATTGATTGTATGGCAACACTGGACACTCTACACAGAAGAGTTAATTATATTTTTATACTAAACCTGGTTATTTCTTATGCAGATTCTACAATGTATCACGCAGTAGCCATTCGAAGTCTTAAATAACTTTTAAAATGAAAAAAAAAAATCTTTTTCCACTACTTCAAATCTCTTTAGCAGACTTCAGTGACAATTTCATCACCAGTAAAACGGTGGCGGTGTTCATTCTATCGCGCAGTGAGCGATCACAATTTCATGGCGCTCGCCATGGCATTGTTCGCTATTAGAGAGAAAAGGGGCGGAGTTAGAGAGAAAAATAGCAAAACTGTGGCGAGCGCCACAGTGTAATACGGGCTCAACCCATTTATTCAATTCATTACATGCTCACCACTCGTACGTCGTGGCTGCTGCTACCCCAGAAGTCTCTTTTCCACGGTTCTAGGACAACTTGCCACATGATTTATGTTCCACCGTCGTTTATATTTAAAATTATCATAAATATAAAAAAGTATTAAACTTTCTTACTATGTGGTTATATTTTCTCTGAGAATATTTTAGGGTGCAAAAAGAGTAGAACTATTAAAAAATAAAAGAAGTTCTTCTGAGTAGTTTTTTATTATACCATTCTAAATAGAGTTAACAGTTTCCGTTATTAGAGGTTGGTTTTGAATTACAAACAATTTAAAGGAAATAATCTGGTTAGAAATGTCTTTGAACTTTAGCCCTTTACAATAGTAAATACGGTTCACAAATAATAGTCTAGATTACATCAACTGATTAATAAAACTTGTCCATTACAGTGATGTGAAATTGGAAAAATTGAACATGATTTGCATTTTAAGAAAGATAATTTTGAAATTAAATCAATAACAGAAAATCCACGAATAGAAAAAGTAAATAGGTTCCACTGCACGCCAGAACACCCAATAGGTTCCACTGCACGCCAGTTACACCCAATAGGTTCCACTGCACGCCAGTTACACCCAATAGGTTCCACTGCACGCCAGTTACACCCAATAGGTTCCACTGCACGCCAGTAACACCCAATAGGTTCCACTGCACGCCAGTAACACCCAATAGGTTCCACTGCACGCCAGTAACACCCAATAGGTTCCACTGCACGCCAGTTACACCCAATAGGTTCCACTGCACGCCAGTAACACCCAATAGGTTCCACTGCACGCCAGTAACACCCAATAGGTTCCACTGCACGCCAGTTACACCTAATAGGTTCCACTGTACGCCAGTAATTAATATTTTTAAAGACAGTTACCCAGGTAATAATTTTCACTGGCACATACACTACCTAAATCAATATTGACTAGTTAACACATTTATACAAGGAAATATGCACAATCAAAATTCCTAGAACTAAAATTAGAGAAAAATATATTTTCCTTTCCAGTCCAAAGAAATTTTCCGTAAAGAATTACAATGGGAAGACATTATTTAGCTATTTGAGTTCTCTAGCTACCATAAAGTACAGTCAGTCACTAGTGAAAAGGATGGCACAGTTTGATAATATTTACACTAAAATATACGTACTAAATCAGTCTGCAGGGCAGCTATAAATAAAAATAATTACAAAATCAGGAAAAGAATATTCTCATCCAATTGGTAAATAAAAACCAAATTACTATTTACATAATTATGTACAATTATTATTATTCAAATTGATAGTCCATTATTAGCAACTTGTGATAATTTTATTATCCTTATGGTTTACTTTTTTTAATAATTTCCATTAAAAACTGAAACCAACGAAATGATCAAAAAATTAATTAATAAACATTTTTACAACTAAAACCAAAACTCAAAAATCAACAAAACTTTTTAGAAACATCTCCAGAAATTTTCTTTTGTAGAAAATAAACAAGTGTCAAAATTTAAATCATTACTAAAATTTTGAACACCGAAAATCAATTTTGAAATAGTTATTTTTAACATTTGGTTTAACTTCAAAACCAACATTGACACCAACACTAAAATTTAAACACTACGTTTGGCACTAAA
The DNA here is from genome assembly GCA_947561585.1 of Caprella mutica. Classification (NCBI taxonomy): domain Eukaryota; kingdom Metazoa; phylum Arthropoda; class Malacostraca; order Amphipoda; family Caprellidae; genus Caprella; species Caprella mutica. The sequence goes on along the minus strand of CANNZV010001326.1, from coordinate 180,692 downwards.
AATAACTAGGAAAATGGCACACAGAAATATATATATATAAATACACTGAAATGTTACTATATATATATTATATATATAGGGCTAATAAATGAGTAGTTATGACTTATGACACACGCACACACTAAAACAAATAAAAAGACTAGAAAAATAAAACAAGAAACTAGCCATCGTCTGCGAAATGGAGAGTCTGATCTAAAAAAAAGAAAACTCAAAAATTTTGTCAAAGTAAAAATTTTAACCGCGTGGAATTCTCAGTGTAGAAATTTACGACAAAACTAGAAAGTAGCCATAACATAAATAGGATATTGGAAACCTGATTGTACTGGAATATTGTGATGGAACATGGAGGGGACATTGTGATGGAACATGGAGGGGACATTGTGATGGAATATGGAGGGGACATTGTGATGGAATATGGAGGGGACATTGTGATGGAATATGGAGGGGACATTGCGATGGAATATGGAGGGGACATTGTAATGGAACATGGAGGGGACATTGAACATGGAGGAGACATTGTGTTGGAACATGGAGAGGACATTGTATTGGAATATGGAGGAAAAATTGTATTGGAACATGGAAGAGACATTGTATTGGAATAAGGAGGACACATTGTATTGGAATAAGGAGGAGATATTGTATTGGAATATGGAGGAGACATTGTATTGGAATATGGAGGAGACATTGTATTGGAATATGGAGGAAAAATTGTATTGGAACATGGAAGAGACATTGTATTGGAATAAGAAGGACACATTGTATTGGAATAAGGAGGAGACATTGTATTGGAATATGGAGGAGACATTGTATTGGAATATGGAGGAAAAATTGTATTGGAACATGGAAGAGACATTGTATTGGAATAAGGAGGACACATTGTATTGGAATAAGGAGGAGACATTGTATTGGAATATGGAGGAGACATTGTATTGTAATATGGAGGAGACATTGTATTGAAATATGGAGGAGACATTGTATTGAAATATGGAGGAGACATTGTATTGAAATATGGAGGAGACATTGTATTGAAATATGGAGGAGACATTGTATTGGAATATGGAGGAGACATTGTATTGGAATATGGAGGAGACATTGTATTGGAATATGGAGGAGACATTGTATTGGAATATGGAGGAGACATTGTATTGGAATATGGAGGAGACATTGTATTGCGAGTTTTACAAATAAATATTCGGTCATACATTAAAATAAGTTCAAACTCCACCTTTCTTTCATTGCTAGGTACATAAAATGATAAAATTCAAAGAATGAATAACTGAATGCAACAATAATCTAAATATTCATAAATTTGAAAGGGAAATCTTACTCAACAACTTGGAACTTTGAGTAGAGAGAGTGAGAACGGTAGGTAATCATTGATAATTTGAAAGAAAGACTTTCAGAAAGGCAAACCACTAGTATGCACTGATAGAGTGTCTACCCAGGTAAAGAAACAGGCCTTTACCATTATGTACTAGTTACTACTATTAGTAGTAACTAGTATAACATGAACTCTCGCAGATTTTTCACAAATATATACTGAAATAACTTGTAACCAGCAGTAGACTTATACCAAGACTTCAGCTCATGTCTCCAAAGACTCCATGTCTCCACTATGTCTCTATGGCAGCATCACGGAGGTCACACAGCTGTCTCCAGTGCTGGGTGGAGTATCAAAGTGTTGAGACATTGCCAAGTCGAGGTAAACCTGAAAAAATAGCATATGAAGGAAATAATGAGAATGAAATTACTAATTTGTAAGTGCACGCAAAGTTGGAGTTATAATGAAAGAACGCATATGACAGTTACAAATTGTCGGACAGTTTCACATCTTCGGTTATGTAGAAAAACGATTTAGCTAATAATAATTGAAATAAAAAATGATAAATTATTTAAAGAAAGATGTGAAAACAACCGACAACTGGTAACTTACACTAGGTGATTTTTTTGTCAATTTTTCTATGTAACACTTTATGCCTTTGTATTATTGTTAAAAATGTTGTAATAACTTACCTCATTGCAGACCTCAGAGATCTGAAGGTTGAGAGCCTTGTGGATGAATCTGAAGGTAGGTCTGTCGTTAGGATTGTAGCGCCAGCAGTCCTTCATGAGGAGGTATGTGTCACTAGGACAGTTCTTAGGCTTCTCCATCCTACCACCTTCTCTAATGTGGTCAAACAACTGCTGCATGTTCAACATGGGGTAGGGTGAACCCCCCAGACTCATGATCTCCCACAGGAGGATGCCAAAGGCCCACACGTCGCTCATGGAGGTGTAGACCCGCTTGAAGAGACTCTCGGGGGCCATCCACTTGACAGGCAGTCTCCCATCCGTGTTCTTGCGGTAGTAATCTTGTGCGTGGAGGTCTCTTGCCAGACCAAAATCTGCTATTTTGAGCACTCTGTCTTTACACACCAGCACGTTACGTGCTGCCAGGTCCCTGTGGACGCATCTCTTGGCTGCCAGGTACTCCATGCCTTTAGCCACTTGGTAGGCAAAGGAGAGCAGGTCCCTTTGGGTGAGGTTGGGGTTCATGTCCTCATCTATAGCGCACTCGTATCCATTGTGGTAAGATTGACTGTTGCGTAAGTAGTCCCGTAAGTTGCCTGAAATAAAAATTATCTATCAGAGATCATTTTTAAGAAACTTAAGATAGTTTAAAATTTTTTGGTTTCAAAACAAGATAACTTCCATTAAACACAAAATATTTGAATATATTCAGAAAAATACATACAGGAAAAATGATTGCACTCTTAAACTAACTAGAATTTTAGTGCTGGTAGCTAAAAGATTGATATTTAAATTGACCTAATTGTAATTAAAAGATATTTCCAACAATGAGAAAGATCATAAATCATTTTTAAGTTTAAAATGCAATTTCTTCTCATCAAAACAAATAAATTAAATGCACGGCATAATATGTTCCATAACTTCCACCACAACCATTTCACTCACCATGATCCGCATACTCCACAACCACATAAAGAGGACCATCTTGCGTGCAGCAACCAACCAGGTTGATAATGTTAGGGTGCTCCCCAATGATCTTCATCATCTCCATTTCCGACACGAGATCCGTCAGCTCCGAGTCAGTGTGACCCTCCTTAAGCATTTTAACGGCAACAGTCCTGGTACTCTTACTGTCATCATCGCACAGCTCTGCTTTCAAAACCTTTCCGAAAGCGCCTTCTCCGAGGGTCTTGCCGAGGTCCAGCCTGTTGCGGGGTTTCTCCCATTTGGGGTCCAGGGGCAGCTCGTACTCTTGGGGAGCTGTAGATAGGGAAGAGGTGCTGGATTTACCAGAGCCTAGAAACTGGGAGGCACATCTCTCTATCTTGATGTGAGGGACCAGTAGAGGTTCACCAGAGTGTTCGTTCTTCTGATGGCCGATGATGACCTGAAAAAGAGATGCACTTAGTTTACTATCAATTAAACAATATTAGTATAAAGAGGGGATTTTCATCTTGTAAACAGACAAAATAAACTAAAAAGAAAAATGAATGAGGCATAATTTAAATATATAGCTAGCTACCTGATTATTTTTATTTATATTATTTTTTAATACAGTTACAGTGTACAGTTTTTTTTATATATCTATTTTTTTCTAAATATTTTTATATGGCTATGGATTTCTTAAGTGTATATTTTTTCTTTTATTATTGATACCCCGTTAACTTTAATGGAGAAGTACATTAGTAGTATAGTAGGAGCCACGCCCGTCCGTGTGTCACACTTTTATTAAGAAACGCATATTGAAAGTAAAAACTAATAATTTGTGGCAGTATCATGACTACGAGTCACACTAATATTTACCATAAAAAATTAAAGTTTAGACTTTTGAGAGAGAAAAAGAAAAAGTTAAATTAGTAGCTATATATAAATTGATAATATAAACCATTGTGTTAATTGAATTAGCACTGGATGAACAACAGGTAACTACTGGTACAAGAGTAAGTTCTTAATTATCGGTCTGTTCTACATTTTCGGACACCAAAAATGATACAATTATTTAATTTTATTTTCATGGATACCGATTAAAATAAAAATCAAATAATTATAATATCGTTTTTCTCTCAAGTGTCCGAAAATGTGGAAGAGACCGATAAGAAACTCACCCTAGTTAAAATTCCCTCCCACCTTTTTGAAGAGTCTCTGTGTGTTATCATGTTTCTTCTGCAGTTCGATGGTTCGTCTCTTCTGCTTCTTGAACTTCTTACAGGCACACATGCTGACGCAGCAAAGGAAGAGGATGCCCAGCACCAGAGCAGCTATCACTATCATAATGTGAATGTTGTCGGAGAAAGGAATCACTCGAGCCAACTCTGGTAACTCTGCGAAATGGTATATAGACATATTTACATAGGAACATTTTGAAAATGATATTCTTTAATCATAAATGAAAGTGTTTGGAGGAAAATAAAATAGAAAATTTTAAAAATAATTTTTTTTCAAGTGAAATTAAAAATTCAATTCAGTAGGTAGTAATTTACCTGGCCGAACTATTGTTTCTATAATTTTAATTCACCTGGCTACACCAGTAGAAATTTCATTGTAATTTACCTGGCTGTACATCAATGTATGCCGTGGAGTGCGAAGAGCCGATACTATTAGCAGCTAGACAGGTGTACCATCCGGCATCAGCGGGAGAGACATTGGTGAGTGATAGTACCTGAGGGTCTGCCGTGGTGTTCAGGTGCCCCCCCTCCTAATGAATCAAAAGGGGGTTAGAAAAGAAAAAGGGGGGGGGGGGCAGTGCTACGTAACCCTTCACAATACATTTTACTAAGGACATACTTTCTTAGGTTCCGTATTCGAAAAACTATGGAAATTCACTTCGTTATTTTTTTATTTTTTAAGAAAAAACGCCTTAGATCTTGTTTATAATGACTCAAACGAGTTAAAAAGTAATTCTTATATTCTCTTTTTTTTAGCTTTATATAATTGAAAAAGGTTAATTGTCCGATAATTCGAAACTTACCTAATAAGATGTATTTATTAATTCAAGAAAAATGTAGCATTGACAATTAAATCTGAATTATTTCTCAATTTTCCATTATGCTCAACAGTTTCAGTTAAATAATTTAAGATTGTTTCATACATTTATAATTGTAATATATACGATAAACCACGCAGTGAAGGGTTAACACGTTAGCCAAGAGCATGTGAATTTTTCTTAAGATATAAAGGGCCGTACACACGTAGGAGTTTTTAAGTCTCTCCACCAGACTTTTTGTTAAGCTCCTCCTACTTTTTCCACGAGAATATAAGAAAAAACGATAGAATTATTATTTATTTGATACCTGCAGGTATCATGGATACCAACTGAAATGAATAATAATTACATCGTTTTTTCTTATATTCTCGTGGAAAAAGTAGGAGGAGCTTAGCAAAAAGTCTTGTGGAAAGACTTAAAAAACCCTACGTGTGTACTGCTCTTTAAGATATGCAAATGCGATATGGATAATATAAATCAAAAGAAAACTAAGCTACACAACAATCATGAAAGATTATTAACGAAGCAAAAAATTATGAATAAAACAGGATAATTTTAAAAACTATTTCATGCAAATTACACATGCATTATTACTAAACAGATCATGCAAAATAACTAAAAAAAGAAAATTTTTGGAACTATGAATCCATGCAACAAAAATAATAAGACAAAAAACATTTATCACCAGACATAACAAATGATTAGCTACTACAGTTATCCTAATATTCTAAAATCTATAGAAAATCAAAAACATATTCAGGACATAAATATACAGCATCAGCAAAGAAACTTTACGATTCAAAAGAGAATAGTTATTGAAGAGTAAATAAATACACGAGGTAGTGAAGTTCAGCTCGAGCGTTAAAAGCTCCGAGGTAGTCATTCTGTAATGAAAGGTCGTGGAGGGAGGTTCGTGCGTGCACTGTGCTCCGTAAATTGTAGCAAATTGAAAATTGTGATGATTTAAAATTTTTAATCGTTGGAGTCATAATGCAGGACTAACAAATTGATTTTTTTTATCAAACAAAAAGAGTTCGAAATATAGTGGATGGTTTTCTAAATTTCCATCATGCATATAAAGTAAATTTTATGGCACACAACATAGACAGAAAAGTATAAGATAAAAAAAAATACGAAAAACATCTTATTAGAAAAACAAAATTCAAAGAGTGAAATCCATCATTCTGTGGCAGACAGTAAATAAAGAAGATAATTGCAGTGGTTGAATTCACACCTTGCAGCTCATTTCGTTGAAGTAGCTATCTGTGTCCACGTAAGGGGGTATGGAGGAGTCGTTGAATAGTTTCACGTTCAGCCCCTTACACCACATGATGTAGATGGACGGAGCGTTGTACTGGTACAAACCAACCTCGAGGTTGAAAGAAGAGCCTTCGTACAAGGTGACATTCTCTAGCGACTTCACGAAGATAGGTTTGGAGGAGGAGTATTCTGTTCGAACAAGGTTTGAAAAACACTGAATAAAACATTCAGCTATTTCTAAAGGAGTAATATTTTGTCCCACAACAAATAGCCAGAAAATTACTTACCTTGACTTATATTTCCACTATTGGTCAGGCATGGAAATAACATAAATATATGGTAAATAATATGTAAATTAAGAACAGTTTAATAACCTCGTTCTTACCGTAAAAAATACATTAAAACAATAAATCCCTCAAATTAATAAAAGCATAGAAATGTGTTAGTATATACCAGAAATATGAAAAAAGTAAAATACCCAACGAATCGTGAACGACGTACCTGTTAAGAAACGATTTACTATAGATAACGCTAAAGTAGATATAAAATGTGTATAAAATATTGATGACTGTGTCGTAAAGGAAAAAAAGATATGGTAGGACTTATTTGGTAGCCATAAGGTTTTCCTTTGTAACAACAATCACTGATTGCCCCAGAAGTAAAAAGTAGGGTGATGAGAGTATATTGCGGATGGGAGAGTTTGATCTTTGAACGAGTAAAGCAACATTCTTTACTTGAAAAAAAAAACTTTGATAGGCTGAAAATCAAAACTCACCCGCAATAAACAATCAAGACCAATAGCTACTAGTAGAGATCACCACTAATCAACCCAAACGAAAATGAACGGAGTGAACCTTGATGATGTAAGTCTTGTTGACAATGTGTCCCGCTTCGTCCACACAGCTCTTATTGGTAGGATGCTTTAGCCAAGTGATGAAAGGGGGTTGGTCACTAATGACGTAACAACGAAGGGTTGCGTTATACCCAGACGTTACTGTCATGTTCACTAATTCGTTTTTGATGATAGGACGGCTTGGCAGACGTTCTAGCAAGTTGACGTAAAACATACATACGAGTTTAACATAAAGATATACTGGTACCTAAAGGTTGTGATCTCTTGTAAGGATTTATTCTTTTCCTTTCAAAGAAAAGAAGTTAAAAAAGATACACTTATATGAAATTAGTTCGCCATTCAATTTATTAAATCTCTAAAATAATTATTATAATAAATCTTAAAGATGGGACATACTGAATATTTAAACTAATGAATTTTTTATCTCTTACCACCATCTCACTGTAAAAAAATATTTTAGATCTTATTTTAATTTAGAGATAAAATAATGAATATCCGTACTTTCAATTTTTGTACAGAAAATCTGAATTTTTAAAAAAATTATGAAAATCGAATTTTTTCGTACAATTTTTTTCAAAACAAAAATGGAGAGTAGCCGAGATGTACATTTTAGAATTAAAGTAAAATCCCTTTAAAGTCTATCGCAAGTACTTACCTATGACCTGTACGCTGAAGGTGTGGTTGATTGCCCCTCCTTCGTTAGCTACCGTGCAGGTGTAGTTACCAGAGTCACTCGGTACCATGTTCTCCATCTTGATGCTAGTCTTACGAACTTTGATAACACCGACACTGCGCGTTAGTTCCTTGCCATTCTGAAAAAAGATGTAGATTTATAGAAGACGGTAATGAAAGAAAACTAATTTCATACATGACAGTGAAAAAAAATTGAGTTCGTATGAAAAAATTTCGGTTTCAAGATAGCGCACCAGAATAAATGGAGAAATAACACTGAGTGTTCTTGCTAGTTCAACATTAGAGAAATTTTTTGTTTTCGAGGCGAAAATACGGACCTTTTCATCAAATAGATAATTTGACTTCAGCTACTGCTTTGAGTTTTGTAGGACAGATACTAAGAAGCTTAGAAAAGGTTTAAAAACAGGTGTCGGTCATGTGATTTAAAACTATCTAATGAACTTTGCAGTAACACTGGCACGTATCTGACTATTGAGTCGCAATATGAAATGTATTATATTTTGACTCGAATGTACTTGCAGCAGCCTCTCAATGAATAAATAATGTATCAATAGGACAAGAACTTTTGCGGACACTGTATAGAAAAAAATCTGCTCTTCCTGATGGTATAATAAAAAAAATTGAATCCAGTTCATTTAATCATGATGCTCCAGTTCAACACCCATCATGTGAATTTGTAGTCATTTCAAATCTAGAGTAAGTTACGAATTATCGGTCAGTGCTACATCTTCGGTCATATAAGGAAAGAAAATTGTTATCATTACACAGTGCTATCTAATACTTCTGCAAACCCAGGTGTGCAGAAATATTAGATAGCACTGTGTAATGATAACAATTTCTATATTGTTTTTTTTTATGAAACCGAAGATGTAGTACGAACCGATAATTCCCTATTTCGACTATTTTTAATAATCTTCAATTCGCCTCACCTTGGTCCAGTGGTAGGTGTTGTTTGTCCCACTAGCAGGACACTTGAGTTCCACCACATTACCCGCAGGCTTCACAATCACCTCCTTCAGTTTCTTGGAGAAGAGAGGAGCACGGGGAGAAGAGGGTTCACCTGCGTCAGCCTGGTACAAAATTACAGTGAAATAAAGGTTACGCATTAAATGAAACAAATAAATTTATTGAGGAGAAAATAAAAAATAGTACATATTAAAATAATTTAAAGTAGATTTTCGGGCAAGTTGGGATACTCTTGGTAATATGAAAAATAAAGCTAGTATAAATAAATTGATAAAGGATGAGAGAAAACATTTATTTATCATAGTTATATTTTTCATATTACCAATACATCTTCGGTCATATAAGAAAAAACTATGCAATTAAAACACAAATTTATTATATCGTTTCTTCTTATATGACCGATAATAATTCGTTTAAAATTATATTAATGCAATAGTGAGGTAGTTACTTTTTATTTAAAGTTATAGAGTGTGATTGTTTAGGCATTAATAATAATAATTAAATAAACTGTATTTCTCAATAGTAAATTATACATAAAATGACATTCTTTAGACAAATATAAAATATTCTATATATTCAAAAACAGAAAGATGTTGTACTTTTAACTAAAATTATATTTCTTATTAAAGTAACATAATTCATTCAAATAATTCACCTGTAAAGCCATGGATTCAAGAGGCTCCCTGAACTTCAGTCGATGGGAAGAAGCACCACGCATCCGTGGTTCAACCATCATTTTGGTGGGTTGCACCTCATTGGAAGGTAGTACAACCACAGTTTGGTTGCACCAACCTGCTGTGTTGGTTTTAGTCGATATCCATCGCCCGGCATAAAGTCCGGCATCGCTCAGACGAACTCGTGTAATACGGAGTCGGGGAGGACTTCTGTGAAAAAAGACATTGAGTTATTTGAAAAAACTTGCAACTTAATAAAAATAATTCATAACGATATTCTAGGAAACAAATTTGAATAACAAAATTGCTGATTTCTGTGCAGAAATGAAATGGTTGAATTCTTCTTTGAAAATTTTTGCTGATATTTTTTTTTGGAAAAACAGAAATCCTGAAATATTTGAAAAAAAAAAATCAAAACAAAATTCTTTCTATTTTAAGGGAAAAAATATTTCTGAAGAAAAATCTTGAACAAAATTAGGATAAATTTACCATCTAAAATAAAATACTAGCATTAACAATTTAAATACCTTACAAAGTGTACCATAAAGTGCTTTTTTCACTCACTTGTATGCCACCATCTTGAATCTGCTCTGGTCGTACAGGCCGTTAATTTCAGTGTTGTTTACGTACCACAGCACACTGACGCTGTCAGTGGGACGAAGATTCGTCAGTTTGCACTTCAACTTTAGGGTATGGCCTTCGGTCACCCGACGAACGGGAGGATGGACCACAACCTCTTCTTCTTCGTCACTGAAGGATATAACGTTATCCATCATATAGTAGATATAGGGATAGTCATGGCTAGGGTTACGACAATATGCTCTTAAAATCATAGATCCTGAAAATATTATAAACGAAAAGAGTTAAAAGAGTATTGAATGGTTCTACACCAGCGGTATATAGTATTCGATACCATTTCCTTTCGTTTCGTCGATGATATTCTTAAGATCTATGATTTTAAGAGCATATTGTCACAACCCTAGCCATGGCTAACCATATAATTTAGGGTAATGAAGGTATATTGCGGTAGGAAAAATTTGTATAATCAGGTACCTACCTAATTAAACTAATAGATGAATACTTTGTGTTAGGTATAAATCTACCGAAACTATCGAATTCAATCGGATTATTGATGATTTCGTTGCTTTTAATTCACCTACCAAGAGTAAAATTTATGAGTGGGGATCCTTGATGACTTCCTATAGCCCACCATAATCTTCTATGACCCCACCATAACCTTCTATGACCCCACCATAACTTAATTCTCACCTGTACTCATAGTAGTCACTGTAGTCCTCATAGTAGTCACTGTAGGCCTCATTGGGGGTTAGATGGGGTGCCCCCCGTCTGGGCAAACTCTCCTCCATGTGGTACATTGGTGGTGTGGGGGTGGAGGCAAATCCCTCCAAGGTGGGTGGGGCGGAGGGGAGGGAGTGGAGGGAGAATATGGTGGTTGTTTGTATCCCTCTGTTGGTGGGAGAGGGGTGTGTCTTGTTACCATTCGCTTCTGTGTTGTATTCGTAATCAGCGTCTGAGGGAAAGGAAAAAAAAATTAATAAATTATCCAATTAAATTTGATAGAATTAATTAATTAACTAACTATAAGATAGAAGAGAAGTTTAGTAACTTACTAATTATTTAACTAGTAGTAATAGTCGGGGTTTAACGTCTGTTTCGGAACCATGCAAAGGCCATATCGCTGACGTCAAAAGGAATTAAATAAAAGGGACTGGAAGAAGCAGTCAGAAAGGAAAGTGGATAATGAAAGGAATAATGCATTTAAAGTATTATCTAATCATCAATAAATGCATAATTCGAATTGAAGGTTTAGGTTAAGTTCTGAGTTATCGGTCAGTTCCACATTATCGATCATTTAAGTAAAATAAGGCAGTGTTTGATAAGGGCAATGTCCCACGAGCGTTTTTTCACAGCGTTTTCAACGCTTCAAAAGCATCGCGTTACATGGATACGTATGAAATGGATTCAACAATAATTTCCTCAGAGTCAAAAACGCTGTGCAAAAACGCTCGTGTGACACTGCCCTTACTATGAGATTATAAAGATTAAAAAAACTGATATAATGATTAAAGCTTTTGCGTCTTCTTTGTGTTATTAATCTTTTGATTTAATCCTTTGGCTTCTCGTGCTGTGCGATCGTTGCCAGGGGATTAAAGATATACTAGTGTGCCCGTGCCGTGAATACTGATCACAGAATAATCACAGATAATATTTTAATGCATAATATTTTAATGTATAATATTTTAATGTATAATATTTTAATGTATGCAATAATTCGTATTGAAGTGGGTAAAACAATATAATTCGAACATGTTAGTTTTATAGTATTTTTAGTATAGTATGAATCCTGTGTAACGACTGGAAACAGAAATACAATGGTTAAGATATTATTCAAATATTCAATATATAATGAAAAAAATATTTACGTGGCGATTTTTGAAATTAAATTATTTTTAGTTTAGGGTAAGTTACGAATTATCGGTCAGTTCTACATCTTCAGTCATATAAGAAAAAACAATATAAAAATTATAATTATTACACAGTCCTATCTAAAAATAATTAATATTTTTTTTTTTCTTTTTCTTATATGACCGAAGATGTAGTACTGACCGATAATTCGTAACTTATCCTACATCTACACTATGCATTTTAATATGTCGATAATGCCTCAGATTCAGATCGTGCTAATGCAGCATTTATTACTATTAATTCGAATAGCTTGGTTTATAATGAGGATTTACATTAAATTAATACATTAGCTTAATAGGGTATTATACCCTATTAATAAATATTATATTTTTATCATGATAACATCGGACCCGTTTATTCTTATCGATCTTTATAGAGAATATAAGTTAGTTTGGGTACATTCTGAGTTATCGGACACTTCCACATTTTCGATGATAAGAAAAAGTATATATGTTAATTAAGTATTTCTTTTAAATTATATATACTTTTTCTTGTATGATCGGGAATGCGGGACTTACTTTATAAATATATGAAATTATACCTCGACTAGGGTAAGTTCCGAATTATCGGTCAGTACTACATCTTCGGTAATATAAGAAAAAACAATATAAAAATAATTATTATAACACAGTGCTATCTAATACTAATTTTTATATTGTTTTTTCTTATATTACCGAAGATGTAGTACTGACCAATGATTCGGAACTTACCCTACATAGGCTACAGATTAAAAATATACAATACAAAATACAAGCGTATTATTTTAAATAGAGTATTTTAAATTGTATAACATTTGATGAGCATTATAATAAAAAAAATTACAATTTACAATAGAAAAATCCCACTACAATAAAAAATTCAAAGCTCTGATATAGAACATGAAAAGCTACACCTCACTCCACCTGAGTTGGTACGAGTCACTTCCCTAGAGTAGTCAGTAACTTTCACTACTTTAGTGGTGGTGAAAACAAAAAATAACATGAAAAAAAAAAATCAGATAATTTATTTTTTAAGTATTAGAATAAAAATGTTTGTAATAATTTAATTTAGTAGGGGTTTAACGTCTGCTTCGGAACCAAAGGCCATAATCGCTGACGTCAAAAATTAAATACAAGGGACTGGAAGAAGAAGTCAGAAAGGAAAGTGGCTCCATGAATAAAGTCACCTACCACCGTTAGTGACTATGCTCATGGATGGAGAAAAGCTACTCAAAATAATTACAATAGACAGTGAGGATATTAGTTATATTATACATATTGAATAGACTAAGAAACTCCTAAATATTTAATTTACATACCATTCTGTTTAATTTTTTTTTTTTTTTGACGTTATGTTAAAATAATTGAATTTAAATAGGTTAAAATATTTAATAAATAATAGGTTTAAAAAAACGATTCAATGAATATCAGGTTAAAAAATTAAATTCACATAAATAATAGGTGAAGAACTTATACTTAAATACTGAATTTAAAAAAAATATGTAACATTTTTTTTTATAGATACCTATTAGATATAAATATCCTATATAAATATTGTTTATAATAAACTATACGGATGACTAGTCGCAATGCCCCGTGTAAAATGGCAGTTAGGCACAGTCGTAAAACGTCCTTTTTACGGTAGTGTGGAGCGAAGAAACACATAATTATAAATAATTAATGAACTACCTGCGCCAGAGCATGATAATCAGTAATTGGAACTATGTGATAATTAATCATTATCGACTGTGTGATTATGTATCTTTAATCAAAGCATTATTATTTAAAATATAAGGGAGTGGGACACATTATATATAATGATAATGTATAGATTATACGGTAGCTAGGGTAAGTTCCTAATTATTAGTCAGTTCAACATTTTCGTACACGTAAGAAAAAATATATAATAATTATTATTTAACTTTTATTTTAATTGGTATCCATGATACCTGCAGGTATCGTGGAAACCAATTAAAATAAAAGTTAAATAATAATTATTATACATTTTTTCTTACGTGTACGAAAATGTTGAACTGACTAATAATTAGCAACTTACCCTACTAATAATGTTATATAATATATATATTTTACACAACTTAAATAAAGGGTACATATAAAAGAGAATGGTATCGAAATAAAGTATAGATTTAATTTGTGTATATTTATATGTAATTAGTTAAATTAAAATACAATAAAAGATATAGTCTGTGATAAAATTATCAATATATACTATTGATAATTAAAAAGTAATTACAATTAATTAGACACAATTAGAAATGATAATTAAAGACAGTGATGTCACATCACTGTTCACTGTATTTAGTTAGAGATAGTCACTGCATTACAGTGATGTCACAGCTCTGTTCACTGTATTTTGTAAGAGATAATCACTGCGTTACAGTGATGTCACAGCTCTGTTCACTGTATTTTGTAAGAGATAATCACTGCGTTACAGTGATGTCACAGCTCTGTTCACTGTATTTTATTACAGATAGTCACTGCGTTACAGTGATGTCACAGCTCTGTTCACTGTATTTTGTAAGAGATAATCACTGCGTTACAGTGATGTCACAGCTCTGTTCACTGTATTTTATTACAGATAGTCACTGCGTTACAGTGATGTCACAGCTCTGTTCACTGTATTTTGTAAGAGATAATCACTGCGTTACAGTGATGTCACAGCTCTGTTCACTGTATTTTATTACAGATAGTCACTGCGTTACAGTGATGTCACAGCTCTGTTCACTGTATTTTGTAAGAGATAGTCAGTGCGGTGTTTCTGGGTCAAGCAGTGACATTAACGCTCAATAAACAGTGATCCACCCACACTAGAAATACTCAAGAGTTAAGAGTAACCTTATCGACTCTATAGGGAGTATTGATGGTACCTTTTACATGTTATATTAGCACACTTATTTACTGCTGGTAACAGAAGTAACTAACTTGAATATGCCAGAATTAACAATTATTTCAAAATTTCATTTTAATAAAAATTTATTAAAAAATTATATACCAAAAAAATGGGTGTTAAAAATTATTTTATAAAAAAAAGTGACTGAAATTACTTTACAATAAATCAGTATACTTATAAAGTTGTATTTTCATCCGGATTTAGAATACTGTACATAGTGCGAGTCATCCGGATACTTACCATCATGAAAACATAAGCTTCTAGGCACTAACTTAAGACGACCAATGTTAAGCCGGTAACTACGACCAGTTGCAATGGTAACGCAGACGCCTTTTGATGCTTTGTGTGTTCCATTTCTCAATGGTATAGAAAATTAGATTTTAAAAATTATAAAGCATTGATGAACGTACTGATGAAGAGAATGTAAAGGAACGTGTGGTACCTACAATAAAGTCAACAAACGCTATAGATACAAATACTATGTACTGAAGTGATTTTAAAGACTAATTTTTAACATGTAATGAGGATTTGAATATTTATAAATAGAAATCTTTAGATGGTACACATACCATGATAAACTGCCTAAGTGTGGAATATACCAAGAGACTGTTTGCGATTTAACCACATACACAGACTGAGCACACACCGCACAGGATATCCACACACAAATCTATTGACTGAATAACCACAACTAAATGATGCCACAAATAGTCACTGTGATGATGTACTATCAGAGAAAAGAGTCACTGTGATGATGTACTATCAGAGAAAAGAGTCACTGTGATGATGTACTATCAGAGAAAAGAGTCACTGTGATGATGTACTATCAGAGAAAAGAGTCACTGTGATGATGTACTATCAGAGAAAAGAGTCACTGTGATGATGTACTATCAGAGAAAAGAGTCACTGTGATGATGTACTATCAGAGAAAAGAGTCACTGTGATGATGTACTATCAGAGAAAAGAGTCACTGTGATGATGTACTATCAGAGAAAAGAGT
>CANNZV010001326.1:0-164484 GCA_947561585.1 Caprella mutica | reverse complement strand
GATGTACTTTCAGAGAAAAGAGTCACTGTGATGATGTACTATCAGAGAAAAGAGTCACTGTGATGATGTACTATCAGACAAAGAGTCACTGTGATGATGTACTATCAGAGAAAAGAGTCACTGTCATGATGTACTATCAGAGAAAAGAGTCACTGTGATGATGTACTATCAGAGAAAAGAGTCACTGTGATGATGTACTATCAGAGAAAAGAGTCACTGTGATGATGTACTATCAGAGAAAAGAGTCACTGTGATGATGTAATATCAGAGAAAAGAGTCACTGTGATGATGAACTATCAGAGAAAAGAGTCACTGTGATGATATACTATCAGAGAACAGAGTCACTGTGATGATGTACTATCAGAGAAAAGTCATTGTGATGATGTACTATCAGAGAAAAGAGTCACTGTGATGATGTACTAGCAGAGAAAAGAGTCACTGTGATGATGTACTATCAGAGAAAAGAGTCACTGTGATGATGTACTGTCAGAGAAAAGAGTCACTGTGATGATGTACTATCAGAGAAAAGAGTCACTGTGATGATGTACTATCAGAGAAAAGAGTCACTGTGATGATGTACTATCAGAGAAAAGAGTCACTGTGATGATGTACTATCAGAGAACAGAGTCACTGTGATGATGTACTATCAGAGAACAGAGTCACTATGATGATGTACTATCAGAGAAAAGAGTCACTGTGATGATGTACTATCAGAGAAAAGAGTCACTGTGATGATGTACTATCAGAGAAAGAGTCATTGTGATGATGTACTATCAGAGAAAAGAGTCACTGTGATGATGTACTATCAGAGAAAAGAGTCACTGTGATGATGTACTATCAGAGAAAAGAGTCACTGTGATGATGTACTATCAGAGAAAAGAGTCACTGTGATGATGTACTATCAGAGAAAAGAGTCACTGTGATGATGTACTATCAGAGACATGAGTCACTGTGATGATGTACTATCAGAGAAAAGAGTCACTGTGATGATGTACTATTAGAGAAAAGAGTCACTGTGATGATGAACTATCAGAGAAAAGAGTCACTGTGATGATGTACTATCAGAAAAAAGAGTCACTGTGATGATTTACTATCAGAGAAAAGAGTCATTGTGATGATGTACTATCAGAGAAAAGAGTCACTGTGATGATGTACTATCAGAGAAAAGAGTCACTGTGATGATATACTATCAGAGAAAAGAGTCACTGTGATGATGTACTATCAGAGAAAAGAGTCACTGTGATGATCTACTATCAGAGAAAAGAGTCACTGTGATGATGTACTGTCAGAGAAAAGAGTCACTGTGATGATGTACTATCAGAGAAAAGAGTCACTGTGATGATGTACTATCAGAGAAAAGAGTCACTGTGATGATGTACTATCAGAGAAAAGAGTCACTGTGATGATGTACTATCAGAGAACAGAGTCACTGTGATGATGTACTATCAGAGAACAGAGTCACTATGATGATGTACTATCAGAGAAAAGAGTCACTGTGATGATGTACTATCAGAGAAAAGAGTCACTGTGATGATGTACTATCAGAGAAAAGAGTCATTGTGATGATGTACTATCAGAGAAAAGAGTCACTGTGATGATGTACTATCAGAGAAAAGAGTCACTGTGATGATGTACTTTCAGAGAAAAGAGTCACTGTGATGATGTACTATCAGAGAAAAGAGTCACTGTGATGATGTACTATCAGAGAAAAGAGTCACTGTGATGATGTACTATCAGAGAAAAGAGTCACTGTGATGATGTACTATCAGAGAAAAGAGTCACTGTGATGATGTACTATCAGAGAAAAGAGTCACTGTGATGATGTACTATCAGAGAAAAGAGTCATTGTGATGATGTACTATCAGAGAAAAGAGTCACTGTGATGATGTACAATCAGAGAAAAGAGTCACTGTGATGATGTACTATCAGAGAAAAGAGTCACTGTGATGATGTACTATCAGAGAAAAGAGTCACTGTGATGATGTACTATCAGAGAAAAGAGTCACTGTGATGATGTACTATCAGAGAAAAGAGTCACTGTGATGATGTACTATCAGAGAAAAGAGTCATTGTAATGATGTACTATCAGAGAAATGAGTCACTGTGATGATGTACTATCAGAGAAAAGAGTCACTGTGATGATGTACTATCAGAGAAATGAGTCATTGTGATGATGTACTATCAGAGAAAAGAGTCACTGTGATGATGTACTATCAGAGAAAAGAGTCACTGTGATGATGTACTATCAGAGAAAAGAGTCATTGTGATGATGTACTATCAGAGAAAAGAGTCACTGTGATGATGTACTATCAGAGAAAAGAGTCACTGTGATGATGTACTATCAGAGAAAAGAGTCACTGTGATGATGTACTATCAGAGAAAAGAGTCACTGTGATGATGTACTATCAGAGAAATGAGTCACTGTGATGATGTACTATCAGAGAAATGAGTCACTGTGATGATGTACTATCAGAGAAAAGAGTCATTGTGATGATGTACTATCAGAGAAAAGCGTCACTGTGATGATGTATTATCAGAGAAAAGAGTCACTGTGATGATGTACTATCAGAGAAAAGTCATTGTGATGATGTACTATCAGAGAAAAGAGTCACTGTGATGATGTACTAGCAGAGAAAAGAGTCACTGTGATGATGTACTATCAGAGAAAAGAGTCATTGTGATGATGTACTATCAGAGAAAAGAGTCACTGTGATGATGTACTATCAGAGAAAAGAGTCACTGTGATGATGTACTATCAGAGAAAAGAGTCACTGTGATGATGTACTATCAGAGAAAAGAGTCACTGTGGTGATGTACTATCAGAGAAAAGAGTCACTGTGATGATGTACTATCACAGAAAAGAGTCACTGTGATGATGTACTATCAGAGAAAACAGTCACTGTGATGATGTACTATCAGAGAAAAGAGTCACTGTGATGATGTACTATCAGAGAAAAGAGTCACTGTGGTGATGTACTATCAGAGAAAAGAGTCACTGTGATGATGTAGTATCAGAGAAAAGAGTCACTGTGATGATGTACTATCAGAGAAAAGAGTCACTGTGATGATGTACTATCTGAGAAAAGAGTCACTGTGATGATGTACTATCAGAGAAAAGAGTCACTGTGATGATGTACTATCAGAGAAAAGAGTCACTGTGATGTTGTACTATCAGAGAAAAGAGTCACTGTGATGATGTATTATCAGAGAAAAGAGTCACTGTGATGATGTACTGTCAGAGAAAAGAGTCACTGTGATGATGTACTATCAGAGAAAAGAGTCACTGTGATGATGTACTATCAGAGAAAAGAGTCATTGTGATGATGTACTATCAGAGAAAAGAGTCACTGTGATGATGTACAATCAGAGAAAAGAGTCACTGTGATGATGTACTATCAGAGAAAAGAGTCACTGTGATGATGTACTATCAGAGAAAAGAGTCACTGTGATGATGTACTATCAGAGAAAAGAGTCACTGTGATGATGTACTATCAGAGAAAAGAGTCACTGTGATGATGTACTATCAGAGAAAAGAGTCATTGTAATGATGTACTATCAGAGAAATGAGTCACTGTGATGATGTACTATCAGAGAAAAGAGTCACTGTGATGATGTACTATCAGAGAAATGAGTCATTGTGATGATGTACTATCAGAGAAAAGAGTCACTGTGATGATGTACTATCAGAGAAAAGAGTCACTGTGATGATGTACTATCAGAGAAAAGAGTCATTGTGATGATGTACTATCAGAGAAAAGAGTCACTGTGATGATGTACTATCAGAGAAAAGAGTCACTGTGATGATGTACTATCAGAGAAAAGAGTCACTGTGATGATGTACTATCAGAGAAAAGAGTCACTGTGATGATGTACTATCAGAGAAATGAGTCACTGTGATGATGTACTATCAGAGAAAAGAGTCACTGTGATGATGTAATATCAGAGAAAAGAGTCACTGTGATGATGTACTATCAGAGAAAAGAGTCACTGTGATGATATACTATCAGAGAAAAGAGTCACTGTGATGATGTACTATCAGAGAAAAGTCATTGTGATGATGTACTATCAGAGAAAAGAGTCACTGTGATGATGTACTAGCAGAGAAAAGAGTCACTGTGATGATGTACTATCAGAGAAAAGAGTCACTGTGATGATGTACTGTCAGAGAAAAGAGTCACTGTGATGATGTACTATCAGAGAAAGAGTCACTGTGATGATGTACTATCAGAGAAAAGAGTCACTGTGATGATGTACTATCAGAGAAAAGAGTCACTGTGATGATGTACTATCAGAGAACAGAGTCACTGTGATGATGTACTATCAGAGAACAGAGTCACTATGATGATGTACTATCAGAGAAAAGAGTCACTGTGATGATGTACTATCAGAGAAAAGAGTCACTGTGATGATGTACTATCAGAGAAAAGAGTCATTGTGATGATGTACTATCAGAGAAAAGAGTCACTGTGATGATGTACTATCAGAGAAAAGAGTCACTGTGATGATGTACTATCAGAGAAAAGAGTCACTGTGATGATGTACTATCAGAGAAAAGAGTCACTGTGATGATGTACTATCAGAGAAAAGAGTCACTGTGATGATGTACTATCAGAGACATGAGTCACTGTGATGATGTACTATCAGAGAAAAGAGTCACTGTGATGATGTACTATTAGAGAAAAGAGTCACTGTGATGATGAACTATCAGAGAAAAGAGTCACTGTGATGATGTACTATCAGAAAAAAGAGTCACTGTGATGATTTACTATCAGAGAAAAGAGTCATTGTGATGATGTACTATCAGAGAAAAGAGTCACTGTGATGATGTACTATCAGAGAAAAGAGTCACTGTGATGATATACTATCAGAGAAAAGAGTCACTGTGATGATGTACTATCAGAGAAAAGAGTCACTGTGATGATCTACTATCAGAGAAAAGAGTCACTGTGATGATGTACTGTCAGAGAAAAGAGTCACTGTGATGATGTACTATCAGAGAAAAGAGTCACTGTGATGATGTACTATCAGAGAAAAGAGTCACTGTGATGATGTACTATCAGAGAAAAGAGTCACTGTGATGATGTACTATCAGAGAACAGAGTCACTGTGATGATGTACTATCAGAGAACAGAGTCACTATGATGATGTACTATCAGAGAAAAGAGTCACTGTGATGATGTACTATCAGAGAAAAGAGTCACTGTGATGATGTACTATCAGAGAAAAGAGTCATTGTGATGATGTACTATCAGAGAAAAGAGTCACTGTGATGATGTACTATCAGAGAAAAGAGTCACTGTGATGATGTACTTTCAGAGAAAAGAGTCACTGTGATGATGTACTATCAGAGAAAAGAGTCACTGTGATGATGTACTATCAGAGAAAAGAGTCACTGTGATGATGTACTATCAGAGAAAAGAGTCACTGTGATGATGTACTATCAGAGAAAAGAGTCACTGTGATGATGTACTATCAGAGAAAAGAGTCACTGTGATGATGTACTATCAGAGAAAAGAGTCATTGTGATGATGTACTATCAGAGAAAAGAGTCACTGTGATGATGTACAATCAGAGAAAAGAGTCACTGTGATGATGTACTATCAGAGAAAAGAGTCACTGTGATGATGTACTATCAGAGAAAAGAGTCACTGTGATGATGTACTATCAGAGAAAAGAGTCACTGTGATGATGTACTATCAGAGAAAAGAGTCACTGTGATGATGTACTATCAGAGAAAAGAGTCATTGTAATGATGTACTATCAGAGAAATGAGTCACTGTGATGATGTACTATCAGAGAAAAGAGTCACTGTGATGATGTACTATCAGAGAAATGAGTCATTGTGATGATGTACTATCAGAGAAAAGAGTCACTGTGATGATGTACTATCAGAGAAAAGAGTCACTGTGATGATGTACTATCAGAGAAAAGAGTCATTGTGATGATGTACTATCAGAGAAAAGAGTCACTGTGATGATGTACTATCAGAGAAAAGAGTCACTGTGATGATGTACTATCAGAGAAAAGAGTCACTGTGATGATGTACTATCAGAGAAAAGAGTCACTGTGATGATGTACTATCAGAGAAAAAGAGTCACTGTGATGATGTACTATCAGAGAAAAGAGTCACTGTGATGATGTACTATCAGAGAAAAGAGTCACTGTGATGATGTACTATCAGAGAAAAGAGTCACTGTGATGATGTACTATCAGAGAAAGAGTCACTGTGATGATGTACTATCAGAGAAAAGAGTCACTGTGATGATGTACTATCAGAGAAAAGAGTCACCTGTGATGATGTACTATCAGAGAAAAGAGTCACTGTGATGATGTACTATCAGAGAAAAGAGTCACTGTGATGATGTACTATCAGAGAAAAGAGTCACTGTAATGATATACTATCAGAGAAAAGAGTCACTGTGAAGATGTACTATCAGAGAAAAGAGTCACTGTGATGATGTACTATCATAGAAAAGAGTCACTGTGATGATGTACTATCAGAGAAAAGAGTCACTGTGATGATGTACTATCAGAGAAAAAGAGTCACTGTGATGAGGTAATATCAGGAAAAGAGTCACTGTGATGATGTACTATCAGAGAAAAGAGTCACTGTGATGATGTACTATCAGAGAAATGAGTCACTGTGATGATGTACTATTAGAGAAAAGAGTCACTGTGATGATGTACTATCAGAGAAAAGAGTCACTGTGATGATGTACTATCAGAGAAAAGAGTCACTGTGATGATGTACTATCAGAGAAAAGAGTCACTGTGATGATGTACTATCAGATAAAAGAGTCACTGTTATGATGTACTATCAGAGAAAAGAGTCACTGTGATGATGTACTATCAGAGAAAAGAGTCACTGTGATGATGTACTATCAGAGAAAAGAGTCACTGTTATGATGTACTATCAGAGAAAAGAGTCACTGTTATGATGTACTATCAGAGAAAAGAGTCACTGTGATGATGTACTATCAGAGAAAAGAGTCACTGTTATGATGTACTATCAGAGAAAAGAGTCACTGTTATGATGTACTATCAGAGAAAAGAGTCACTGTTATGATGTACTATCAGAGAAAAGAGTCACTGTTATGATGTACTATCAGAGAAAAGAGTCACTGTGATGATGTACTATCAGAGAAAAGAGTCACTGTTATGATGTACTATCAAATAAAAGAGTCACTGTTATGATGTACTATCAGAGAAAAGAGTCACTGTGATGATGTACTATCAGAGAAAAGAGTCACTGTGATGATGTACTATCAGAGAAAAGAGTCACTGTGATGATGTACTATCAGAGAAAAGAGTCACTGTGATGATGTACTATCAGATAAAAGAGTCACTGTGATGATGTACTATCAGAGAAAAGAGTCACTGTGATGATGTACTATCAGAGAAAAGAGTCACTGTGATGATGTACTATCAGAGAAAAGAGTCACTGTGATGATGTACTATCAGAGAAAAGAGTCACTGTGATGATGTACTATCAGAGAAAAGAGTCACTGTGATGATGTACTATCAGAGAAAAGAGTCACTGTGATGATGTACTGTCAGAGAAAAGAGTCACTGTGATGATGTACTATCAGAGGAAATGATTTTTCTGTGAATGATTCTTTGAAATATATATACGTTTCTATAAAAAAATTTCTCCAATTCTATACCTTTACACAAATATTCAATAACGGATTGATTGTACCTATCTAGTTGACCTTCTGGAAAAACGGAGAAATATTATTTTTCTTTGGACTGTGAATAAAATAATCGGAAGTGTAACAGCTATTGTAGAGTTTTTATTAAAATAAATCTTTCAAAGCATATTGAATTAATATATGCTATCAAAGTTCATGGAATTTACTGCACAATTATATGAAACATAAGCCTATTAAACCATAA
Organism: Caprella mutica; assembly: GCA_947561585.1. NCBI lineage: Eukaryota > Metazoa > Arthropoda > Malacostraca > Amphipoda > Caprellidae > Caprella > Caprella mutica. The sequence continues at coordinate 156,588 of CANNZV010001326.1, read as the reverse complement.
ACAAATTGGTGTGGAGGGAATTGTATTTGCTTTTTCGTTGAAATATTTCATTCTACAAGCTTTGAAATTAATAAAGTTTCTTTTTGGTAATGGGAAATTAGTGAACTGTGAGAAATCATCACAAATACAGTTTACTTTGACTGTACAGTGAACATTAATCACCGTAAGTGATCTTTCAACTGTTTATTCAATAACTTATTTTGGGGAAATGAACTCGAATTAATTCACACTTTTTAATGCGTTCGAACTTAACCTTTCATTATAGTTTCTATAACTTTTGTTTATTATCAATGCAATTTAAAAACTGAAACCAATAGTCAATCGTTTGACATGTCAAAGTAACCTGAGGTCACTATTCAATTTATCACCATCAAAGTGAGATATATTTATCTTAAAAACTGTCGAATAATGAAAAAACTCCTGGTATTCAAATTCACCGGTGGACAAAGGGTTAAGATATGAATCCTCTGTAACTATGAAACTATGAAAGAATTGAAACATGTTCTCAGTTTCCTTATATTTTAGCAAATTGTTCTATAAGACCATAAAAAGCTCCTAATGAACGCTACCAACAGAAATTATTTAACAAATGGTGTAGCATATACCTACATGGTCTAGAATGGTAATTGGAATATAATATAGAGAATATCTAGAGTTAGTTGGTAAGGCACTCAGGTCTTGAATTGGTTATGACTCCAGTGAATTGGTGTCTGGAGCTCTAGTGAATAGTAATGCCAGCAGAGAATATTGAATTTCTTCACTGTCGAGGCAGTGCTGCCTGCAATAGAGATAGAATGTAAAGTCTGGAGAAGCAAAATGTCAGTTGGAGATAGCAGGTGCTGCCAAGAGAGAATGTTGTTCTGCTGTGGCCGAAGAAGATTAGGAGGGAACGAAACCATCCATTGTTGCAGCGTAAGTTTCAGAGAGAGTTATAGTATGGTCACCGACCGTATATAGGTTGAACTTTGCTAAATTTAACAATGGTTAGTTTTTTTTTCAATAACAGGTTTCATAAGGCCTTGATTTAGTTTAGAAACCGTTAAGATTTTTCAATATTCTATGTGAAATCTTGTATAGCCAAAATTGTTTCTGTGTTCAAAATTTTTTCCATTAAAGATTTGAAATCTAGTTCACGAGTACCCTACTGAAGACTGGATCTGTTTTGGGTCTATCTTTTACAAGTGGAAAATGTAAGATCTTTATTAAATCTAGGAAGAAGACTCACCCTTAGATATTAGTCATCAAGATTTCAGTCACGTTCTTGAGGAGCCTTTGATGGTCATGTGGCCAATACAAGAACTGGAGGAAGAAAAAGAAGAACGTACTTTAGGATTGGACACCAACAGACTAGAAAGATGGCGTGGGTAGAAATTATTTCACTAATTATCCACAAGAGAATAGGTACATTAATAAACGGGGACTTTCGATTGGCAATTCCTGTTGAGATAAATAATTATTATATATTAAAAAAGCCGTCATCCTTGACGGCACTGGTACACTAGTAAACTTGATGATTTCAAGAAATATTTCTCATATAAATAAATAAATAAATGAATAGTATGCATTTTTTCCCATATCAATTTGATCTCTGATTCTGACTTCATTTTATTCAACATAATATAACTAGGGTTCTGACAGTATGCTTTCAAAATCAGAGATTTTAATAACAGCATATATGAAATTGAATAAAATGGTATCGAATACTATATACCGATGGTTTAAAACCATTCAATACTCTTTAATTCTCTCCGTCTATAGTATTTTCAGGATCTATTAATTCAAAAGCATATTGTCACAATTCTAAATATAGTTATACACGTGAAGTTGTATATATTACAAACACGTGAAGTTGCACATAACTTTCAAAGATTGCCAATAAGTTACACTTGTATCAGCATCTGTTGGCAGAAGTTCTTCCAACTTGGTTCATTTAAGACGCTTAATATAGCCAAAACTTTATTAAAATGTCACTAAATTCCCCGAAAGTCTTTCGGTTACTACGTGATTAAATTTGAATTAAAATAATCAAGCTGAAAAAGTTAGATAGAGGGTCAAATAGAAATGAATATGGCAATTAGTACCGGACATATTTTTGAATCGTTTTATTCGTTATATAGTTCGAAAAAATAGTTTTAATTTACACCTATATATGTAATTATCAAGGTCAAAGAATACGGATAGAGAGATATTTTTTTAAAGCAAAAAAAAAAAACATTTCTCAAAAGAGTCAAACAAAACAAAAGACTTTTCTTCTCAGTTCTATAGCCTTTCTTCTTCTCAGTTCTATAACCTCTCTTCTTCTCAGTTCTCAAGACTCTCTTCTCCTCAGTTCTGAAGCATCTCTTCTTCTCAGTTCTCAAGCCTCTCTTCTTCTCAGTTCTCAAGCCTCTCTTCTTCTCAGTTCTGAAGCATCTCTTCTTCTCAGTTCTCAAGCCTCTCTTCTTCCCAGTTCTCAAGCCTCTCTTCTTCCCAGTTCTCAAGCCTCTCTTCTTCTCAGTTCTCAATCCTCTCTTCTTCCCAGTTCTCAAGCCTCTCTTCTTCTCAGTTCTCAAGCCTCTCTTCTTCCCAGTTCTCAAGCCTCTCTTCTTCCCAGTTCTCAAGCCTTTCTTCTTCTCAGTTCTCAAGCCTCTCTTCTTCTCAGTTCTCAAGCCTCTCTTCTTCTCAGTTCTCAAGTCTATCTTCTTCTGAGTTCTCAAGCCTCTCTTCTTCTGAGTTCTCAAGTCTATCTTCTTCTCAGTTCTCAAGCTTCTCTTCTTCTGAGTTCTCAAGCCTCTATTCCAGGTTCTCAAGGTTATCTTCTTCCCAGTTCTCAAGCCTCTCTTCTCAGTTCTCAAGCTTCTCTTTTTCTCAGTTCTCAAGCGTATTTTCTTCTCAGTTCCCATCCGAATATTTGGCTGTGGAGATCTAATCCACGGATATGCCAGTCACGCTCTCCTAATATATCAAATAAGACAGTACAAAGCTGAGGGCAGAGACAGAGGGTGTCGTGTCTTGCCCTCTTATTAGAGGGATCATCTCTCCGCCCTACTTTGCAGTTTCTCACACAAAAGGAACCTGCAATGACTCCTTTTGGAGTCCTACTCCACTCCTTCTCATGAGTGTAAATAGGAATTATATCTAAGCCTTCATGATTGTCAAATTAACTCCTATTTATCCAATACAGTTTTCAAAATCACTCATTTCTGAACTAAGTATTTGAAAATGATAAATTTTTACACTAAATGTGTCAAAATATACATTTTTCTACCAAGTGTGACAAAATAATACATTCTTACAGTAAATGTGTCAAAATAATACATTCTTACAGTAAATGTGTCAAAATAATACATTCTTACAGTAAATGTGTCAAAATAATACATTCTTCACCATATGTGTCAAAGCACTCAAATATAACATACACTTAGGAATCAAGACAAAGATTCTAATACAAGTTTATAGTTTCCTTTGTAATAAGTTTACAAAGTTTGTTGGGAGTAGAGAGCGGTAACTTTAGATGTAATATCTCCTGAAGTTTTTCTTGCTCAATGTTGTAAGTATTTCATAGAATTACATCTGCTTTGTATTCCCACAGCATTTCCATAACTCAAATAACAAGAATGTACTTTCAGGAACAATTGAAAACTTACAGAAACTTCTCCCTGAATACAAACTATTCCTGTTGAAATAATATCGCAAAGGGTGAAGAACTATTATTAAATATTATTAAATGTGAATTAAATAATGGGTACAAAATTTAAGTAGGGTTTTATTTAAAATATATATATATATATTTCGTTTGAAATGATAAATTAACCTTAGATGTCAACCTTAGAGGTTAAGGTAACCTCAGATGTCAAATTAACCTGATAGATCAAATTAACCTGATAGATCAAATTAACCTAATAGATCAAATTAACCTAATAAATCAAATCAACCTAATAGATCAAATTAACCTAATAGATCAAATTAACCTAATAAATCAATTAACCTAATAGATCAAATTAACCTAATAGATCAAATTAACCTAATAGATCAAATTAACCTAATAGATCAAATCAACCTAATAGATCAAATTAACCTAATAGATCAAATTAACCTAATAGATCAAATCAACCTAATAGATCAAATTAACCTAATAGATCAAATTAACCTAATAGATCAAATTAACCTAATAGATCAAATCAACCTAATAGATCAAATTAACCTAATAGATCAAATTAACCTAATAGATCAAATCAACCTAATAGATCAAATTAACCTAATAGATCAAATTAACCTAATAAATCAATTAACCTAATAGATCAAATTAACCTAATAGATCAAATTAACCTAATAGATCAAATTAACCTAATAGATCGAATCAACCTAATAGATCAAATTAACCTAATAGATCAAATTAACCTAATAGATCAAATCAACCTAATAGATCAAATTAACCTAATAGATCAAATTAACCTAATAGATCAAATTAACCTAATAGATCAAATTAACCTAATAGATCAAATTAACCTAATAGATCAAATTAACCTGATGGATCAAATTAACCTAATAGATCAAATTAACCTAATAGATCAAATTAACCTAATAGATCAAATTAACCTAATAGATCAAATCAACCTAATAGATCAAATTAACCTAATAGATCAAATTAACCTAATAGATCAAATCAACCTAATAGATCAAATTAACCTAATAGATCAAATTAACCTAATAAATCAATTAACCTAATAGATCAAATTAACCTAATAGATCAAATTAACCTAATAGATCAAATTAACCTAATAGATCAAATCAACCTAATAGATCAAATTAACCTAATAGATCAAATTAACCTAATAGATCAAATCAACCTAATAGATCAAATTAACCTAATAGATCAAATTAACCTAATAGATCAAATTAACCTAATAGATCAAATTAACCTAATAGATCAAATTAACCTAATAGATCAAATTAACCTAATAGATCAAATTAACCTGATGGATCAAATTAACCTAATAGATCAAATTAACCTAATAGATCAAATTAACCTAATAGATCAAATTAACCTAATAGATCAAATTAGCCTAATAAATCAAATCAACCTAATAGATCAAATTAACCTAATAGATCAAATTAACCTAATAAATCAATTAACCTAATAGATCAAATTAACCTAATAGATCAAATTAACCTAATAGATCAAATTAACCTAATAGATCAAATTAACCTAATAGATCAAATTAACCTAATAGATCAAATTAACCTAATAGATCAAATTAACCTAATAGATCAAATCAACCTAATAGATCAAATTAACCTAATAGATCAATTAACCTAATAAATCAAATTAACCTAATAGATCAAATTAACCTAATAGATCAAATTAACCTAATAGATCAAATCAACCTAATAGATCAAATTAACCTAATAGATCAAATTAACCTAATAGATCAAATCAACCTAATAGATCAAATTAACCTAATAGATCAAATTAACCTAATAGATCAAATTAACCTAATAGATCAAATTAACCTAATAGATCAAATTAACCTAATAGATCAAATTAACCTAATAGATCAAATTAACCTGATGGATCAAATTAACCTAATAGATCAAATTAACCTAATAGATCAAATTAACCTAATAGATCAAATTAACCTAATAGATCAAATTAGCCTAATAAATCAAATCAACCTAATAGATCAAATTAACCTAATAGATCAAATTAACCTAATAAATCAATTAACCTAATAGATCAAATTAACCTAATAGATCAAATTAACCTAATAGATCAAATTAACCTAATAGATCAAATTAACCTAATAGATCAAATTAACCTAATAGATCAAATTAACCTAATAGATCAAATTAACCTAATAGATCAAATCAACCTAATAGATCAAATTAACCTAATAGATCAAATTAACCTAATAGATCAAATTAACCTAATAGATCAAATCAACCTAATAGATCAAATTAACCTAATAGATCAAATTAACCTAATAGATCAAATTAACCTAATAGATCAAATTAACCTAATAGATCAAATTAACCTAATAGATCAAATTAACCTAATAGATCAAATCAACCTAATAGATCAAATTAACCTAATAGATCAAATTAACCTAATAGATCAAATCAACCTAATAGATCAAATTAACCTAATAGATCAAATTAACCTAATAGATCAAATTAACCTAATAGATCAAATTAACCTAATAGATCAAATTAACCTAATAGATCAAATTAACCTGATGGATCAAATTAACCTAATAGATCAAATTAACCTAATAGATCAAATTAACCTAATAGATCAAATTAACCTAATAGATCAAATTAGCCTAATAAATCAAATCAACCTAATAGATCAAATTAACCTAATAGATCAAATTAACCTAATAAATCAATTAACCTAATAGATCAAATTAACCTAATAGATCAAATTAACCTAATAGATCAAATTAACCTAATAGATCAAATTAACCTAATAGATCAAATTAACCTAATAGATCAAATTAACCTGATAGATCAAATTAACCTAGTAGATCAAATTAACCTAATAGATCAAATTAACCTGATAGATCAAATTAACCTAATAGATCAAACTAACCTAATAGATCAAATTAACCTAATAGATCAAATTAACCTAATAGATCAAATTAACCTAATAGATCAAATTAACCTAATAGATCAAATTAACCTAATAGATCAAATTAACCTAATAGATCAAATCAACCTAATAGATCAAATTAACCTAATAGATCAAATTAACCTAATAGATCAAATCAACCTAATAGATCAAATTAACCTAATAGATCAAATTAACCTAATAGATCAAATTAACCTAATAGATCAAATTAACCTAATAGATCAAATTAACCTAATAGATCAAATTAACCTAATAGATCAAATCAACCTAATAGATCAAATTAACCTAATAGATCAAATCAACCTAATAGATCAAATTAACCTAATAGATCAAATTAACCTAATAGATCAAATTAACCTAATAGATCAAATTAACCTAATAGATCAAATTAACCTAATAGATCAAATTAACCTGATGGATCAAATTAACCTAATAGATCAAATTAACCTAATAGATCAAATTAACCTAATAGATCAAATTAACCTAATAGATCAAATTAGCCTAATAAATCAAATCAACCTAATAGATCAAATTAACCTAATAGATCAAATTAACCTAATAAATCAATTAACCTAATAGATCAAATTAACCTAATAGATCAAATTAACCTAATAGATCAAATTAACCTAATAGATCAAATTAACCTAATAGATCAAATTAACCTAATAGATCAAATTAACCTGATAGATCAAATTAACCTAATAGATCAAATTAACCTAATAGATCAAATTAACCTGATAGATCAAATTAACCTAATAGATCAAACTAACCTAATAGATCAAATTAACCTAATAGATCAAATTAACCTAATAGATCAAATTAACCTAATAGATCTAATTAACCTAATAGATCAAATTAACCTAATAGATCAAATTAACCTAATAGATCAAATTAACCTAATAGATCAAATTAACCTAATAGATCAAATTAACCTGATGGATCAAATTAACCTAATAGATCAAATTAACCTAATAGATCAAATTAACCTAATAGATCAAATTAACCAAATAGATCAAATTAACATAATAGATCAAATTAGCCTAATAAATCAAATCAACCTAATAAATCAATTAACCTAATAGATCAAATTAACCTAATAGATCAAACTAACCTAATAGATCAAATTAACCTAATAGATCAAATTAACCTGATGGATCAAATTAACCTAATAGATCAAATTAACCTAATAGATCAAATTAACCTAATAGATCAAATTAACCTAATAGATCAAATTAGCCTAATAAATCAAATCAACCTAATAGATCAAATTAACCTAATAGATCAAATTAACCTAATAAATCAATTAACCTAATAGATCAAATTAACCTAATAGATCAAATTAACCTAATAGATCAAATTAACCTAATAGATCAAATCAACCTAATAGATCAAATTAACCTAATAGATCAAATTAACCTAATAGATCAAATCAACCTAATAGATCAAATTAACCTAATAGATCAAATTAACCTAATAGATCAAATTAACCTAATAGATCAAATTAACCTAATAGATCAAATTAACCTAATAGATCAAATTAACCTAATAGATCAAATTAACCTGATGGATCAAATTAACCTAATAGATCAAATTAACCTAATAGATCAAATTAACCTAATAGATCAAATTAACCTAATAGATCAAATTAGCCTAATAAATCAAATCAACCTAATAGATCAAATTAACCTAATAGATCAAATTAACCTAATAAATCAATTAACCTAATAGATCAAATTAACCTAATAGATCAAATTAACCTAATAGATCAAATTAACCTAATAGATCAAATTAACCTAATAGATCAAATTAACCTAATAGATCAAATTAACCTAATAGATCAAATTAACCTAATATATCAAATTAACCTAATAGATCAAATTAACCTAATAGATCAAATTAGCCTAATAAATCAAATCAACCTAATAGATCAAATCAACCTAATAGATCAAATTAACCTAATAGATCAAATTAACCTAATAAATCAATTAACCTAATAGATCAAATTAACCTAATAGATCAAATTAACCTAATAGATCAAATTAACCTAATAGATCAAATTAACCTAATAGATCAAATTAACCTAATAGATCAAATTAGCCTAATAAATCAAATTAACCTGATAGATCAAATTAACCTAATAGATCAAATTAACCTAATAAATCAATTAACCTAATAGATCAAATTAACCTAATAGATCAATTTAACCTAATAGATCAAATTAACCTAATAGATCAAATTAGCCTAATAAATCAAATCAACCTAATAGATCAAATTAACCTAATAGATCAAATTAACCTAATAAATCAATTAACCTAATAGATCAAATTAACCTAATAGATCAATTTAACCTAATAGATCAATTTAACCTAATAGATCAAATTAACCTAATAGATCAAATTAACCTAATAGATCAAACTAAGCTAATAGATCAAATTAACCTAATAGATCAAATTAACCTAATAGATCAAACTAACCTAATAGATCATTTTAACCTAATAGATCAAATTAACCTAATAGATCAAATTAACCTAATATATCAAATTAACGCTAAAGGTCACAATTCAATTAATCCCCATCAAAGTGAGCCATAAATACCTTTATCTTATAAAGCTCAATTTAGTCCGAATCAAGTCAAATTACTTGGTAGTCGCAATTTACCGACTGTAATAAAAGAGTCGAATGGGACAATTGGTATGATTTTGCAATCAAAAGATTTGGTAAATTAAAATGACCCAACTTGACTGAAACTATTGAACTTCAATAGGTAATTCATTCACCTTAAAAGTTAATAAATCATTCCTAATAAATAAGAAATCAATCGTAATTGATAATAAATAAATCCCAATGAATAATTAATAAATCCTATTTAGATAATTAATCAATCCTAATAATATTAATTAATCAGAATAGCAGATAAGGCTATACTCAAACCTCTTGGGATAAGTGACCCTGTGGAAATTATAATATAATAGTGATCTATTTTAAATAGATCACTTCCTAGAGACAGATACAGTACTGATCTAAGTAACATAGTTATTAAAATAATAAAGTAGAACACCTCAATAATGAAATCATGTAAAGTGAATGTATAGTTTTCTTGGTAAGGAAGTAGCCTCAATAGTGAACAAATTTGTTCACTATAGAGGCTACATCCTTACTCATCCATGGCACTGCACTCACTATAGGTCGGACGGGGCATCACTGCGCATACCCTTTTTATGCGGTATCACTCCGCACATCTTATAATTTTAAAACCACTTGTTATAGCCTCAATCTGATTGCACCATCATTTCAAGTATCTCTTTTTCTCCCATAAACACTATGAAGCACCATTATCCTATTAGTATTTCTAGAGCTGAGACGCGATCTGTGTATTGCTCTCAGAACGATCTGAAAAAAATTTGCGCTGGTGATTTTTAAACCCCGCAAACTCTCTAATAACTCTACAACCAAGATTAATAGATTCATATTGTTTTAACATGTTAGCACAAACAATAACAGTTACATTATGTCAAATTTTCCACTTCTCAGTTTTAACGGATTTCCTGCCACAACCGTGCGCAGTGATACCCCAGATAATTTAGAGGTAGAGGGATATCACTGCGCATCATTAATAATAATATTTGTATGTGAATTAATATAAAAATTATGAGTTTTTTAGCTCTTACTAAAGGCATATAATATATTGAATAAGGTGTTATTTCATTATAAATTTGATTAATAATAAACTTACAATCGTAGTAGCTATGCAACTTGATGTGGAGGTATTAAAATAGGGAGAGTTATATTACTTGATATAAGTAGTTAACTAGTTGCGTAAAATTTAAGTGTTAAATATTTGTTGCAGATTTATTAAAAATGTGTTTAAAAAGTAAGGGACAAGTATATTGGGAAGAGGGCATGTAGAGAGGGAAACACAGAGGTTTAGATGAGGGGGAGGGAGGATTTAGATGTGGGAGAGGGGAAATAGATGAGGGAGAGAGAGAAGTAGATGGGGAAGAGGGGGATTTAGATGGGAAGCGAGTGAGATTTCGATGAGGAGAGAGTGTGATTAAAATGGTAAGAGAGAGGGATTTAGATGAGAAGAGAGGGGGATTAAGATGGGAGGAGAGGGATATTTTGATGGGGAAAGAAGGGGATTTAGATAGGGGGGAGGAGGGGCATTAATATGGGGACATGAGGTATTTAGGTGTGGGAGAGAAATGCTGTATTTATGCAATGCGCAGTAATACCCCTTCATGTGTGCAGTGATACCCCTATGCACTCACTAAAAGTTACGCACAAAATATTGCCAATAAGTTTTTTATTCATTTAGCTATTATTTCGAAATTGGTTGAGAACCATCCTCATTCATGACCATTTCATCACGAGAAAAAGAGTTTCTCTGGTACCTTTAGTTTTCGAGTAAATACAGAGTTTGCGGGATTGTGCGCAGTGATACCCCGTCCGACCCTACAGGTTTTCATTATAGAGGAGTTCGCCTGCAATAAGTAATCTTGAGTATTAGTGGTCTATGTGTAAAAAATTACATGTAGAACTATTACTTTTAAAATTAAGAATTATCTACAAATTATTAATAATAGTGTAGTTTGAAGTAGTCTATTCACATCCACACATAGACCACTTCAAAATTATCGTCTGAAGTCAGATGTTCTATTTACGGTACATCAGAGAGGATAATGACGAAGTTAATTCATCTTTTTTTAAACACAGACCAGTACCTAAGTGTCAGTTTTAGATTTAAGACTATATTAAAAATTACTGTATTAGAATTAGAAGATTTTATCCTAGCCAAAGAATGATCTTTGTGACGGAATTTTAGGTTTCACAAAATACATTCGTCAAGTTTTGCAAGTTTTTACGGAAAAGAAGAATAAAAAAACAACGATTAAAATCCCTAAGTTATTCAATCATATGGAACAACATTAATATATTTATAATTTTTTATATAATTGATTATAAGTGTTTTAATTTTTGATATATCTGTCTAAAATATGAGCATTACAACAAAGTAATAATAACATCCTTTCAAATTAATACAGAATAAATTGAAAAAAACGTAAATTTATGGTCGAATAGTGTAAAGAACCTACCTAACAGTTTGAGAATAATTTTCCTTATAGTAATATAGAATAAACGGTGCATTTACTACTAATATTGAATACAAATTAAAATACTGATTGCTAGTAAGATATCAATTAAATTAAACAGTTAAATTATACAATTTTATCCCATATTATTGAAAATATAGAACTGTTCAATAAATCAAAATAACCCCTAAGATACATGAAATATTAAGTCTTTATGTAGACCTAATTTAGGCCTGCCTTTTAGTCCATGTATTATTAAACCCCTTCAAATTACCACGAAATTAACTAAAAACCGATAAATTGTGGACCCAATCGGCCCTGTAATCTTCAGTCGGTCCTTCCAAACACGAACAAGCAAATCTTTTCTCGGGACCTAAGAAATTTGGAAGCAATAAGGGTAATTTGGTGCGCCATTTCAACTGCTTTACGACCCGCCTTCCCAAACTATAACTTTGAGTTGTTTTCGACCCTCTGAGTGGAAAAAGGGAGCTGAGGGAGAGATAGAGAACGAAACAAGGCATGGTTAATAGCAGTTTATTGTGTTTATGGATAGGCTGTAATTAGAAACATAAACCGTGCAGTGAGAGGTTTTTTAGCAAAAGATTTTTAGAGTGTACAGAGTATTTTAATTTTTAAATTAATTTTTTAATGGAAAGTTAGATTTTGCGACATAATTTATTTTGAGGCCAGATAATGATTTTTTAAAATCGAAATTAAGTATATTATTAATGTAAACAACCATCAATAGTTGTAAATAAAGTGCACAGTGATAAGATAAAACAATCACCAATAAATGTAAATAAAGTGCACAGTGAAGAGTTAAAACAATCACCAATAAATGAAAATAAAGTGCACAGTGAAGGGTTAAAACAACCACCAATAGTTGTAAATAAAGTGCACAGTGAAGAGTTAAAACAATCACCAATAAATGAAAATAAAGTGCACAGTGAAGGGTTAAAACAACCACCAATAGTTGTAAATAAAGTGCACAGTGAAGAGTTAAAACAACCACCAATAGTTGTAAATAAAGTGCACAGTGAAGAGTTAAAACAATCAACAATAAATGAAAATAAAGTGCACAGTGAAGGGTTAAAACAACTACCAATAGTTGTAAATAAAGTGCACAGTGAAGAGTTAAAACAATCACCAATAAATGAAAATAAAGTGCACAGTGAAGGGTTAAAACAACCACCAATAGTTGTAAATAAAGTGCACAGTGAAGAGTTAAAACAACCACCAATAGTTGTAAATAAAGTGCACAGTGAAGAGTTAAAACAACCACCAATAGTTGTAAATAAAGTGCACAGTGAAGGGTTAAAACAACCACCAATAATTGTAAATAAAGTGCACAGTGAAGAGTTAAAACAACCACCAATAGTTATAAATAAAGTGCACAGTGAAGAGTTAAAACAACCACCAATAGTTGTAAATAAAGTGCACTTTCTACAAATTACATTCTACATCATCACTATATTTATAACCAATAAAAACAATAGAATTTAACCCACAGCATTTCCTATAAAATGTTCAGCATTACTTATTTACAGTGCAATTGTTTTTCCATAGCAATCCTACCTGAGGCAATTAGAAACAGATAGAAAAAGAACTCTGAGCTCAAAAGACTATTTGTCTTGCTGGCAGCTTCCAAAACAATTATTTATGTCTCTTTCCAAGAAGGGAGATGTTGCTTTAAAAAGAAGATGGTGAAATTTCTCTTAGGAGTTCAATCAGATTCTAAATTCGCTTCAATCATAATATTTTAGTGAATGGTTTTCAGTTTTAGAAGAAAGATAATATTTTATTTCGGTGTAAAGTTCTTCTTAAAAAAATTCTTCTTAAAAAAATTGAAATTATGTAACTTGTTTCATTTTCCATTCCTGAAATTGATTTTAAAAAAATACATTTATTCTATCAAATAAATCATTGTGTGAAATATCTAACGACAGTTTATGTGGTTGCGCATAGAAGATTATCCCTTCTTAATCTTCTATGACCCCACCATAACTTCTCTTTGAATATCAGCATTCAAAGTATGATATAATATTATTTGAATATTATTTGAATTATTATTTGAATATGAACATTCATTGGTTTTCTATTCCCAATATGGGATAATTTTAGAATTTTCAGTCAATAAATGACGTCTATCAGATACTTCTCATCCAAACGCTTTATTTGATGTTTCCATTTATCTATTCTGACCACCCAATGAAAATAAGAGTGAGGCTAAATCCTTTCGATTTGACCGGGTGTTTTTGAGAGGAATTTAATATAGAGTGAAGAGAGTAGGGCAGAGTTATATGGCTATAAAATGGCTCGGGATGAGCCCCATAATCCTCAAACCAAGATGGGGATTAAGGTGGGGCGTCACCAAGAACTTACGAGAGCTGGGTAATGGAAATATTAAAGTGACTGCAAAAGAAGACTCAGGTTTGATAGAGATAGAGGAAGATCCTTCGTAGTTTTTAGTGAAAGAGACACAAAGCAGAGTACGAAACACATCTAGAGTGATTGATCTATAGAGAGTTCTTTTATTTTATTATAAAATTTATTTTAAAATGGTTTCTACAGGAATAAGTAACTGCATGGGAAAACGTAATTGTAAGGAAGTACTTAACTGTGCAGGAAAACTTAAGTACATATACAGCAATACTTAACTATTCATTAATACGTAATGTATGGAAATAAGTGACTATAGAAACTTGTAAATGTACGGGAACTCGTAATTGTATAAGGAAACTCGTAATTATACGGAAACTTGTATAACTGTACGGGAACTCCTAATTGTTCGGAAACTCCTAATTGTACGGAAACTCGGAATTGTACGGAAACTGGTAGTTGTATGGAAACTCGTAATTGTACGGGAACTCGTAATTTTACGGGAACTCGTAATTTTACTGGAACTCGTAACAGCAAGGGTTATTTAACTGTACAGATAAGCGTAACTTATCCTCCAAAAATCGAACCTATAATACACCTAACCCAATGAACATAAAAGATGACTCTCTGTTCACCACAGAGTACACTATCATGTCATGTTGCCTCAGAGCATGTTCCACTAGATTTATAACATGTCAAACCACACACACTCTCTGTGAATAAATGTCCAGGCATCAGAATTCTGGAGAGAGACTTTGAAATCAGTCCATTTCCATATTGTAATTCCCCGGCGTTGTTTTACTTGCTCGGTGGTTGGAACTTCAATTTGGTAATGCACCTCTGCGATGACTCTGGAGTCATATACCTACTGTGTGTCTGTTATGACAATAATGCAGGGGTTTGACTTAGTTCATCTGTACGACACAGTGCATAAATATTGCACAATGCAGGGGTAAAACATAATGCATGGTGCACTAGAGCAGGGTATACCACAGTGCAGGTGTATGACATAGTGCAGGGGTAAGCCAAAGACTCGTAGATCTCTCAATATACTGTTGAGGTATCAGGTAACAATATCCACAAAAAATGTTGGCGCTTTATAAGTATATTAAATGTTATATCCCTAGGATATTGATTGAACAGGTGCATAAAATGGATTAAAAAAGACAATCTTATATCCATAAGAGTATCAAATTTATTACTAGACTATTAGAATTAAGAACTTTAAATATGCGAAAGAATTTCTAGAAAAATCAAAATTTTACGAAGTAAATAATTAAACTCTGTCGAAATTTCATAATCTGAATTCTTTAAAAATACTTAATATTTTGTAATACAATAGGTGGTAAGAACATCCTCCAAAATGTTAGTTAGTGTACTACTAATCTTGTTCTTGAATTATAAGAGATATCTGCAGGCAGCATCTATCAGTCCGAATCTTCTTCATCTAATGAGGAAAGTTTAGCCGATAGTTTGGATAGACAAGATGGAGGAAGATTGGAGTTTTTGAACTTAGAGAGGAGAAGCGATAATGGCCAAATACTTTTGTATTTCTATTGTGTTGAAACATTTTGGTGTGAAGGTAAGCTTCAAACTTGGACGTTAACCAATATGGTACACCGAGAAAAGATTACGAGTCAATCTGACTCATCGTTTGAGTCAAGGCTTCAAAACTCCACTAATGGAGTCTTTTTTCTTGATTGACTCTACCTGAGTCAATCTGACTATGAATTAGGAGTTAATTTTTGAGTAAAATATTAGGATGAGTCAAATTGACTCACATTTTTGAGCTGGTTTTGGGACAAACTGAAAACTCAAATTTTGAGTCAATTTGACTCGAATTTTTAGAATTTTTGAGTAAGCCATCTTAACACTTACTTTGCGTGTAAAATATACAAATTTGAGTTTCTAAAAGAATTTAAAGAAATACTATTGAAACTATAAGTTCAAAATATATCTATTCACACTATGAGAACATACATCCAAAAAATAAGTTATCAACTATACGAATTATAGAGACAGTAATTATAGAAATTATATTAAATTATACTTAATCTTCTATGTCTCTTGACAGTTATAATATGTTTAAAAATACCATTTCATAATTATCTTAGAATAATTTAGTCGGTTCGTAGAATAATCATTCCGTAAATCCTACAATCATTACTCAATTCCTATAAACATTACTTAATTCCTATAAACATTACTTAATTCCTATAATCATTACTTAATTCTTATAATCATTACTCAATTCCTATAATCATTACTCAATTCCTATAATCATTACTCAATTCTTATAATCATTACTTAATTCCTATAATCATTACTCAATTCCTATAATCATTACTCAATTCCTATAATCATTACTTAATTCCTATAATCATTACTCAATTCCTATAATCATTACTCAATTCCTATAATCATTACTTAATTCCTACAATCATTACTTAATTCCTACAATCATTACTTAATTCCTGCAATCATTACTTAATTCCTACAATCATTACTTAATTCCTACAATCATTACTTAATTCCTGCAATCATTACTTAATTCATACAATCATTACTTAATTCCTGCAATCATTACTTAATTCCTACACTCATTACTTAATTCCTACACTCATTACTTAATTCATACAATCATTACTTAATTCCTACAATCATTCCATAATTCATACAATCATTACTGTCCAAAGTATGCGATCACTTAGTTCAAAACTCAGTCTTTTCACCGAACTTTATTGGACACAATAAACTCTGTGTCCTCCTCCAGTAGCTTATAATTCGATCACAGTGACGTAATCTACTTAGAAAGAGACAATGCAATTATGTAATTAACTGCCAGAGCTGTCTAGTGTCGGCAGCTGAAAATAGAGATAGAATATGTCATCACATTAGCAGCAAAATAATAAAAAGCTTCAGTGAGTCTGCAATAATGGAACAACAGATCCCAGGTCCGAAATTACTATCGCTGATTTTGGACTTTCGATCAGCGATTGTAAGCAATAATGGAATGATCATATATCTATACCATGATCCAAAATATAACCATAATTTATTATAAATTTAAAACACTTATAGTCAGTCTATTGCCTTTCACCGTATTTCCTGACGATTATTTTATGATAAAATTGGATCAGTCTACAATCAACAATAACAGATAACTGTTTATAATTCCATGGAGTTGCAGAATAATCCATGGAACATTTAGATTGCGTATAAAATTCTTCATTCGTATAAATTCATTTTCTTATATTGAGTTACATAAATATGTATAATATTCAAAGTATAATACGCATGCATGCTAGATCGAATCTCTTGAATATTCATCAGAGTTCCCTACTTCTCTGAAAGCCAACCGAAGAAGCCCTCCTGACACTCTAGCTTGTTATGCCGAGGCCACTGAAGTGCTCTCTCAATATTACAACTCTCCGCCCAACTGAAACACTTCTCTGCAGCACAAGTACATACTCTAAAAGAAATACATGAACCTATGAACCTGGATTAAATTCTAACTAATCTCTGAATTTACAAATATTTATTTTCAAATATGAGAAAAGACCGATGAACTTGGATTACACTCTAACCACCAATGTACAAATATTTATTTTGAAATATAGGAACATACCGATCTGAACTATTATATAATTTTACAAAACCTGAACAATACGAATTCTCAGTTTCAAATGCGAGTCATACACCTCTTGATCTAAATTTTATTTTAACAGATTTTTTGAAGTCTGAGGTAAGATTTTCATAGATTTACCTAATTATTTAGAAATATATAGAGATATTAATTTATCGGTATTTATTCAGAGTTTTCGATTTTAATCTTTATCGATAGTTTCTTCTTTATGTACAAACAACTCAGAAGTGCATTATTCTGAACCTGCACTATCCATCCATTGCAAGTGACTAAAGTAACGACGATCAATTCCAGCCATACCTACGATATCAGACTTTTCATCCAAACTAATTAAACTTCCAAATTGAAAAATGCGCTATCACTTCAGAACATAATTAACTCGTGCATTCAATATCCAGGGCTGGCAGAGGGAAGAGTTTAGAGATAAAAAAGACCTCTGCTATGCTCATATTCGATAAAAACTCAGGAATCAATTAAGGTGGAATGATGATACAATCATTTGTTCGAGGGGTTATTCTCCATCATCAATTGAATGATGAATGAGTTTGGTATAACATTCGATATAAAAGCTGGGGACCTCAGAGTTATAATTATTGTTGGTTCAAGGAAAATTACAAATTTACAAGTGGAAACATCTTCATTGGTCCCACAATATCATCCTCTTTTGTAATGATTAGTAGGCTATCTATGAGAGCAAGCAAAATGGTCAAAATAAGAGTTATGCTTAAAGTGACTCGGTGTATACGAATGCACATTGCATATTTTGGAAAAATGAATATCAGAGGCAGAGTGAATAAGTTTTAGAATTATTAATTAGCACACGTACACAGCGGTAGCACTAATTGTAGTCAAGGACAGACAAGGATAGTCAAGGGCGTTGTTAGTGATTGAAAATGGACTGAAATGACTGAATCCCTCATTTGATTTCATAATTTAATGTAGTGTTTTGTATCCGCTAGTTTGTTGCACTGCACACTTCATGATTGTTTAATGACCTAGCGGGGGAGGGGCCCCCTTATATACATATATATTTTATGTTAAATCAGTAATAAACTACAAAGGCTTAGTTAAACGACGACTTTTCTGTCCTTGGCAACAATTAGCATTACCCACACACAGACTATTCTCTGCTAAATCTAAATTACATTATTCCTCCCAATAACGATTATGTAAAATATCAGAAATGAGATATATGGAACATTTAGGTAAGAATTTTGACGATCACATCAGGACGGGATAAATTTACTCATTATTGGAGAGCATAATCGATGACGGTGTCACTTCACCACCCATAATATGAAGCCTGGGTATGGAGCTTAATCTTCAGTGACAGGGTAATTAATCACAAAAAAAGCTTTTTCAATTAATCACTAGTATATAAAAGCCGAAGGGATCTATGAGCACCTCGTATTATATGTACCTGAAGAGGGTTGATACTAAAATAAAAATAATTTTTTGTACTATCATATTAATTTTGTTATGTGTTAGGTTAATTGAAAATATTTTTGAAAAATGCAGAAATTTATATAGTAGGTATATAAGGTTTAAAACCGGAGTTCCCGATTGAAGATAATCAGGAGATTTTAATTCTTTATTGTTCTTGAGATCAAGCAAGTCCTCGTCTAGTCCTACACAATACTCTACAATTGCACTAGAATTACTCTTCAAGAACAGCAGAATTACTCTTCAAGACCACCAGAATTACTCTACAAAACCACCAGAATTACTCTTCAAGACCACCAGAACTACTCTTCAAGACCACCAGAATTACTCTTCAAGACCACCAGAATTACTCTTCAAGACCAAAAGAATTACTCTTCAAGACCACAAGAATTACTCTTCAAGACCACAAGAATTACTCTTCAAGACCACAAGAATTACTCTTCAAGACCACAAGGATTACTCTTCTAGACTACCAGAATTACTCTTCAAGACCACCAGAATTACTCTTCAAAACCACAAGAATCACTCTTAAAGACCACCAGAATTACTCTTCAAGACTACCAGAATTACTCTTCAAGACCACAAGAATTACTCTTCAAGACTACCAGAACTACTCTTCAAGACCACCAGAATTACTCTTCAAGAACACCAGAATTACTCTCCAAGACCACCAGAATTACTCTTCAAGACATCCGAATTACTCTTCTAGACCACAGAATTACTCCTTCAGACCATCCAAGGGTCTCCTCCAAAGTAGCCCATTAGGGTGCGAATAAATACCGAGTTGTCCCGATAGTCAGGAGAAATATTTGCGGCTAACCCCCCTTCCCCCCATTCTCCCCCCTTACGGTGGGGGGAAATAAAGAAAAGTGTTTACGTTATCAGGGACTGTCGAGATGGCAATGGAATTGTCTGCGACTGACAGCAATCATGATTATATAAATAAAGCAAATTGATAGCATTATTATATGTTAAGAGAAGGGAAGACTGTTTATTATGTAATGTGCATTGATTATACATGTAATTAATTACTCCTTCAATTGCAGTGACTTGTACATAATACAATGAAAAGTATAGAGTGTTTTATCTTCTATTTATATTTCAATAATTTACAATGCTTTTTCATGTAGAATGGGAATTATTTTAACTTAATATAATGAATGAAATAGTACTGAATTTTCAGAGTATAAAAGTGTTTTTATTAGATAAAAAAGTTTGATCGAATAACCGGTCGATTGAATATTTACATTATTTTCCGATAGATGGCGGTACATTATTATGAACGTTTACTAAAAGTCGGTTTACTTTTGAAAATAAACAATACAAATTTAGGTAAAAAAAACATGGATCTCTTTACTTTTAAAGTCAGAAAATATTCTTGATTTATTTTTACGGTCTTAGATTTTTTATGATTTACTTTTGTTGTTAAAAATAATTGTACATCTGAATTTTTTTAAACTTATATCATACGTTAGCTGTATATAAAAACAAAGCACATTAAATTCATTGCATTATATGGGGCATAGTAATGTGATCACACTTTTTTTTGAATGGGTTTTTACCGAAGAGTAATAAATTCGATGTCTGAATTAGAAATATGGGTGTGAAGACGTTCCATCGAAAAACATTTCGACGAAGACATTTCGTCGACTGATTTTTGTACAGTGGGTATTAACATAAATGAAGATTATCTTGAAACTCTAAACATAACTGTCCGTTATGTAAATTGTTGTATCCGCTAGTGTGTTGCACTGCACACCTAGCGATTTTTAATTATCTGACAGGAGGTTTGGGGTGCCCTTCCTCCCGATACATATTTCAAAGTATGATAACATCCCTTTACGAAATTTCGTCGACGAAACGTCTGTCCACAAAATGTCCTGTCGACGAAAGTCTGTCCATTCAATGTCCTATCGACGAAACGTCTATCCATTAAATGTTCTGTCGACGAAACGTCTGTCAATTAAATGTCCTGTCGACGAAACGTCTGTCCATTAAATGTCCTGTCAACAAACGTCTATCCATTAAATGTCCTGTCGACGAAACGTATGTCCATTAAATGTCCTGTCGACGAGATGTCTGTCCATTCAATGTCCTGTCGACGATACGTCTATCCATTAAATGTCCTGTCGACGAAACGTCTCTCCTTTCAATGTTCTGTCGACGAAATGTCTGTCCATTAAATGTTCTGACGACCAAATGTCTGTCCGAAATGTTTTTCGACGAAACGTCTGTCCATTAAATGTCCTGTCGACGAAACGTCTGTCCATTCAATGTCCTTTCGACGAAACGTCTATCCATTAAATGTCCTGTCGACGAAACTTCTGTCCGACAGAGGTTCCTGTCGACAGGTCATTTAATGGATAGACGTTTCGTCGACAGGACATTGAATGAACAGAGAGGTTTCGTCGACAGGACATGTCCTGACGACGAAATGTCTGTCCGAAATGTTTTTCAACGAAACGTCTGTCCATTAATTGTCCTGTCGACGAAACATCTGTCCATTCAATGTCCTGTCGACAAAACGTCTATCCATTAAATGTCCTTTCGACGAAACTTCTCTCCATTCGATGTCCTGTCGACGAAACGTCTGTTAATTCCATGTCCTGTCGACGAAACGTCTGTTAATTCCATGTCCTGTCGACGAAACGTCTATCCATAAAATGAATTGTCGACGAAACGTCTGTCCATTAAATGTCCTGTTGACGAAACGTCTGTCCATTAGATGTCCTGTCGACGAAACGTCTGTCCATTGAATGTCCTGTCGACGAAACGTCTATCCATTGAATGTCCTGTCAACGAAACGTCTCTCCATTCAATGTTCTGTCGACGAAATGTCTGTCCATTCATTGTCCTGTCGACGAAAACGTATGTCCATTCAATGTCCTGTCGACGAACAGTCTGTCCATTAAATGTCCTGTCGACGAAATGTCTGTCCATTAAATGTCCTGTCGACGAAATGTCTGTCCGAAATGTTTTTCGACGAAACGTCTGTCCATTAAATGTCCTGTCAACGAAACGTCTGTCCATTCAATGTCCTGTCGACGAAAAGTCTGTCCATTAAATGTCCTGTCGACGAAAAGTCTGTCCATTAAATGTCCTGCCGACGAAAAGTCTGTCCATTAAATGTCCTGTCGACGAAACGCCTGTCCATTAAATGACCTGTCGACGAAATGTCTGTCCATTAAATGTCCTGTCGACGAAACGCCTGTCCATTAAATGACCTGTTGACGAAATGTCTGTCCGAAAAGTTCTTCGACGAAATGTGTATCAACTAGGAATGTAAGTAGTAGAGCTGTAAATTGATCGACGAATGCCATATTTACAAGCCTAAATGTTTGAAAACAAAGGAAGCTGTAACTAGATTAATCTCTTGTTGTACTTTTTACGGTTCGTAATTAAAGCTTTTTTCGGACAGTAAAAACAAAAAGATTCAAAAACATATACAGTATTATGCACATTACATTAATCAAAAAACTATATATTGATATATTATCATAAATACCACAAGGAGAATATATAAATTTTTTAGTATAACGTTTACGGGAATACACCAAGTAGGTATGAGACAATTTTGTAAGGTTTATCACTGAAGGATTGCGCTTCTTCAAATGAATTTAATTTCTTTAATAAATACTATTTAGATGAACAAAGTATATCATATTCCAAAATTAAATAAGCTGATTCTATTAAAAGAACGTATCCGGACACATGGCCGAAAGACAATATTTGAACGAAAGACTTTAGTTTAGTGTGTGACCTGTTACCAACTGCAGCCTACGTTAATTTTAATTCTTTATTTCAACGGAAATGTAAGATATTAATTATAAAAGACAATATAATTTTCTGGTGTGCATAATGTGTATCCATATCACTAACTGCATTTATTTGATTTCACTCGCACTCTTGGCAGTTGTTGACTCTTCCCTATTTCTACAATTGAGTGTGACGTCAGAAAGACACGAATCACACACTTATTTAATTGAATCACAGTTGAAATTAGGTCATTTTATTTCAGGCAACTGGTATGGCATAAGAATATATCAAGAAGCATACTGTGGTATATATTTATACCGTTACGTAGACCATATGCTAGCATATGAAGGAATCCGGATTCCGGCTGATATTGCGATCACCGATAATCGGTTATGTAAAATATCCACGACGATAAATCAATCGACGAATATTCAATTATAGTTTATAAAAGTTTATATGCCAACATATCCAATCATACATTTATTGCTGATGATCCTAAATAAGATTTGTTTTAAAAATTAAATCACACAAATATGTGAACTGTAACAACCTGGCACTGTTACTTGTTAAAATAATTACCTTCATCCATTGTCTCTAGTTTCTTTATAATATTTCAAAAAGAGGTGGAGAATTAAACAATTAACTAAGTAGGTAAATTAAATTAAACAGGGAGCTGTTTCACACATGGGACATGCTTTAAAAACGTAACACTACAATACAAACTAAATTTACCTGCTCATTTTGTAGCCGCTGAACCGTTCCTACATGAAACAGTTTCGGGAATGATGCCCATTCATTTTTAACTGAGTTCAGTGGATAGAGTTTTATCAAATAAGTTCTGGGAGCATTTCTCGCACAACCTCCCTCTACCGGATTCCAAATAACACTATTGGAAGGATGGTCGAATCCTGTTCAGGCAGCTCTCACGGGTGTATGAATACTGGGCGATAAAATGGGTACATGTAGGAGACAGGTTGGGATGACATGTCCCTGGAGAGACAAATAGTAACAGGGTATATATACGATAACCAATCTGTGACACAGTTGCCGATAGCAAGTTAAGATATTTACGATATAGATTGGTAAGGGAAGATCTTTTCAGTGTCCCGTGTAATTCAGTTTGAATGGTACGGTACACTGAATAGATCCTAACTAGTCACTACACGGTACACTGAATAGATCCTAACTAGTTACTACACGGTACACTGAATAGATCCTTCCTACCCACTACACGGTACACTGAATAGATCCTTCCTACCCACTACACGGTACACTGAATAGATCCTTCCTAGCCACTACACGGTACACTGAAAAGATCCTTCCTAGCCACTACACGGTACACTGAAAAGATCCTTCCTAGCCACTACACGGTACACTGAAAAGATCCTTCCTAGCCACTACACGGTACACTGAAAATATTCTTCGTATAGCAACTACACGGTACACAGAAAATATCCTTTCTAGCAACTACACGGTACACTGAAAAGATCCTTTCTAGCAACTACACGGTACACTGAAAAGATCTTTCCTAGCCACTACAAGGTACACTGAAAATATTCTTCCTATAGCCACTACATGGAACACTGAAAAGATCCTTCATAGCCACTACACGGTACACTGAAAGGATCCTTGCTAGCCACTACACGGTACACTGGAAATATCCTTCCTAGTCACTACACGGTACACTGAAAATATCCTTCTTAGTCACTACACGGTACACTGAAAAGATCCTTCCTAGCCACTACACGGTACACTGAAAATATCCTTCCTAGCCACTACAAGGTACACTGAAAATATTCTTCCTATAGCCACTACACGGAACACTGAAAAGATCCTTCATAGCCAATACACGGTACACTGAAAGGATCCTTGCTAGCCACTACACGGTACACTGGAAAGATCATTCCTAGTCACTACACGGTACACTGAAAGGATCCTTGCTAGCCACTACACGGTACACTGAAAAGATCCTTCTTAGTCACTACACGGTACACTGAAAAGATCCTTCCTAGCCACTACACGGTACACAGAAAATATCCTTCTTAGTAACTACACGGTACACTGAAAAGATCCTTCCTAGCCACTACACGGTACACTGAAAATGTCTTTCCTAGCCACTACACGGTACACTGAAAATATCCTTCCTAGCCACTACACGGTACACTGAAAAGATTCTTCCTAGTCACTACACGGTACACTGAAAAGATTCTTCCTAGCCACTACACAGTACACTGAAAAGATTCTTCTTAGCCACTACACGGTATATTGAAAAGATCCATTTTTTTGTGATTTTTTTATATCGGCTACTGTGTTTTAGATAGGATATTGTTTATCTTCCCTATATTAAATGTATTTAGGATAGCTATATGCGTAATAAAAGTAGTTACTTCATGGAACTTATATGCATTTTTCTCTCCATAAATACTAGGCAAATTATATTAATGAAACATTGAAACAGTTCTATTGAACTAAAAAATACAAAATGAAAATATATAATGAAAATAATGTCTAAATTAGGATAAAATAAATAAACAATAATATTGAAGAACAAGATAATAACACTTCACTGATACTAGCCAATATGAGAAACTGGGTAGAATGTATTGATTTACAAAGAAAAAAAACTAGGTAGCATCAATACCAGGTAATATAAGAAACTAGATTAACCCTAGTAGCCTAGTCATTACAAGTTTGTTCAGTAACCTAGGGACTGGTCCTTACGCGGCAGTCCTCACTAAAACTGTTATAAAATCTTTCAAATTGACTTTTTGATATGTTTTCTTCAGAAAAACTTTCATTAGACATTTACACATCCATTGGTGGAAGTCAAAAGATAATTATATGTTTAAAATAAAATTAACAAGCAAAGATAAGAAACAAATATTTCTTAGGTTTTCTAACTATTTGTGCAAAAGCCATTTTCACCACCCATCAATAAAATCCTTATAATATCCACAAAAATGAATAAAACTTAATGAAAATTTAACTGTGGATGGAGAAACGTGCAACAATGAAAAATTTTAACAAAGAAACAAGTACCTTCAATAGTTTGTGAAATATACTAACTTTAACTTGTTTTCCGTTTTTTTCTGGGACACCCTGTATATTTGAATAAATGCTCATAATATGAGTATCTTGCCATCTATCATCTTTCTTGTCTTATCGTATGTGACTAAGTTGAAAAATAAAAGTCATGAAAAGACAGCTTCCAAATCGGTTTATAAATGAAATTATTTTTATTTTGTCATGAGGACTGGTGCGCCTGGACCAGTCCCTAGGTTACTAGGGTCAAGGTGCTGTTTCACACAGAAAATGAAACTAGGTATCCAGTATTAAAACTGTATCATTTACCTCCTACATGAAACACTCCCTTTGGATTATAAACTGCAGTTGCACATAGAATGTTGGGAATCTGAAATACGATTTCAAATATTCCAGATGGCCACTCGAGCTGTACGGAATAGAAGAGAAGTGTCCAGTGTTTCAGAGGAAGATTGATTACAAACAAGATGGATTACTCTCCAGACTGAAAATGTGATGCAAGGTACGACATTGAAACTCTACTGCATAGTCGTATGAAAAGTTATCTAACTAATAGTTTTATCCTTAAATTACCATTAGGGTATTAAATATGTAATTCATGTAAAGTAAATAAAATGGCTCTCTCATTACGGTATATTGATGTTTATATATACACAATGTGATTAGTGGGAGCTGTGCTCCTCCCACTTATTAGGTAGATGCAAGTCAGTTCCGACAATAAAGTATTTTGCATCCGTTTTCAACAATGGTATATTTTATATTATTTTATATTACTAGTGATTTTTAATTACTGGCAGCTCTTGATACATATGTATAACTTCATTTATTTCATTTAAAATCTATTTTTGAAATGTTGCTCTGATGACGTCATGTGCTTAAAACACATCAATTGTCACTACTTTGCTCATTTTGTTTTCTGTAATTTGGTCTATAAATAAAAGTGAGGTTCATAACTGCCTCAGTTTAGATCAAAATTTCGTTCAATGAAGGCCATGAGAATTAGTCCAATGATTTGAAGTTTCAAGATGAGTTCGACATATAAATGATAAGATATAATATTTACGTTAAATGTATGTGCTAGCGGATGTGAATTATAAATATATTGAATGAAGTTAAGTGAATGGGGCACAAAATACTCGTTAGCAGTCAAGTTAAAGTACCTAGATCTTGACATAAAATAAGGTGAAGTATCGATTGCCGAATGCAATTTATGAAAATAACGTGATAGGTACCTAACTCCCAAACTTTAGTTTAATAAACCAATTACTGTATGCTTTTTTTTCTTGCAAATTATTAAGTAGGGTCACGCAGGTAAATTGCGGTTCTTCAATTTTTAATTGCGGCCCTTTCAAGATAATCTCTAAAACATTCTGAACCGAAATTACATTAAAATGTTGCATAGCTACCAAAAGAAGTGCAGTGCATGCTTTAATTGATTACTTAAAGTTTCTTAGCTAGTGTTTTGAAGCTATGATGTTGCTGTGTTAGAGGCCACAGTTAGTTAGTGTACCGCAATTTACCTGCTTGACCTTACCCACAAATTTTGAAATGTCAATTTAAAAATGTTGTTGACCTCATGCCAGGATGTAATGTAGCATAGATTTTATATATTTTTCAAATTAGAACCCCCGGCTATCATTTGTAAATCTTTTACTAGTATTAAAATAACAAATGGAGAAGTTTTAAATAGTTTATCTGAAAAATATTTCACATCCATATTGGATCCTGAAATGGGGTCATACTTGGCCCAAAGAAATTTAAAAGATCATACCTAGTAAATAAAGACAATAATGACAATGGACCTTCCTATACTGTTATACGCTCAATGTTTTATACTATGTTAAACATTAAATCAAAATTTAGATTTGAATTTTAAATTTAAATTTAAATTTAGAAAAATTTGTCCTTTAGGTCCGCTTCCGACTTTTCGACATTTTGACGCGTAATATAGGTGAAAGGAGCCATTTTAAGAGGTTTTTTCATGAATACATTTGTTTTTGGAAATGCGCAATTAAATTCCCGATAGGTTAGATTAAGTTTGGAGGTTTGGAAAGGTACATTTGCAGTTTATTACAGATATATCATCGCAAACACGTATATCGGGAGCCGTGCTGCCACCCCCCCCCCCCCTAAACCCGGTGACAGGACAATAACCCCCCGTGCAAAAAAAAACCCCGCGTTCAAAAAAAACCCGTGCAATATACCCCCTGGACAAAAACCCCCCGTACAATAAACCCCCCGGACAAATACCCCCCGAACAAATACCACCCGGACAAGAACCCCCCAAGCAAAAAACCCCCGGTGCAAAAACCCCCGGTCGATATGAATAGCATAATTCATTTTAATTAATTTTAATTAATTTTTTATTAATAAAATTACTATATGCTATAAATATAAAGAGATATAGTGCACCTAAGGTTAGGTTAGCGGTCCGATTGGGGGGGGGGGTTTGTTGGGGGGGGGGGGGGGGGGCTTGCCCCCCCGGACAAGTTTGATAGTGACAAAATGTATACTGTACTTATTTTTACTTTAAAATAGGTAATTGGGTATACCTTATTTTGCAAAAAATTGTCATATTTTCGAAGAAAATGTAATAATTATTGGTTCGCATTGAATAATGTTTAATATAAAAAAATTAATTATGCTATTTATATAGACCGGGGGTTTTTTGCACCGGGGGTTTTTTGCTTGGGGGGTTATTGTCCGGGGGGTATTTGTCCGGGGGGTTTATTGCAAGGGGGGTTTATGTCCGGGGGGTATTTTGTACGGGGGGGTTTTGACCGCGGGTTTTTTTTTCGCACGGGGGGTTATTGTCCTGGAATCCTCAAACCCCCCTACCAGGTCATTAAACAATCATGAAGTTAGCTGTACGTCAAACTAGCGGATACATTGAACTACATTAACAGTTTCATGTTATTAACATTTCATGTCATAAAAATCTAAAATGGCGGAAAAGCCTTGTTTTATACAACTTTAATGTTATTCCTACCGGAAACTTAATTGCGCTGTATCTCGTAAACAAAGCATTTCCACAACAAATGGTATTCAAGAAAAACTTCTTAAAATTACTCCTTTTACCTAAATGGAATATTAAAATATCGAAATAGGAGGCAGACCTAAAGCACAAATATACCTTAATGAATCTATATTTTGATTTAATAATTACAATTACTCGAATAAGAACTAAAAATGATTGGGATAAAATGTGACCCCATTTTTAGTGTATATTATGAGATGGTATATGTAGAAGAAAGAAAATGGATATATCGAAACTGTTACTAAAATTGGTAGTTCCATGATTCCTTCATCTAACAAATGTATATTCAAAAACTTTCCTTGTGTAGAGTCATTTTTCTTTAATTAAAAATTGACATTACACTTTCATGAACAAGATAGTAGTTTGGTATGTTTTAAAAATAAGTTCCAGTGGTTCTTAAAGGGGGGTTCCCGGTACCCCTTTGGGGGTCTGGATTGTGTATGATAGCTGTTTTATATCATAAGTTCGATTTTTGTTGTTAAGATCAGATCATGCACAATATACATAAAGTATATTTGCCATATTATAACATCATAGTAAACTAAAGATCTATCTACCACTTGGATCATATATTCTAAAATGGTGGATAGTTCCTTTATCCTATACTTGCTACTCAAATTACAGCTGAAACGTATTTTTCTGTTAGTACTAGTTATTCTGATGGGAATAATTTTATTCAATTTGTGCTCAAGGAAACTCCATTTCTTTCCAACAAAAGGGAATTAGATTAAAACCCATATAAAATTATTTATACATCTTTCCCAATTTTATAATAATATATAATGAAGAAAATGATTAATAGTAATAAGCTAATAATAAAAAATAAAAAAAGAATGAACCCAATCTCCTCTCTCAGGCCACTTGGTGACGGAGTATTCAATAATTATTATCGTACTTTGAATGAATCTTATACTTATTATTCATAAGTTAGATTTTGAGGGACATACCCGTACCTTTATTCAATAATAAAATATACTAGACAATTATCAATTTAGATTGCTCAATCATCCTTCCCATCTTTCAGTATTTTACAAATCTAGAACTGTCTTATATCATTGAAATTAGCTCTTTTTGTATCAGCAAACTCTAGAATCTAGATGACGCTTTCATTATTTATCAACACTTACGTCAAATTCGATATAGATTTATCCCCCTTTACTTGCTGGTGGATGTAAAAAAATCAAGTTATGTATTAATTAAATATTAATTTAGACATGCAAAGATGTAGCGATTACTATTTTAGAGATAATGAATTTATCTAATGTTTAATTCAAAATTAAAGTTTTTGAAGAACCGAATACATATAATAATTCTCTATTCTCTTTGGTCGAGAACAGCAATAGATATGGGAGTGAAATTGTACACAGCGAATGAGAATGAATTATAAACACCGCTATTAGGTAACATTGGAGTCTGATTCTTTAATTTTTTTACAAGAATAACAAAAAAAGGCACGCTGAAGTATTCTCTATCCTATACTGTTGTTTTTGTAGAATAATTATAAATTCCTTTTTTCAACTAGATGCACATTCCTAATTAAATTGATTATGAAATTGACTTTAGTGTTAAAACGGAATTATATTACTTAAAGGCACTAAGAAAGTTGGAAGCGTTCGTTGAATTCCATAGAAACGGATTAGGATTATTTAACATCAGAAGTTGGACATCACAATCGATTCTTCCACTTGTAGCAGGAGTTTTAATAAACAGGTAAACTGATATTCTAAATATATCATTGCAATTATCAGTTGTAAATTAAACTTAAAATATATTTCTGACAGTTTTATTATTATTCTTTCCAGATGGCTCATGGTCTGTTCAGGTGAGTACCAACCACTTTTTTTCATTTCTAATCCAGGTTCAATTTAAGGACAGCTACATCTAGTTCCCAGGTTACAGTTTAGGTTAATTTATTTATTTCAGATTAATATATTGTTTAGTTTTAGGAAGTGTTATAACTAAATTAATCTTCGTCAAGAAACAAGATTGTGGACGCGATACTAAATGGATTTGGATAATTTAATATCCCAGAATATAAACACCATCGACAGTTCCTCATCTGCTACATGAGTTTTAATTAACAGGTAACTTGTAATTTTAAATATTGACACTTGTCATTTGAAATATATACTTGTATCAGAACTGAGAATAGATAAATGACTGTTTCTTTTTCTTTCTTTCCAGATGGCTCGTGGTCTGTTCAGGTGAGTACCATTTCTAATTCCGCTTCCATTAGAGAATAATTAAACCTAGTTTATGGTTAGGTTCAAGGATAATTTATTTTGATTTCAGTTTTATCAGATTTGAAGTTTTAGGAAGTGTTTTAAATGAATTAGTCTTCAACAAGAAACAAGAAGGTACAGAGCACTCCGGAGATTCAGAAAGAAACAGGAAACCATTGGCAGTTAATCAATTTAAATCAGCAGTTTAAACGATCAGGTAGATTGATAATCTGAATATTGATAATTTTACTTGAAATAAACAAATATTAAAATAAAAAGTATAAATATGACAGTTTTTCTTTCATTCTTTCCAGATGGCTCATGGTCTGTTCAAGTGAGTACCAACCACCTTTCTATCATTTCTTATCCGTGTTCTATTTAAGAACAATTATTACATCCGAATTACAGGGTAATTTCGCAGGTAATTTATTTAGTTTAAGATTAATTAGTTGTTTATTGTTAGGAAGTGTTATAACTAAATTAGTGTTCCTCAAGAAACAAGATCATTAGTTGATTCAACATGAAATGGATTTGGATAATTTGATAACAGGGAAGCAAGACACCATCGACAGATCATCAATATGTGACAGGAGTTTTAATAAACAGGTAATTTGAAATTCTAAGTATTGATACTTTCCTCTTGAAACAAACCAATATTTGAACCAAAAATAGATGACTGTTTCTTTCTTTCAGATGGCGCGTGGTCTGTTCGGGTGAGTACAATTTCTAATTCCGCTTCTATTAGAGAACAATCATACCTTCTTCACTGGTTTGGTTAGACTATATCTTGTTAAGTTCCAGATGAATCAGTTATTCAAATTTTTTAAAGTGTTTCAACTTAGCTAGTGGTCCTCAAGAAATAATAAAGTGCAGAGCGCTCAGTAGATATTCGATATGAATGGATTCAGGGAAACAGAATACCGTCGACTGTTCATCAATCCTCAGCGCAGGAGTTGTAGTGAACAGGTAACCTGATATTCCGATTATATTTATATCTAATTTGGTTGACATAAACAAATGTATTGAATCTAAAATAGATATCAGACACTTTTCCTTTTATTCTTTCCAGATGGCTCATGGTCTGTCTGTTCAGGTAAGTACCAACCAGCTTTCGTTTATTTCTAATACGAATTCAATTTAAGAACAATGTCTACATCTAGTTCTTAGGTTGGTTAAGTTAAGTGTAATTTGTTTAGTTTCAGAAGAATGAATTATTTAGTGTTAGGAAGTGTTGTAAGTGAATTGGTTTACCTCAAGAAACAAGATACTTTAGAACACTCAGTGGATTCGATTTACAAAATGGAAACTAAACACCATCGACAGATCATCATCTGTTTCAGGAGTTTTAATGAACAGGTAACTATAAATTCAATTTATAAATACTATTCACTGGTAATAACCAATATTATGGTCACAAATAGATATATTACTGTTTGTTTTTCTTTCTTTCCAGATGGCTCATGGTCTGTTCAGGTGAGTACCAACCGCCTTCTCTTCAATCTGTCTCCGGTCATATGTGAGAACACGTGTTAGCTTCGTGAATATTTTGTTTAGTTTCAGATGAATTAGTTGTTTAGGTTTTTGTAAGTATTTTAACTGCATCAGTGGTACTCAAGAAATAAGAAAGTATATAGAGTGCTCGGTGTATATTCTATAATCTACATGAAATGGATTTTTTGATCATTAAAACATCAAGGAAACAGACACCATCGACAGTACATCAATCCGTAGCAGGAGTTGTAAAGAACAGGTAAACTGATATTACCATTGTAGTTATGCATCTAATTTGATTGACATTAAAGAACTGGAGTAAATCTAAAATACATATCTGTCAAGTTTCCTTTTAATCTTTCCAGATGGCTCATGGTCTGTTCAGGTGAGTACTAAACGTCTTGCGTTCATTTCTAATCCTGTTTCATTTTAAAAACAATTACATCTAATTCTCAGGTTAGTATAGGATAATTTATAAAGTTTCAGATGAATAAATCGTTTAGTGATAGGAAGTGTTTTAACTGAATTAGTCTTCGTCAAGAAACAAGATAATTGAGAGCACTCGGTGGATTAGATACTAAATGGATTTGGATGATTCAGTATCCTAGAAAATAAACACCATCGACAATTCATCATCTGCTACAGGAGTTTTAACGAACAGGTAACTTGAATTTATAAATATTGATATGTTTCACTTAAAATAAAACACTATTAGAACCAAAAATAGATAAATGACTGTTTGTTTTTCTTTCTAACCAGATGGCTCGTGGTCTGTTCAGGTGAGTACCATTTCTAATTCCACTTCCATCAGAGGAAAATCACACCTAGTTTACGTGTTAGGTTCGAGGATAATTTATTTTGACTTCAGTTGTATCAGTTTTGAAGTATTAGGAAGAGTTTTAAATGAATATAGTCTTCAACAAGAAACAAGAAGGTACAGACGCTCCGGAGATTCAAAAACATGACACCATTGGCAGCTAATTATTTTGTATCAGCAGTTTAAACGTTCAGGTAGATTGGCAATCTATATATTGATACTTTTTACTTGAAATAAACAAATAGTGGATCCTGAAATGAAGATATGACAGTTTTCCTTTCATTCTTTCCAGATGGCTCATGTTCTGTTCAGGTGAGTACCTATCACTTTTCGCTCATTTCGTATCCGGGTTCTATGTAAGAACAATTATTACGCCTGAATTACAGGAAATTTTGAAGATAATTTATTCAGTTTCAGAAGAATCAGTGTTAGGTTGTATGGTGTTAGCAAGTGTTATTACTGATTTAGTCTTCCTCAAGAAACAAGATATTTTGAGAGCACTCACTCAGTGAATTCGATACTAAATGGATTTGGATAATTTAACTTCAGAGAAACAGGACAGCATCGGCAATTCATCAATCGGTTGCAGGAGTTTAAATGAACAGGTAGCTTGATTTTCCTGATATTGATCATTTTTTACTTGAATTTAATCAATATTTAAACTTCAAATTAGATCCATGACGGTTTCTTTTCAGATGGCTCATGGTCTGTTCAGGTGAGTACCAACCGCCTTCTCTTCAATCTAACTCCGCTCTTATTTGAAATCATAGGTTAGCTTCCAGAATAATTTGTTTAGTTTCAGATCAATTAAATGTGTAAATTTTTTGAAGTGTTTCAACTGAACTAGTGGTCCTCAAGAAATAAGAAAGTGCAGAACGTTCAGTGTATATATTCGATATGAAGCGGATTCAGATAATTTAACCTCAAGGAAGCAGCACACCATCGGCAGTTCATCAACCCGTAATAGGAGTTATAGAGAACAGGTAATTTGATACTTAAATATACAAACCATTTGAACTAGAAATTATCAAATATTTTGAACTTGAAATAAACAAATGCTTTGAACTTTAAATAGATATCAGACAGATTCCTTTTAATCTTTCCAGATGGCTCATGGTCTGTTCAGGTGAGTACCCACCGCTTTTCGTTCATTTGTATTTTATAGTACGGGTTCAATTTAAGAACAATTACATATAATTATCAGGTTAGTTAGGTATAATTCGATTAGTTTCAGATGAATAAATTGTTTAGTGTTAGGAAGTGTTGTAACTGAATTTGTCTTCCTCAAGAAGCAAGACAGTTGAGAGAACTCAGTGGATTCAATAGTTACTGGATTTGGATAATTTAATATCGTAGAAAGTATACACCAACAGTTCATCATCTGCTGCAGAAAACAGGTAACTTCAATTCATTTTATCGATACTTTTCCCTCGAAATAAATCAATATTAAAGTCCCAAAAATATAGTCGGGTCAGGAAGTATTCTTACCGTACGATAAATGTAACATTTTCCTTTATAACTTCTAAAATATCAATTCCTGAATTCCAAATTTTCGTACACTTTTAGATCTGACATCGATAATGATACACAAAAAATTCCTCCAAACATACTGAGAACTAGAATGACCGAAAAGCTCTATTTTCGTCTCGTCTTACCACAAAACACTGTTCCAATAAGTGGATTCTTTAGGGGAGTATTCATTTGCAAACTTGACACGAGCCTTCAAATGCATAGAACGCAGTAAAGGAGCTTTCCTAGGACGGCAGCCTCTCAAGTTATCCTTGTGCAGAATGTTACTTACAGTTGATCGACTGACACTTGTTCCAGATTGCTCCAAGATTGACCTAACTTCATCCCTGGTCACACGGGGGTTCTTGTTGACCTCTCGAACAACTCTTCGGATACCTGTGGGGGAAACCTTTACCGGACGTCCACTCCGAGGGAGATTCTCCAGGTGACCAACATCCTTTACCTTCTTAATAATGGATTGGACCGTGGATTTTGGTAGTTTTAGCTCCTTGGATATCTTGCCATACCCTTTTCCGTCATTGTGCATCGCTAAGACTATCTTCTTCACCGCCATACTGTGTTCTTTAGCTTTTGGCATGATTTTAGATTTATAAAAAGACAAACTATTAAACAAAGCCAACGGTTGCAACATATGGGAGAATAACAATGACTGTATACAAAAAAAAAGCTCGGTACTACACTGTAGTTCATGAATATAACCCCTATCGCCTTCGTAGGGTCTTAAAAATATTGAATTTCAATTAAATATGTTATTTTTTTCGTGCCGTATAAATACTTTCTGTCCCCCCATTTCCTAATTAAATCTCTGTAACTTTTGTTATTGATAAAAATTTGATTTGAAATTTTTTGTGTATCATTATCGATGTCAGATCTAAAAGTGTACAAAAATTTGGAATTCAGGAATTGATATTTTAGAAGTTTTAAAGGAAAATGTTACATTTATCGTATGGTAGGAATACTTTCTGACCCGACTGTAGATATATGACTTTGTTTTTCTCTCTTTCCAGATGGTTCATTGTCTGTTCAGGTGATTACCATTTCTAGTTCCTCTTCTATTAGAGAACAAGTACACCTAGCTAGTTTACGGGTTAGGTTCGAGGATATCTTGTTTAGTGTCAGATGGATTAGTTTTGTAAGTTTTTTAAAGTGTTTTAACTGAAATAGTTGTCCTCAAGAAATAAGAAAGTTCAGAATGCTGAGTGTATATTCGATATGAAGCGAATTTAGATATTTTACCATCAGAGAATCAGACCACCTGTGACTGTTCACCAATCCGTATCAGGAGTTGTATAGAACAGGTGACCTGATGTTCCAATTCTGTTTATATCTAATTTGGTTTACATAAACAAATGTGTTGAATCTATAGTAGATATCTGACTGTTCTGTTTTTATTCTTTCTAGATGGCTCATGGTCTGTTCAGGTGAGTACCAACCGTCTCTCGTTCATTTCTAATCCGAGTTCAATTTAAGAACAATTACATCTAATTCTCAGGTTATAGTTAAGGATAATTCATTTATTTCAGAGTAAATTGTTTAGTGTAAGGAAGTGTTAAACCTGAATTAGTCTTCCTCAAGTAACAAGATATTAGAGAGCACTTAGTGGATTCGATACTAAACGGATTTAGATAATTTAGTATCAGAGAAACAGGACACCATCAACTCTTCATCAATATTTTGTAGAAGTATAATTGAACAGGTAACTTGAAAATCTGTATATTGATACACTTTAAATAAACAAATATTAGAATAATAAATATATATGACATTTTTTTTCTTTCCAGATGGCTTATGGTCTATTCAGGTGAGTACCAACCGCATGATTAGTTAATTTGTAATTCCGCTTTTATTAGAAAACAATTACGCCTGGTTTAATCGTTAGTTTCGAGGTAATTTGTTCGTTTCAGATGTATCAGTTGTAAAGTTTTTTGGAAGTGTTTTAAATGAATTGAATAGTCTTCCTCAAGAAACAATACGGTTGATAGCGTTTGCGGATTCGAAACGAAATTGAATTTAATATAACAACATCAGAAAAATAGTACGCTAGCTCTCGGCAGTTTCGAGATTCAATCATCAGCTAATTTGATAATTTATACGTATGTGCTATTTTTCCTAATAGTTGGACCTAATTTTAAAAAAATATATGACAGTTTTCCTTTCTATTGCAGATTGCTCAGTCTTTTCAGGTGCTTTTCACCAGCAGTTTAATGAAGGTTCTGCTTGAGAGCAATTAAACCTATAGTTTACGAATTATTTTTCGATCGTTTGTTTAGTTTCAGATATACATATCAATTGTTTAGTCTTAGGATGTTTTTTAACCGAAATAATTTTCCTAAAGAAACCAGAATGCGCATAGTGCACAGTGGATTCGATACGAAATGGAGTTGAATAATTTAACATCAGAGCAGCAGAACTACCATTGACAGTTCATCAATTTTCTACATCCATTTTTAAACAGGTAGCTACAGATATTCTAAATATTGTTATACGATTAGCTTTTCGTTTTTACAAATGTTGATTTAATTTGACAGTTACACTTAGTTTATAGGTAGTTTCAAAGATAATTAATTTGTTTTCAGATTTTTCAGTTGTGAATATAGTAGGAAATGTGATAACTGAATTATTTATCTTTAATAAGCAAAAGAAAAGAAGCTACTAAGGGCTTTTCTATATGAATTGAATATGGCTAATTATTGAGATTCTGGAAACAGATATTTTTCAGTTGTTCTTCAAATTGGGAGTTTAACTGATCAGGTATCCCATATTTATATTACTAAATATAGTCAATAATTCGTTTCATTTCAGATAATTCGATTATAAATTAAGTCATCGATAGATCATGAAACTGTTACAGGAGTATAATATTTATTTTATTTTAATAAATATCCTTTTTTGGCTGTAACATATTTAGGACTTTGATTCTTCTATGAAAATATTCTAATCTAGATGGTTCTCATTTAGTTCATGTGTGGCTTCTTGTCATCATATTTATTTCCAATCTATGGTTTGGTTAAACTGATGGCTACCAGATTCAAGAATTCCTTTCCTTTTATAATACACCGTGGCCTAACAATTAGGCCCGCCGACAATTGTGCCCATTTACCATTTGCCCCACCGACCATTTGCCCCGCCGACCATTGGGCCCGTCGACAATTGGGCCCGCTGACAATCGGACCAAGGCAATTGGGCCCGCTGACAATCGGACCAAGGCAATTGGGCCCCACGACAATTTGGCTCTAAAACAATTTGGCCCTAAGACAATTGAGCCCAGTAAAAATTGGGACAGCAGACACAATAAAGAACTATTACTTTATTATTACTATGTTTGTGACCATCATTATTATCTTTGAAATGTGCGTTATTTTCTCTTGAATTGAAATAAATATATTTCAATATATATATGTATTTATTCTTAATTCATAGAAGTGCTGTAATTCTATTGATAGGATTTATTGGCAAGCTCCTTAAAATATACTTGATATTAATCTCATCTTTCGATGTAATGGAAATCTACGAAGATTTAAATAGGTCGTATTAACTTGTCATATGGAACCAATGTTTAGTATACATCGTTCAACTGTGAAAGTTATTCGTTACATCGACTAGTTGTTGGGATAAATTGATATTATGAGAATACATTTTCTATATACATTTATAAAAAATAGTATTGAACACTGAACAGGTTTAGACAAATTCACAATATTTGAATTCGGTTTGAATGTTCCTATAATTTCGGTATGTCTTGGTGGGCAACGGTCTACTAAAATATCTACATTCTTATTTTCTATTGTTTCTTCTTTTAAAATGCCTATATTCTTATTTTCGATTGGCTACACTCAAACGCATTCACTACACAGCAGTTCACTAGAATATTTCTATGAGTTCACTATAGAGTATCTCTAGGATATCAAGCATTTTTTTGCTTTCATGGCCTATCTCCGAACAGAAAAGTATAATGGTTTCATAAAAACCCGATTGTCGTGGGGCCCAATTGTTCCGGGCCCAATTATTATGTGCCCAATTGTCAGGGCCCAATTGTTGGTGCACCATAAAACGCATACATGTAATTATAATAAATGTGTATGAAATACATCAAATTAGTAATACCTAAATATTTAACAACAATCATAACATTCAATTAATAATATCGGTAATATCATAGTAGCTTCCATCATATTTACCTATATTTTAATATAAATTATATTGATTAACGTTGAGCTATGTATCTCCTATCAGATACAATTGTACAGTTCTAATATTGTAGCGATCATTGTGTCCTTGTTTACTCTTTTTCTTCAGCAGTTTTCGGATCGTCATTTACACAAACATTTGTAGTCGAGAGGAAGCTTACATAAATATATTAAGAGGCGTGCAAATGTTGTCATTGGCTTACGGTGCGATTAGGTAGGAGCAATAATGTTCCGACAAGAGCACTTCAGGGGTAATTGAGGAGGCAAAATGAACCGAGCGATACAGGGAATGCAAATAATAAAGGAATGGGAATATGGAAGAAGATGTGAATCTAGCGAAACGGTTATTGGAAATATTAAAAAGATCAAATGAGTGTAAGAAACATATATTGATTTACAAGACGTACATATCATATTCTTTCAAATACAGTATAAACATTTTGACTAAGCTTTCAATTCTAATGATTACTACGGAGTCACTTTGGACTAAGAATTGCTGGCTCATAATAATAGAATTATTATTTCCGACCCTCCATCATTGTCATCAGGCTCCTTATAGGTATAGGCCTTCTTTTTTTCAATTGTAGCATTTTGGTTTTGTTTAGTTTTGCGCCTTTTCCTCTTCCTTCTTCCTTGTTATATCTATGGTTAAGCAGACTGACAGTCTGACAGTCTAGGTCTATGTTTATCAATGGATTTCTATTCTTGCCATAAATGCTCTGGGTTGACACGGTTACCTGTGGTAGCCAAGTAGTCTTCCTAGTGCATGGAGCGTACTTTCACAGTCCCCTCTTCTACGAGGCCTTCTTCTCTTAATGTCTCTTTGGATCACCTTGTAGTGGATAGGGACAACTTCCAAACACATAATATAGTAATATAATAGAATAGGTAAATGTTTCTATTATAGTATCATACATTCTTTCTCAGACTCGTCGCTTAAGCCAGGTGATCTGAACACCAGTCTGATGTCAGGCACAGGAAAATGTGTCGTAATCGGACAAGAGATTTTATATCAACGGGAAATTCGTGAATTTATTGCAGCGACCTATCTTCATTACTTTGTTGGTGAGAACTTTACTACAGTTTTCACCAAGTGTTTATTTTCCTCAATTAATAGCTCTGAAAATATTAAACTAAATAAAGTGTTACTATTTCGCTAGTTTCAAGTATTACTACGTATTTTGTATATATATTTCGAAATGTTAATAAAATTGTATTAACTGCTAATTTTTAAACTGGAATTCTGGGTGAATAAGCTACACCTCTTTCTTACCAGAAAGGATGTCCAATTAGAGAACTTTAATTTTTTTTTTATTAGATTTATAAAATTTCCTAATAAAATAGTAACTTGACGCTTTCTGTGGAGGAAGGGTCTAAACCACATTTTGAAACATCCAAAGTTGTTTTTATAGATTTTGAAGGTTTACTAATATTTAATGTACAATCAAGGTATTTTTTACCAATGTTTTGCATAAAACACTTATGGAACAAAGAAATTAAATTTTCCACGAAAAAAATCCTTTTCAATTTTTGTGGTTTAGACCCTTCCTTCTCTGACGCATCATACACACGATGATAAATTCTTTCTGGTTACCTTCGCAGAATGCTAGAAGGTCATATTTTAACTGTCGTTTATTTATTTATTTATTTATTTATTTATTTATTTATTTATCATCTTGTTATTCGCTTAACTGAAAAAGTCTTCAACCAAATTGCCTGAAATTTGATGAATAGATTGGTCCATGTTCAATCACCTGCTGGTTTAATTTTGGGAGTGACCCGGTCAAAGGTCAAGGTCATGGTCATTTATAACTCAAAAAGTATAGAACCATATTGCATGAAACTTGGTGTGACGATTGGCCAATTTGCAGGAACCATTTTGTCAGATTTTAGGAGCGATCAGGTCAAACATCAAGGTCAAGGCCATTTGTAACTCAATAACTCAACAAGTATTCAACCAAATTGTCTGAAATTTGATGTTACAATTGGTCAATGTCTAGGAACCATCTGTTAAAATTTTGGGAGCGATCCAGTCAAAGGTCAAAGTCATTTATAACTCAAAAAGTATTGTACCATATTGCATGAAACTTGGTGGGACGATTGGTTACTATCCAGTTAGCAGTTTATTAAATTTTGGGAGAGAACTGGTCAAAGCCGCTGCGAAGGTATGTGCTCTACCGAGTGTACATAATAGTTTACCATATTATACAAGAACGTTTGGGATTTGCTCTAACACCACAAATAACTAATTCAGGTCTACAAAAGAAAAGTCTCCGCATGATGTTAATTTTTCAAATGACCAGATTTATAATATTCTATTATTTTCATATCTTATGAAAATGCCGTCCTGTACTTAAGGCTAGTTTTAAAATATCTACAAACTTTGCAATTAGTAAATTATATTTTTGGAGATGTGAAAGCATGTTTCAGCTAGTGGACAGTTAAATCGTCGAACAGAATATCTTTTACAAAAATTCCTTTAAGGATTCTTTGAAATATTTAAAAGAATCCTTAATAGAAATAGTCAGTATAACTAAGATTCAGTGAAACTTTAGAAAAAGCTGCACTGTACCTAAATAGTAACTTTTTTTTCATTACAGAAGAACGAACTTCTCTGTATATATATTGTCCTGAGTAAGAGAGTTACCCAGTTTTGTGAATAAATTTTCTTCAGTCTACCATGAATGTCATTAGTTTTAGAAAACTAATGGCCATTTTATGAAAAACTAACTAAATAGTTCTCCTACTCAAGACTCTACAATCTACATTCACTATAGAGCATTTCTCTATGAAGGAGTTTATAGTATTACCCTTGGAAATATTTCACTATCAATATATCACTCGAATAAATTCGATCATTTTTTCCCCTGTGATGGAAATAACTGTTCCCGAAGAGTTGTGTTTGCTTTTAATTATGAAATAGAAATAAATGGAGTGATTAATGCTCTATTTGCTATAAAATATCGCAAAACTTTTAATCAATATTAGTCAATTACGTGAATACCATTTGAACTTGACTGTAGTTAACTTGAATAATAATTTTTTTAACTTGATAGTGAAAATTATTAATATTGTATTTTAATGTTCATAGTTAGAGATATTTCATATGGGGCTTTTTTATTTTTACAATTTATTTGAATTATAGAAAGTAGTCTCTAGACTCGGTCTAGAGTTTTGAGTCTCCAAATTTCTAAGTTACTGGAATTATAATTATCTTCCTGAATTCCAAATTACTATTATTCCAATTTACTCGAATTAATGAAAATTCCAATTCAGTTCAATCCAAGCCACTTAAATTTCAGAATTCCAAGCCACTAAAATTCCTGAATTCAAATTCACAAAATTTCAGAATTCCAAGTCACTGAAATTCTAGAATTCCAAGTCATTAAAATTACAGAATCCCAAATCACTTAAATTTTTGAATTCCAAGTCACTAAAATTCCAGAATTCCAAGTCACTAAAATTCCAAAATTCCTAGTCACTAAAATTCCAAAATTCCTAGTTACTAAAATTCCAAAATTCCAACTCACAAAAGTTCCAGAATTCCAAGTCACTGAATTTCGAGAATTCCAAGTTACTGTAATTTTAAGTAACTAAAATTCCAGAATTCCAAGTCACTAAAATTTCAGAATTCCAAGTCACTAAATTCCAGAATTCCAAGTCACTAAAATTATTTATCATTCTAGTTAGTCACGTGACTTCAAATTAATTAAAGAGACTAATTGTATA
Source organism: Caprella mutica (assembly GCA_947561585.1). NCBI lineage: Eukaryota > Metazoa > Arthropoda > Malacostraca > Amphipoda > Caprellidae > Caprella > Caprella mutica. The sequence continues at coordinate 113,609 of CANNZV010001326.1, read as the reverse complement.
ATCCCCGCTGAAGTCTTTAATTAATACAAAGATGTAGTTTACCATTAATTAACTTCGTAACTAAAGAGTGTGCTGTACAATTAAAACCAACTAATGACCTATTAAATTAAAACTAATTAAACTCCTAGGTAATTTGTACAGATAAACTATTATATAGCTACCGGACATAATATTTTTTTAAAGCACAATATTAATATTTAGGATTAGTAATGTAAGTTCAAAATCATTAAAAATTGCAATTTTGATCAAAATTTTCACAAATAATTTTCCTTCAATCACTATTTCAAATTTTAGGTGGTTTAATATTCTAAATCTATTAATTTTGTGATACATCAACTTGTTCTAGCATAAATTAGCATAAATCAATCTTTTTCGTTAGCAGAGCACTGGAAGATTGAAATGGTAATACACCAATTTAAATTCAAATTGTTCCTGTTATTTATATACGCTCCGATGTTCATTTAATTCGATAACTCTTGATCTGCTGAACATTCGAATTAATTCCTCTTTGATGAACTTTATTGGGCACGGGGTAATAAGTACAAAATATAATAAATACTATTGGTATTTCGATTCGTAAATGCTGGATTCACAACAAAACGACTATTTTTTCTATATAATTGACAAATATAGGTAACAGATTCAAGTATAAATTATATCTAATTACGGAATTGTTAAGTAGCTCTTTTAGGATGGCCGATACATTTGTTTCTTCCATCCAATGATGTATGGTAGGTGACTTGAATAATGAAACCAATTTCTTTTTTGACTGTTTGTTTGAGGTCCCTTTTATTTAATTTCCTTTTGACGTGAGCGATATAGCCTTTGGTTCCGTATATCTGTAGGGTGACTCAGAAAAAAAGTGTACCCAACTATAATTTAGTATATCTCAACAACTACTGAGGATACAGCTTTTTTTCAGATATCATTTGGTTTGTTGAATCCTTTTTGATCAACAGTTGAATTTTTAAAGAGATTTATCCATTTTTGTGAATATTATAACAATTTTATTAATGGGTGGTGAAAATAGCTTTGCGCAAACAGTCAGAAAATGGACAATGAAGTTAGTTCAAACATAAAGAATATCTTTTGGACAACAACCCCATTAATAAAAAAGTATTATTTCTGGGTTTTAAAAGCACACAAATAACTATTCTATTTATAAATTATTGACCATATGGTGAAATGTGTTTCAGTACAAAAAGGAAGGCACAAGTTTAAATTTCAACAATTAAGGGTCATTCAGGCCACCTTTACAAAATGAAATTTAGAGTGATGATTTAAATTTCTACAGTGATGAAGTCCGTCAAAAATAAAATCAGGATGGATATTCTGAGTAGAAATAATTGCAAATTGTTCTGACTAATTAATTCTCCATTAATATAAAATATATCTTCCACAAAACGAACATGTCTTTGCAAGAACCACTTGAAAAAAAAATCTGTTTCAAGATGTTGATGTCTGACTTTAATTTCTTGGGATGGAATTGTAGGTCATGCTTAGTAATTTATTTGATTGAAGATTTTGTGATATTTAATCCATTTCTTCTAACAAAAACATTTCTATTTTCCTAAAAAGCAGTTGCTGAACAAAACTTATTTTATATTAATTAATAAAGTCGTTATAATATTCACAAAAATGAATACAACTCTATCAAAATTTAACTGAAGACGGAACAGGGTTTAGCAAACATAATAATATTTAAAAGAGAACTGTACCTTCATTAGTTACCGAAATATAATGATTTAAAATTGGGTACACTTTTTTCTTGGTCACCCTGTATACTAATCTAAATCATCTCACTATATCTTAAGCTCTATCATGCACGACTGCTGTTGTTGTCTTCTTCTCACTATAATCTAAGCTCTGTCATGTACCTCTGTTGTTTGTTGTCTTCATTTCTCTCCTTTCACAACATTGGTTTGTCTCGCTGTAATTCTCACTACAAATCACCGGTAAGGAGTTGTGACAGCTTAGGGTGCATTTCTCGGCAAATAACATGAATAATGAACCTTAGACACGAACACAACCTGCTGCCTATTGGTCTATAATTTATCTCTTCCAATTGAATTACATTGCAACATAATGCAATATTTTTAGATGCCACAAACCGCCATATTAGAATATTTCTGCATACATCTTGTTTAGATAAAGTTATAAACTGTTAGTGCTAGATTGTTCCAAGCACCGCAATAATTATTTAAACTATATAATAATGACACTATAATAAATAAATATTCTTTTTTCTCAAACATTTTCTATGGATCGTAATTTAAATTCACAAAATTAAGATAACGCTTGAAGTGCAACATAGAAATTAAACATATTGATAGTTCTAGTTTAGGTTCCCACCATTTAATTTTTTCTTTGTTTTAATCCATGAGCCATTTTTCTGCAAACCCAATGAAATTTGATAACAGAGATTAAATATTTTATGTTTTAACAGATTTTTATAATTAAACTCTACAATGCCTTTCTTACTTCCGACTTACTATTTTTCACTTCGAAGAAAAAGTATGTATGAATGTACACAGTTTCTTTTGAATATCAGCTAGGTAGGTATATATATTGTATAATCAATCCAAAATTATGAATTTTTGAATTGGTATAAAATGCGAGAAACTTACTATAGAAACGGTAATATATTTCAGTAAATAATTTAAATTTAAAGTTTAAAGTTTATAAAATTAAAGTTTATAAAATTTAAATTTTGAGTGTACACTCTTTTTCTTCAGCGTCAGATTAGTGTTTCGTACAATTGTTGCACTCATAGTACTTAAAACCTTAGAAGCATAAAAATATTTGCGCTTCACCGAATTGTTGCAGAATAATGATCCTAAACTTTAGTTCTATAATATCATGTAATAAACTCATTTTTTCCCAAAGCCTGGAGAAGACCTTCAATACCCCTATAGTGGGTAACAATTGAATCTATTTCCCAAACTGGTCTATTTCCAGACACTCTATTATTCAATGGTTTCTCTTTGTTTGCCCAAAGTCCTACTGGAGTTCCCTACTTCTCCGAAAGCCAACCGAAGAAGCCCTCCTGACACTCTAGCTTGTTATGCCGAGGCCACTGAAGTGCTCTCTCAATATTACAACTCTCTGCAGAAGATTCCAATTCACCTTGCTACTAATTTCGAGATTGGGAAACTGTTTAATTCTATAGGCTTTTAGACTTTTTAATATTTTTACCTATCAAATATAAATATTATTGGTTTAACCGCATGTGAATTATTATAGAAGAAAGGTTTATTGATTAAATGATGAAAGTTGTATAGGTTAAGTAAATTAAAAATATAATGTGACTGTATTCACGAAGTAGTTTTTCTGCATCCATGAGCTTTGTCACCTACTGATGATAGGTTACTTTGTTCATGGAGACACTTTTTTTTGGACTGCTTAAAGTCCCTTGTACCTCATTATCTCTCTGACGTCTCCTACATGGCTTGTTCTCATTCAGACATAAAACTACCTTCTAAATTTAATTAATTAGCTACGTTAATAGGTAACTTAGCATGTCTTAACCGTTTTGAAAACTAGTGAGGCTAGTATCTCTGAAATATCTTTTAAGATCTCCTATCACGATATGCTGTATAAATAAACTACCTAGTCACGCACACTCACTTTAATTACGAAAGCAAATTACCTAACGATGTTTGGCAATATCAATTAACTCCTATTATGAGATTAAACTATTAGTGAAATAAACGCTTCAACCTTGTAGAAGATGAATATACATTTGTGTACAGCACATATCAAAATGAAAGAGATGGGAATCAATGCATGGAGCGCTAGAATTATTATCATCTGTATACCAAGATTTGAGAAGATTGATATCTAACTAAAGGCGAATTGGAACCCAAAATCATTGGTATCTGGTCATGAATGGAAGCCCATGCAGAAAGTACCATATGAAGAAATAGGAAGAATTGGATAAAAAATTATTCAATGATTAAAATCCAAAGTAAATCAAATATATTGTAAATTAAAGAGCATCCTATTTATTTAAATATATTAAAATAATGTCCAACTTTTCTTTGCAAACTTATTAAACTTAATTCATTACAAGTAATATTAGAGAGAAAGAATATCCATTTCATCAGTCTATATCACCGTCACTTTTGACGGAAATAAACCTGCCTACATTTCTTACTCCCAGTTTGTAATTTAGATTAACTAACTTCCTTAACTTTGTGTATGCACAAGTTAAAATAAATGGAAACTTATGGCATGCTTCAAACTTGGCACTTTGTTTTGCTGGAACCTTTCCCATGAGGAATATGTTGGACAGTTTTCGTCAGTGTAAGGTCTTAATGAATAATAATATAACTTTAACAAGATTAAAAGCTAGACTTTATGGAGTCTCCAAAATATTGCGATTTTTTTTATATCAGAGCTTTATAAATGGTTTATAGTACAACTACTCAAAGTCACTATACGCAAAGTATAATAATATTGCAGAGAAACATGATATATACCCTCAAGCTGTTACTGTTAACTTGATATTGTATGAAGTAGTTGTGTAGTTTTCTGAATTTAAATATATTTTTATTGAATGAAGTTCAGAACTATGCATAAATATAATATTTCAATACCTCTATTTTATAATAGACAATTGTTTCCCATTAAAAACAAGGATGTATTTAAATAAAAGCTAATTTGATTTATATTCAGTTAAATAAATCTTCACCGTCACAAAGAAGATCGAGGAACTAATTTCAGTATGTTGTGAACTTCTGTCATTTTTCTCGTTGGAAGTTTTGGAGATATCAGGTACTTCGGATTTGGCGAGAAACTGAAAACTGACTGACTATTAATATTCGCGATAACTTCCGCAAGAAAGTTACCATAGGGTTTAAGATTTAATGCAGTAACCACCGACTCAATATTCTTTGTCGTATAGCTAAAACACAAGTCAATACGAAATATAAAACTGGCGTATTTTGTTTAAATGAGTGCCTTAGTTTAAACATATTTTTCATCTAAATTAAAGCAGCTTCTGACTTAAGAGCCTGAGCATTATTCGTAATCTCAGTCTGTTCCACCGTCTCTTTCTCCTTCAGCTATAAGCCAAATGGAGAGCGTGACCAGAATACAAAACGTGGAGCGTATCATTCTACCTTTTCATTCGCCAACCTTATTCGAAACTCTACAGCGACTTCAGATGCACTCTACTCTGCGGATTAATAATTCACCAGAGGAAGAAGGTAGACCGTGTTTTGTTACCATAGTGCTGCGGTTTTAAGCAAGAAACCAAGAACCGACTTTTGTTCATATCAGCCGGTCAATAAATTTACTGATATTTTATTGCTAATTAAAATGCATTTGGGCGTATCTATATTGAAATTTAAAATCAATCTTAAAGCCTGTTAAATTCTCTTCTGCCTCTATAAGAATGTACCTATTGTAATGCCTAATTAGATATGATTGAAATGACTAAGTGTTTACATTTTTATGCATTCTAATCAGTTTTAAACAGTTGCAAATAATTTTTGTAATATGTGAACACCGAGAAAATCTAATGGACTATCATACCTGGATCATACTCTAAAATTCCAATTCCAATCTTCTTAGAGATCAGATAAGCTGAAAGAGAATCTAAAACATGTCTGACTTAAGATTCAATTGAGAGTCTCTGAGAGATTTATGATACGCTAAGAATCTGTAAATTGTGTGGGGATTTCATTGGAAGCAGAATTGCTTTGATTCATTTCCTTTATGGAATGATATCCACACTATTATACTCTATGAATCAATGAGTTTTACCCACACCCAGCTGACTTTAAAGGTTGTAATAATTATTCAGCTTGCATTACCTCTTTGCCTAGCTTCATTAGGAAGCACCACAATAATAATTTCAAAGTAGAAGTTGTTTCCCTGCAAATGACCTAACTTTCCACACTAGTTAAGCCAAGACGATGCAAACTAATCATGAATTCTAGCGGGGGAGATTGTTCAACATGTTGACTATTGAACTATTTACGTTGAACATGTTGAGATATACGACATGTGCGTCACTGTATAAACTGAGTAGATTTTCTGCTTTCATAAACACTGTCACTGACTGGTGGTAGGTGACATGGTTAATGGAGCCACTTCCCTTTTTGACTGTTTCTTTGTGGTCTATGTATTTTTTTTTTTTGACGAATCAAACGTTAAACCCTCTGCTATATTCAGACAGGGAACTCTACATGTTATGCATCGGCTACATGTATAACATGTAGGATATACGCTCGCCGCAGATTAACCCGTTGCCTCCTATTTCCCATCATAAGAAGAGAAAATAACGACTCTTGTTGACTTTTGATAATATACTAAAGCTTTCCAATAATATGTTTAATAAAACATTACCTTCCGCATTCTGTGAAGGAAACTAGTCCATAAATATGAGTTATGAATGAAAGAAAATCTGTTTTTATAATTCAAATTCAATAAAATAAGTTAACAGGTTAATCAGAGAATGTATTTAATTTTTTTTAAATAAACAAATTGTCACAACTATAAATGTCATTATCATATTTTTAGTTTTCTATACAAACATAAATATCTAGGATAAAAACTTCCGTAAGATAAACTTTTTAAATCTTCATTCCTGATTATTTTAAACAGAATTTGTTATCTAAATAGAAATTAAAATTTGACGGCAAAGCTACTTTACGGAATAACATTCTGGTGCCCTAACGAATATTCTTTTTTAATGCGAAATAATCCCCTAGGAGGTGCGACTTGAAAAAAAGATTCACTGAGAGGATTAGCGACTTTTCTGCTGTGAAAGTCTCTCAACAACAACAATTTTGCAGCTCAAATTCGCTCATAAGATGCTAATCTTTGTAAACAATTCGATAGGCACTGGAAAATAAATAAACTGGACGACATGGGGAAGAATGAAGCAATACAATTTGTATATTAAAAACTATATTATTTATAAATAACTGGATTATTTAACGCTTTGATATATAATTTTTGGTATAAATATTTACCAACCGTCGTACACGTTAGTTTTGAAGTCAAACCATTGACCGAAAATGACGTAATTGATTGTCATTTTGACGTCAGAGTTATTAGTAGAAGTAGGTATAGTCTCTATTTTACATACCGTATGTATAAATATAAATAAATATATAAATTTGCATCTAAAGGAAATTTAATATTTTGTTTTTAGTTAAAACTAAAGTAAGTCAAAGTAATTTCAGTTCAATATATTGTAATAATCACGAACTTAGGTTGTATTATTTTAAGTGTACAGCAAAACCTCGTAGAAGACCAGAATTACGTTCTAAGTTTGTTTGGTCTAATAACAAACCCACTTTATCAGTTTCCTACTAGACCAAAATCGTTCTCTCTAAAAGTAAAGCGGTGACTTTAATATTCCGATAGCTCTATTTGTTTATGATAACTTTAATGCCAAATTAATAGTGACTAACATACTAATTTTGAAGGGAAACAAATTTAGAAACAGTGATAATTTTTTTACTTAAATTAAAATGAATATAGTATATTTTTTTCAATTAAATTATCATTTTATGAAATTATAATAGTCTTCACTGTATCTAGTTTTCTATAACTTGTCACATCAATTTTTTTAGCACAGACTCTACCATCAAATTTGAAACCGATTCTGCCTTATGTTTTATCCAAAAAACAGCATAAATAAATATAATACATTATATAAATTGGAGATTAATAATTAAAACAGTATTGTAATTATTACTCCTTGAAATATTTACACTAGAATAACTGTCAGGTGACAAAAATTGTGTTTTGTCTAATATGAGGTTTTTTCCAGTACATTTTCAAAAATATCTTGGGTCTACTAGGAGGTTTGTCAACTAGGAGGCTGGTCTACTAGGAGGCTGGTCAACTAGGAGGCTGGTCAACTAGGAGGCTGGTCTACTAGGAGGCTGGTCAACTAGGAGGCTGGTCTACTAGGAGGCTGGTCTACTTGGAGGCTGGTCAACTAGGAGGCTGGTCAACTAGGAGGCTGGTCAACTAGGAGGCTGGTCAACTAGGAGGCTGGTCAACTAGGAGGCTGGTCTACTAGGAGGCTGGTCTACTAGGAGGCTGGTCTACTTGGAGGCTGGTCTACTGGGAGGTTTTGCTGTATTACAATTCATTGAATATTCTAGGAAAATTAATATTGTGCAGTTGCTTATGATCAAGTGGATTCGCAGAATATTCTAAGGCCCCACCATTATTATTTTTGTTGTTGTGAAATTCAAGTTTTGTTCGATTGACATTGAGAAAACGCTTGCTTTTCAATTTCTCGTCCCAATCAATTGTTTAGTTAGCAATGAAAAGAATTAGAAACGAGGTACTAAGTCATGGTAACGAGCAGCTATGCCATAATTTAAAATGTTTGACTTTTTATTGCCTTCTCTGACTGAGTAATGGAGGATGGATGAGGAGAGGGGAGGGAATTAATGGAGGAGGAGTGGGGAATGAGGAGGTGGAGGAGGGAATTAGTGGAGGAAGAGGGAGAGGGAATTAATGAAAAAGGAGAAGGAAATAAGTGGTGGAGCAGGAGATAGAAAACACAGTGTTTGGCCTTGATTATCTCCAAGATTAATTACAGGATGTAAAGATACAATATATTCTTCAGTATATTCTTGGCGGAGCAATAAACAAGAGACTGTATATATAAGCTTATGTTTTCTTTAATTTGCACAGAGATTCGAAACAAAATTACCATATTGCCATGGTACGATGTAGATTGCATCAGAACATTCAGCAGAATTTCAAATACTCTATACCTATTCGAACTGCAGCATCAATGAATTCAAGAGGTTTCAGACGTCGTTATTCTACCACTTCATACATAGACGATTTGAACGACTAATGTTCACAACAGGTTCAATACTTAAACACCAGCAAGTTTGTTTGAAATGATGGAAGTGTATTAGCATCTATAGTTCAGTTCTTTCTATTGTTCATCTTCTTGACTAATTCAGCTTTAGATTTTGATATATTATATAGATCTCGTAACTTTGTTCTTGTAGTGAATAGAAATATCTAAGCATACTAATAACAGAATAGCTACTCTCCACTTTAGTGAATAGAGATCTCCAAGCTCCCCATTTCCGTGAACAGAGAACTCCAGCAGGCAAATTGCTCCAGTAATTCGTTTACAAAACAGAATAAGCTTTTTATTGAGAATTTGACCTGGTTACTCTTTGCACCCATGGGATTTGATGGACTCTCGTACAGAAAAAGAAAGAATGGAAAGAAATATGCAGTGGTGAAATTGGAGAGAAACATGCAGTGGTGGGAATGGAGAGAAACATGCAGTGGTGGGAATGGAGAGAAACATGCAGTGGTGAGAATGGAGAGAAACATGTAGTGAAGAGATGGAGAGAAACATGTAGTGGAGAGATGGAGAGAAACATGTAGTGAAGAGATGGAGAGAAACATGTAGTGAAGAGATGGAGAGAAACATGTAGTGGTGAGATGGAGAAAAACATGCAGTGGTGAGAATGGAGAGAAACATGTAGTGAAGAGATGGAGAGAAACATGTTGTGGTGAGATGGAGAGAAACTTGTAGTGAAGAGATGGAGAGAAACATGTTGTGGTGAGATGGAGAGAAACATGTAGAGAAGAGATGGATAAAAACATGTAGTGGAGAAATGGAGAGAAACATGTAGTGGTGAGATGGAGAAAAACATGTTGTGGTGAGATGGAGAGAAACATGTAGTGGTGAGATGGATAGAAACATGTAGTGGAGAGATGGAGAGAAGGGGCCTCTGGTATAATGGATATACGTATTTTATTTATTTTTCCAAGAAGGTGTAGTAGTGAATAGCTACCTCTCTAATTATTTAAATTTAGTCGGGAGTTGATGGAATGGAAGAAAATTCACCTAGAGTTGTATAATGTTAGATTGGAATTGGTATTCTTATTTATTATCAATCGATTTCATATCATCTATTTCTTTTCTTCATTGCAAATCAATATTTTAGTCCGATATTGGAGTCCCAATTGCAGTATTGCACTCTGGCTTGTAAGAGACTCAAAAAGATATTTGAGTGAACGTGACCAGGGTTATAGAAGATGTCTATAGCTCTATTGAGGTATGGGAGGAAAGTAAGGTCATTCGAACCTATGTGAGACACTCTAGCAACTGGTGGCACATGTAAGAACTAATGTGAGACACTCTAGCAACTGGTGGCACATGTAAGAACCAATGTGAGACACTCTAGCAACTGGTGGCACATGTAAGAACCAATGTGAGACACTCTAGCAACTGGTGGCACATGTAAGAACCAATGTGAGACACTCTAGCAACTGGTGGCACATGTAAGAACCAATGTGAGACACTCTAGCAACTGGTGGCACATGTAAGAACCAATATGAGACACTCTAGCAACTGGTGGCACATGTAAGAACCAATATGAGACACTCTAGCAACTGGTGGCACATGTAAGAACCAATATGAGAAGCGCTTCCTTCTCTAAAATTAAATTATTTTAGCATAACGTTTCATTAGCAATTTCATTAATGTCATCACCAGTAGCATCTTTTTTATATGAGTTGAAACGAAGAATGTTTTAGAATATATAAAATTCAATTTACTGATTATACCTTAAAAGAATAGAGACTGTGTCTAGAAAACATTCCTTCATAGATTCTATCTTTACTCCAATTCCGTTGATATCTTTTGTGTATTTCAGGTCTGGACAATATTTCCCAGAAAGCATCTTCTTCTTTCTTAGAATGGCTCTCCTGGTAATGGAACATCTTGCTGGAGGATGCAAGTCAATTATCTGGAGAAGAGTCACTCAGGAAAACTCTACGGAGAAAGAACACATATTTTGACATTGGTATTGTATTGAAATATGGTTTGCCTTTATTTATATGTAGTAGTGAATGAATATAAAACCGAATTTTTATTATTTGAAGATAGGAAATGATTAGTTTATGTTGTATGAACTCCATTTTAAGTATTGTTTGGCCATCATTTAATGGATCTTATTAAAATATGGAATATTTAAAAACTAGAATTATATGAGAATTCAAACTTAATGATTGCCAATAATTAATTTCTGTTTCTATTCCCATTTGATTCCATGTCCTCGCTTAAGATTTTTTGACTTCAATGTTAATTGCAATTTCAATGTCCGTTCAGTTAACGGAGAGTTTTAGGTTCAAGTACCGGACACAAGAAATCAATTAGAAATTCGGCAAATCGCTGCAGTTGAAGAGGATTCGGACTATAAGGCGAATTTTAGAGCCATAAACTCATCTATTTTGGTTGCCATGTAGTGTAATAAAATATTTTAATCTGTGAGTCGTTAATGATATGCAGTTTTTCTCGTTTGAAATCATGAAATGAAAATTTCAATTGAGATTTATTTTCAAAATTTGTGTTGACTGTTTTTGCTCTAAATTTTGATTTTTATAAATAATTAGCAACCGCGAAAGTAAATAATGTCAAAAGGTACCATTGATGGAAGGTTTGAAATGGATACATTTTTTCATTAATTGTTATGTAATAGAAAGAATCTATCATATTCGTAATAATAGAAGAACAGGGTTAGAATTAAGTGATTTTTGAGTGTCAAATTTCTTTTTGTTGGTGCACCCCTAAAAAGTAAAAAAAAATTATTATAATTCGAAGGTTTTATAATTGTCCATGTTATCTATTTATCCAAACATAGAATTGTTGTCGGTGACCAATCCTTTTGTCGAAAACACATGCACCGAAAAATCATTCGCCGCCCGACACTTTCGCCGAAAAGTTAAAAAACACCATACGTTATACATATAAAAAGAGATTGTCCAACTAAGGTTAGGTTAGCGGTCCGGTTGGAAGGATTTGGGGGACAGATTTGATAGTGACAAAATGTATACTTTACTGTTTTTTCTGTAAAATAATTATACCTAATTTTGGTAGATAATTGTCCTGTTTTCGGCGAAAGGGGCCAGAACCGTTGTTGTCTCTCTATTTTTGAGTGTCCAATTCTTTTTGCCGCTGCACCCCTAAAAGGTGACTAAAATCAATTACTATAATTCAGAGGTATAATAATTTTGCCTCTAATCTAATTACCCAAACACAGCGCTGGTGTCGAATTCTCTCCATCATGGACTGAGACTCTGTTCGGTGCGACACATCAACGAAGAAAAACTGAATTATGCTAATTTGTGTTGCCTGTGAATTCCGTGGACAGGTCCGTGGAAATGTGTAGGGGGAAGTTGAAGGGAGATAGAAGTTAGGTGGCAAAGCTGGTTCAATGTTATGTCACTATTGTTGCACCTGGGAAGCTGTCTGTTGTAGATAGGAGTGAAGGGGGTGGAGTCCCTTGAGCTCCGAACTGTTGTAATTTGGATATATATTCTCTTGTTTCCTTCACTCCATTTTATCATTTTTTTAACGCTACTTGCAGTTTTAGAGGATAGCGCTAGGGTTATGCTCTTCAACTACGAGGTCTGAGATTTTGTGTTAGGTAGACTTGTAGGCTTCATTTACTATCACCTCTTCATTTTCCTCTTCCATCCGTGAGTGCAGCCACCGGTGCTTGCGTCCCTTTTCATCACATTCCTTGGTAAGTGACTGCTTTACGGACAGCTTTTCTGCATTCATGAGCATTGTCACTAAAGGTGTTAAATGACTACTTTGTTGATGGAGCCACTTTCCTTTCTGGTTGCTTCTTTCAGTCCATTGTACTTAATTGAAACTTCAACGATATTTATAGCAATTGGTTCCAAAACAGACGTGAAATCCCCACAAAACTAGGATTTTTCTTTTCCAAAAATATTATTAAGTTACCTTGTTAATAAAAAAATAGTTTTTTTTTATAATGGTGCAACCTTTCTTATTGATCTCTCCTTCAAAGTATTTTGTAACTATTTTCCTGTTAATGTCAGTTAATACTATTTGACTTAGAAAATTGCATTGTCTAGTAAAAAAATATACAATCCGAAAAATATTTTTTTAGTAGACAATGTAATTTTCTAACTAATCCTGTCAGCATCAATATTTCCTGCCCCAAAACATTGAATATTAACTAATTTAAATATTCGTGATGAATTATTATTGAATAATATTTTGTTTGTACGAATTTTTCTCTCGTATTTTTGTGTCAAATCCAGCGGCTGAAGTACCATCATAATTCACGTCAGTGGTTGTTGTCTCCGTAGGAATAACACAGGCAGGCAAGTACTCTGAATATTCTCTGCCGATGGTACTGCAGGTTTAAAAACAACATCGGATTTAATTTGAAGCAAAAAATATACCAGGAGAGAGTGTGTACTCTACAGGTGTGTACTCTACGGGTGTGTACTCTACGGGTGTGTACTCTACGGGTGTGTACTCTACGGGTGTGTACTCTACGGGTGTGTACTCTACGGGTGTGTACTCTACGGGTGTGTACTCTACGGGTGTGTACTCTACGGGTGTGTACTCTACGGGTTTGTATTCTACGGGTGTGTATTCTACGGGTGTGTACTCTACGGGTGTGTACTCTACGGGTGTGTATTCTACGGGTGTGTACTCTACGGGTGTGTACTCTACGGGTGTGTACTCTACGGGTGTGTATTCTACGGGTGTGTATTCTACGGGTGTGTACTCTACGGGTGTGTACTCTACGGGTGTGTACTCTACGGGTGTGTACTCTACGGGTGTGTACTCTACGGGTGTGTACTCTACGGGTGTGTACTCTACGGGTGTGTACTCTACGGGTTTGTATTCTACGGGTGTGTATTCTACGGGTGTGTATTCTACGGGTGTGTACTCTACGGGTGTGTACTCTACGGGTGTGTACTCTACGGGTGTGTACTCTACGGGTGTGTACTCTACGGGTGTGTATTCTACGGGTGTGTACTCTACGGGTGTGTATTCTACGGGTGTGTACTCTACGGGTGTGTACTCTACGGGTGTGTACTCTACGGGTGTGTATTCTACGGGTGTGTATTCTACGGGTGTGTATTCTACGGGTGTGTACTCTACGGGTGTGTACTCTACGGGTGTGTATTCTACGGGTGTGTATTCTACGGGTGTGTACTCTACGGGTGTGTATTCTACGGGTGTGTACTCTACGGGTGTGTACTCTACGGGTGTGTACTCTACGGGTGTGTACTCTACGGGTGTGTACTCTACGGGTGTGTACTCTACGGGTGTGTACTCTACGGGTGTGTATTCTGCGGGTGTGTCTTCTACGCGTGTGTCTTCTACGCGTGTGTCTTCTACGCGTGTGTCTTCTACGCGTGTGTCTTCTACGTGTGTGTATTCTACGCGTGTGTATTCTACGCGTGTGTATTCTACGGGTGTGTATACTACGGGTGTGTAATGTACGCGAGTGTTATCTACGCGTGTGTGATCTACGCGTGTGTATTCTACGCGTGTGTATTCTACGCGTGTGTATTCTACGCAAGTGTGTTCTAGGCGTGTGTGTTTAATATGGTGTGTGGAGGCGTGTGTCAGTACACACTTGCGGTGTGTGATTTTGATGTCAGAAAAGAAGAAATGTATTTAATATTATAATGCCTAATATAATATTAATTGCTAGGTAAATAGGGTAAAAGGGCCATCTATAGCCCTTGTTATAAGGATCTAAGAGGTAGGTAGATTCTTAACACTTTGCAGACGATTCTCATAATTTAAATTGGCCATTTTACTCTATTTTTCAATTATTTAAGACTTGAAAAAACTAACTTCTTTTGAAATTAATAATACGAATTTTGTCTAATTTATATTTAAAGTTCAATGATGTGGATCTTTTAAAAGTGAAGTACTATTTCTAGAAATATTTTGAAATAATTAGTGATATTATAGTTAACAAAAATATAGTAACCGATTTTATACAGTGTAACTCCACTATAATTAAATCCTCTATAATGAATATAGTGTCCTGTGGAAGGAAGTAGTCTCTATGATGAACAAATATTATTTGAACTTTCATGCATTGTCATCAGTTATAGAAAACTGATGACTATTAAGGTATGCTAAAAAATATTTGTTCACTATAGAGGCTATTTCCTTACTCAGGACCTTACATTCACTAAACAGGATTTCATTATCGAGGAGTTCTACTGTAGTTACCGTTGTTATAGTTACTGACGATAGAATTGCTGATATTATAGTTACTGACGATAGAATTGCTGATATTATAGTTTCAGAAGATAGAATTGCTGATATTATAGTTACTGACGATAGAATTGCTGATATTATAGTTACTGACGATATAATTGCTGATATTATAGTTACTGACGATAGAATTGCTGATATTATAGTTACTGACGATAGAATTGCTGATATTATAGTTACTGACGATAGAATTGGTGATATTATAGTTACAGACGATAGAATTGCTGATATTATAGTTACTGACGATAGAATTGCTGATATTATAGTTACTGACGATAGAATTGCTGATATTATAGTTACTGACGATATAATTGCTGATATTATAGTTACTGACGATAGAATTGCTGATATTATAGTTACTGACGATATAATTGCTGATATTATAGTTACTGACGATATAATTGCTGATATTATAGTTACTGACGATAGAATTGCTGATATTATAGTTACTGACGATAGAATTGCTGATATTATAGTTACTGACGATAGAATTGCTGATATTATAGTTACTGACGATAGAATTGCTGATATTATAGTTACTGACGATATAATTGCTGATATTATAGTTACTGACGATAGAATTGCTGATATTATAGTTACTGACGATAGAATTGCTGATATTATAGTTACTGACGATAGAATTGCTGATATTATAGTTACTGACGATAGAATTGCTGATATTATAGTTACTGACGATAGAATTGCTGATATTATAGTTACTGACGATAGAATTGCTGATATTATAGTTACTGACGATAGAATTGCTGATATTATAGTTACTGACGATAGAATTGCTGATATTATAGTTACTGACGATAGAATTGCTGATATTATAGTTACTGACGATAGAATTGCTGATATTATAGTTACAGACGATAGAATTGCTGATATTATAGTTACTGACGATAGAATTGCTGATATTATAGTTACTGACGATAGAATTGCTGATATTATAGTTACAGACGATAGAATTGCTGATATTATAGTTACTGACGATAGAATTGCTGATATTATAGTTACTGACGATAGAATTGCTGATATTATAGTTACTGACGATAGAATTGCTGATATTATAGTTACTGACGATAGAATTGCTGATATTATAGTTACTGACGATAGAATTGCTGATATTATAGTTACTGACGATAGAATTGCTGATATTATAGTTACAGACGATAGAATTGCTGATATTATAGTTACTGACGATAGAATTGCTGATATTATAGTTACTGACGATAGAATTGCTGATATTATAGTTACTGACGATAGAATTGGCAATAGTGAAGTTGGTGCTATAAGTTCTTAGTCTCCCTATCGCTTATCGAGAGAAGAGTTTTATGGCCCAAATATTAGGATCCATTACCACCAAACTGTTCCTTGATGGTTTGGATTTGGGTTCATGGAGTGCAGAGAGTGAGAGGGGAGAATGAAAATGAGGGGAGAATGAAGAAAGGAGTATGGATGAAGAGCTTAGACTGATTGTAGAACTCTTGAAGTGTTCTTCACTATACCGTAATTAACTTTTTCTCCACCTTGTTTAACCCTTTGTCTACCGTGTTTAATAAATCCTTGGTTTAATGTGTTTAATCAACATTTTGTTTAATGTGTTAGACCCTTTATCTGCCTTATTGAACCCTTTGTCTACCGCATTCAACCCTTTGTCTACCGCATTCAACCCTTTGTCTACCGTATTTAACCCTTTGTCTACCGTATTTTCATCATCACTTTCATTCGAAAAGTAACAATTTAATGAGATAGTCCATTATAATTCATATGAGTACATACCAACATAATCATAGAGGTCACAATCATATTCATCTTGATTCGATTAGGCCATGAGTATTTTTAATGAAAATTTATTTCAATTGACTTGACATGTAGTAAGAAATACCGCCTGTATTAATCGGTTAAATTATACCCCCCAAACCATTAGTTCAGTAATATCATTAACTTTCATAAAAACAATTTATTTCCTAATTGCTTGCAAACCAACATCTTATATAAATTGTATTTGCAGTTTCCATGCGCTATTATCTACATTATATTGTAATATCCTACCCCTTGTATTTAATGTATAAACACTGAGATTTATATTTCGAATTGTTAAATGCTATATGTTAGGTAACAATGTATAATTGTTTCGTATGAAAACAAGTTTACGCAAAGTACGTTTCCTATTATTGTGAAATAGATTCTTCACAAATTCGTGCATGTTATTGTACTTATAATATGAATTTATTCATTCTCTGTAGTGTTTTCACGCTGTTGATTTTTAACAGTAATGTTTTCAGAATCCGTTCGTTTCTCCATCATTTCCAGAATGCATTCATTTTGAAGGTAAGAGCAACGGACAAGTTTTGTGTTTGTTATTTTGTTTGTAACTCAAAAGAGTTTTCGATGTAGAAACAACAGAGATTAAAAAGTTAGTCTTTGAGTGGGAACTGTAAAAAGGACGTCAACAACAACTATACATACATATTCATTTTGAAGTATCTTATGAATATTGTGAATGTGATGTTTGATATCGAAACGTTCGGATTAAAAGTACCTAAAATAAATACAAAAACAAACATGAATATACATTTGTAGCAACTAAAAGCGAATAGCATTCATTTTTATCTAACTATTCATTTTAGGTATTCACTGCGATATGTTTTAGTTGAAATGAAAATATGTTCCCCTCCTGATTCAATGCAAATCTGACACTTCATCTGAAGAGACTCGTGCAAGCGAAAAATTAACTTATCTTTTAAACTAAACTGTTTTGAAAATTTAAATTTTCGTGAAACTATGTTTTGTTTCATGTGAAATTTAATCATAGTATCAATATCTAGATAATGAAGCAAGCATACACGGAGAATTGGACATTCTGCCATTCCTAAAAAAGTTTTTGTTTTTATGCAAGCTGTCAATTATTGTCTGGTTTTTGATGAAACACCCGGTATATCCTACATCATGACTTTAATATTATTGCTAGTTAATGATATGTTTTCTAGATGTTTTAATATTCTCCAAGTGAGGAAGAGTTATTCATGGTTGAAGTAGATTCAAGCCTAGCTTTCACTAAAATTTTAAGAATAATAACATGCCCCTGACACAAACCACTTTATCAACTACATCTCTATCCACTCTACATGTCCCTAAATGAAGTAAATGTGAAGTATGTACTTCCAGGTCTCAATTGGATAACCTTTTTATCCATCGGAGTATTCGAGAGATCAATCCCGATGTTCTATTCGATGTCACTGAAATCCTATCAAAAGTTACGAGCCTCAGAGATGATCGGAATATTTCTCCTTTTTTTTCAACTCGCTGTATTTGCTGTTCGGAGATCAACTGCTGGCAAATATTTGGTGAATAAAACCCAATGATGGAAAGATGGCAGCTCAGCCTCCAAACGGATGACAGTTTGCATTGATTTGAAGGGAGTTTTTCGTCCTGTCTGATTGAATTCCAAGATTGCTTTTTAATCCAAAAGAAATGTCTGTATAAAAGCTGACTCGACAACAGATATCCCTGTAACTTATCTGAAAAAATCGGTAATGTATTCCTGAAAATAGGGAAACAGTCTATTGACAAAGAAATTTAATAAATAATATATCAATGCATCCAAATTATAATAAAGATATTTCGGTGAATTATTTCGTTAAAGTTCTTTTCTGCATCCATGAACATTGAAATCAACTGGCGGTAGGTAACTCGTTTCATGGAGTAGCTTTTCTGTATCCACGAGCTTTGTTACTGACTAGTTGTAGGAGACACTATTCATGGAGCCACTTTCTTTTCTGACTTCTTCTTTATTCTTCTTTTTATTCTTCATTCATGAAAAAAATGACATAAAAACAAAATGCATAAAATTAAATTTCTGAATAGGAGCCCGAATAAGCCGAAGGTTCTATGGCAACCTTACTAAAATTAAAAAAAAATCCAATTCCCTTGGTTTTAATTTCCTTTTGACGTCAGCGATTAGCTTTCGGTTCAGAAGCAGTCTTCAAACCTTCTCAAAATAATGATTATATCATAAATATCCTCAATATATTTACTTATTGTAATAATACTATATTTTTATCAATCAATAACTTCCAATATTTGTACACAGTGTTTTCTTTTCCAGTCTACATCATACGTCCCCAATGAACGTGACTGGAAAAACGAACTCGTAATTTGTATTCCATGAGAGCGAAGAGCAAGGAAAATCAAATTAAAAATTTAGTAGATATCAAATATAGTATAACTCCTCTATAGTGAACTCCTCTATAGTATAACTCCTCTATAGTGGACTCCTCTATAGTATAACTCCTCTATAGTGGACTCCTCTATAGTGGACTCCTCCATAGTGGACTCCTCTATAGTATAACTCCACTATAGTGGACTCCTCTATAGTGGACTCCTCTATAGTATAACTCCTCTATAGTGGACTCCTCTATAGTGGACTCTTCTATAGTGGACTCCTCTATAGTGGACTCCACTATAGTATAACTCCTCTATAGTATAACTCCTCTATAGTGGACTCCTCTATAGTGGACTCCTCTATAGTGGACTCCTCGATAGTGGACTCCTCTATAGTATAACTCCTCTATAGTATAACTCCTATATAGTGGACTCCTCTATAGTGGACTCCTCTATAGTGGACTCCTCTATAGTGAACTCCTCTATAGTGGACTGAGTCACTGGACTCCTCTATAGTGAACTCCTCTATAGTGGACTCCTCTATAGTGGACTCTTCTATAGTGGACTCGTCTATAGTGGACTGAGTCACTGGACTCCTCTATAGTAGACTCATCTTTAGTGGACTCCTCTATAGTGGACTCCTCTATAGTATAACTCCTCTATAGTGAACAAAGTCACTGGACTCCTCTCAGTGGATTCCTCTATAGTGGACTTCTCTATAGTGGACTGAGTCACTGGACTCCTCTATAGTGGACTCCTTTATAGTAGACTACTCTATAGTGAATGTAGAGTCATGAGTAAGATAATTACCTAGTATGGTGAACAAATTTCCTTTAGTTTGCCATAGAAAGGCTATTATTCCTCTAAAACTAGTGGTCATTCATAACAGATTAAGAGTATTTGTTCACTATACGGGTTTTTTCTCTTACGCAGGACTGTTTATTCACGATAGAGAAGTCCACTATAGAGGAGTTATATTATATAAAGATTAGGTTACGTTACTTCAACCATTATGGAATTATTTCAATTTACAGTTTATACAATATGACTATACTGTCAGTCACAAATTTTAAATATAATATA
Organism: Caprella mutica; assembly: GCA_947561585.1. Taxonomy (NCBI): domain Eukaryota; kingdom Metazoa; phylum Arthropoda; class Malacostraca; order Amphipoda; family Caprellidae; genus Caprella; species Caprella mutica. Next base: position 93,277 of record CANNZV010001326.1, on the reverse strand, counting down.
GCTTACATTCATATTACCTAACGGGTAATTTAGATTTAACATCTGCAAGCCATGCGTAAGTCGTGTGTTTTTACTCAACCGAATTATCGAATTTCGATCAATTATTGGTCTATCGCGGTATCGGAAACTCTCTCGGGCCTCGGTTAGGGATTCATTAATTCGACAGTATGGATTACAGGAGATACTGGATATATAATAATACATTATTGCGAATATGCACAGAAATTAATGAGAATATCTAATATCCATTGCATGGGGAATAAATAGAATATTCGTAGTATTATTCGATGATTAATGTTAGAAAATACTCGTTGTATTATTCGTTAATTAATGTTAGAAATAAATCAAATTTTCATTGTGTTATTCGTTGAGTAATAATATAAATAGAACCAATATTCGTTGTATTACTTGTATATTGATGTAAAGTAATTCAATATTTTGAATATATATCTATGAATCAATGTAAACAGCATATCAAATATTTATAGTATTACTAATAGTGATGTTATTATTGAAATCTGATTATAATGACTACCATTTCTAGGATACTACACACCAAGTAAAGGAAAATATTTCTCTCTCACACTCTACACACCAAGTAAAGGCAAATCTTATTCTCACACTCTACACACCAAGTAAAGGCAAATCTTTCTCTCACACTCTACACACCAAGTAAAGATAAATCTTACTCTCACACTCTACACACCAAGTAAAGGCAAATCTTATTCTCACACTCTACACACCAAGTAAAGGCAAATCTTTCTCTCACACTCTACACACCAAGTAAAGGCAAATCTTACTCTCACACTCTACACACCAAGTAAAGGAAAATCTTTCTCTCCCACTCTACACACCAAGTAGAGGTAAATCTTTCTCTCTCACACTCTACACACCAAGTAAAGGTAAATCTTTCTCTCACACTCTACACACCAAGTAAAGGTAAATCTTTCTCTCACACTCTACACACCAAGTAAAGGAAAATCTTTGTCTCTCACACTCTACACACCAAGTAAAGGAAAATCTTTGTCTCTCACACTCTACACACCAAGTAAAGGAAAATCTTACTCTCACACTCTACACACCGAGTAAAGGCAAATCCTTCTCTCACACTCTACTCACCAAGTAAAGGAAAATCTTTTTCTCTCACTCTACACACCAAGTAAAGGAAAATCTTACTCTCACACTCTACACACCGAGTAAAGGCAAATCTTTCTCTCACACTCTACACACCAAGTAAAGGAAAATCTTTCTCTCACACTCTACACACCAAGTAAAGGAAAATCTTTCTCTCACACTCTACACACCAAGTAAAGGAAAATCTTTCTCTCACACTCTACACACCAAGTAAAGGAAAATCTTTCTCTCACACTCTACACACCAAGTAGAGGTAAATCTTTCTCTATCACACTCTACACACCAAGTAGAGGTAAATCTTTCTCTCTCACACTCTACACACCAAGTAAAGGAAAATCTTTCTCTCACACTCTACACACCAAGTAGAGGTAAATCTTTCTCTCTCACACTCTACACACCAAGTAAAGAAAATCTTTCTCTCACACTCTACACACCAAGTAGAGGTAAATCTTTCTCTCTCACACTCTACACACCAAGTAAAGGCAAATCTTTCTCTCACACTCTACACACCAAGTACAGGTAAATCTTTTTCTCACTCAGTAGAGTGTTCTCAAGCACGCCATTACCGGATTTCTTCCTCCAAACAAAAATGTTTTAACGTTGCCGCTGCTGCACCAAAGAGCATTTTTCTTTATTCAGGAGTAGGTACATTAGTATCGAGATGTAATTATAAATGCAGCTGTTGCTTCTCATAATCCCTATAAACACTACCGTAATAATGAACTTACTACCTATTTATCAGGAGAACTTTTTGATGAGTTTTAATACTACCAAAATATTTATCTAATTATCGAATCTAATGATTCAGAAGGAATATACAATAATTAACAATTATTTTCTAATATTTTAACAGTTAGAGAAACACATCTTGATCAAACAGGAATTGCTCCTAGCTAGGGTCTCTATCCTGAAGCTGTCTGTGGTGAATGGAAGAGAAGGGGGGTGGCGTCCTTTGGGCTCCGAACTGTAGTAATTTGGATTTTGTATTATCTTTTTTCCTTTACTCCATGTTTTTCATTGTTTTAACGCTACTTGTAGTTTTAGAGGATAGCGCTAGGGTTATGCTCTTCAACTACGAGGTCTTAGATTTTGTCTTAGGTAGACTCGTAGGCTTCTTGTACTATCACCTCTTCATTTTCCTCTTAGATTTTGTGTTATGTAGGCTCTTACGCTACATTTAGTATCACCTCTTCATTTTCCTCTTATATTTTGGTGTTAGGTAGACTCGTAGGCTTCTTGTACTATCACCTCTTCATTTTCTTCTTTTATTTGGTATTAGGTAGACTCGTAGGCTTCTTGTACTATCACCTCTTCATTTTCCTCTTATATTTTGGTGTTAGGTAGACTCATATGGGCTTCTTGTACTATCACCTCTTCATTTTCCTCTTATAGTTTGGTGTTAGGTAGACTCGTAGGTTTCTTGTACTATCACCTCTTCATTTTCCTCTTATATTTTGGTGTTAGGTAAACTCGTAGGCTTCATTTACTATCACCTCTTCATTTTTCTTTTAGATTTTTGTGTTAGGTAGACTCGTAGGCTACATTTCCTTAGTTATACTATCACATCTTCATTTTCTTCGTCCAGCCATGAGTTCAGTCACCGGTGCTTTTGTCCCTTTTAGTCACATTCCTTTGTAAGTGGTTGCATTTACCGAGTAGCTTTTCTTCATCCGTTACCATGAGCATTGTCACCAAAAGTGGTTAGAGACTTTTTTCATAAAATCACTAACTTTCTTCCACATATGATCAGATATAGAAACACTCCTCTCTCTCACTCCTCTTACACCTCTACTCCTCTCTCTCACTCCTCTTACACTTCTACTCCTCTTACACCTCTACTCCTCTTACACCTCTACTCCTCTTACACCTCTACTCCTCTTACACCTCTACTCCTCTTACACCTCTACTTCTCTTACACCTCTACTCCTCTTACACCTCTACTCCTCTTACACATCTACTCCTCTCTCTTGCTTGTCTTACACCTCTACTCCTCTCTCTCCCTCCTCTTGCACCTCTACTCCTCTTGCCCCTCTACTCCTCTTGCCCCTCTACTCCTCTCTCTCCCTCCCCTTACACCTCTACTCCGCTCTCTCCCTCCTCTTGCACATCTGCTCCTCTTACACCTCTACTCCTCTTACACCTCTACTTCTCTTACAACTCTACTCCTCTCACACCGCTGCTCCTCCCTCACATCTGATCGGTTTAATTAGGTCTCCGTATTACTCACCTGATGAGCTCGTTATAAATAATTGGAGTTCATCTCCTTTCACTGATGGTGTTTGGGTGAAAAAAATACGAGATGTTCAGATGCTTTGGCAGGACAGGCGAATTACTGAACTATATTGACTGCTCTTTATTGCGTCTTTAGCTTCATTAACATGTCTTTAAGTGACCAAGATATTAATTTCATTTTTAAGCTTTCTATCCCAGATCCTATTTATTGAACAATATTCCTCAACATAGTGTCTTTGAAGGTATTCAATTAATTCCAAGTTTCTTCATAAATAACTAAGTTAGGGTTTATATCTAAACTAAGTACCAATGAAGTTGCGTTCATAAAGCAACTGGATGGAATTAACCAACTTCAGTAGTTATTGAGTTCTTTCTGTCACCACTAATTCGGAAGAAAATGAGGACTAAAAGAGGGAGACTCGCCTAAATTTCTCTCAAAAGTCAACTAAAATGCTAATGAAACCAAATTGGCTCTAAGACTCCCTAAATACGTACTGACAATGCAAATTGAGATGCTGCTGGAGTTGGTGGTGGTCATTACCTAGAGCCTAAATTATCATTGTGACGTGCTCCGTTTAGATCATCTATGGTTCACCATAAATTATTTTCTGCTATTTGAGAGGTTAAATATTTAAAATGATTTCTGCTATAATATTTTCTGAGTGTTTATACCACAGACATATTAAACCCTTTTTATACCATGAGGGGGGGGGGGAGGTAATGAACCCCCCTCCCATTTCCTTTCATGTTTAGCTCCCCAAATAATGTATTGAGTTGCCTGAGATATCAAATAGCTTTTTCAGTTTAAAATTTAAACATCTTTTAAAATTAACCCCGTTAATCATATTGAAATATTTAATGAGTTAAACCTAAGTAAAATAGACTAGTAAAAAGTCTGGAAATTATAAATAAATATCCAAGGAAGACTATTTTCTTATATTTTCAATTTGTGTCTATTATGGACAACTAGGCTAAGTTCCCACTTATTGGACGGTTCCACATTTTCGATCAGAAGAATACAAAATATGGTGGTCGGAAATTTCGGTCCCAGAATTATAAATGACCTCTCCACATAAATGACTTATGTAGTTTGCTGTATCCGCTAGTTTAATGATTATTATTTAATAACCTGGCAGGGGGGTTGGAGGGTGGAGGGGCTGCACTCCCGTTCCCCCCTTTCCGATACATTTAATTCATAAGTTTTATTTATACCTGAGACCGAATAGTCCGAGACCGAATATTCTGCTCGAATCTCATGTTGTATAAATGTCAAAACACGTCGAAATTACTTGTGTTACGTATCATTTTACAACAGGTAATGATGTTATCCGCTTTTAATAAATAAACTACACATTTTAGTACTCATAATTTTAACTTTTTCTATTATTGTTCTTCAATAACACCATTATAAACTGAGACAGAGTTTTCCCAGACCAAATTTCCTAGAACTCCAAAAAAATATAATTCTAATTACATTTTTATAAGCTCGAAAATGTGTAACCGTCCCATAACTCGGAACTTACCCTATGAATAAATGGAATTAAATGACAGTAGTATAATTCATTCCTAACTCCTTTTCCCTTACGATGATATAATAAAATCTATTCCAAGAAAATTAAATCACATTAGAACAAATAAATTCTCCTCCTCAGTTAATATTTAAAATCTTCCTCTTAGGAATTATTTAATTACAAACAATTTTGATGAGAGAACATTGGGTTACTTCCTCAAAGAGAATGAATTCATAACTGTAAATTATAATAATTCTCTACCGCCTTTGAATGAATGTTCTTGTTATTAAATGTAAAGAAGAAAGAATTAAATAAAGAAATTACATTAAGATGCAAGAATTGTTACAAAGTAATGTCCGTAATCACTTTATGATTTAATAGAAAATCTCAAGAAGCAGGATATGTACTATAAAAATATGAATAAATTCTTTTTATTGGGGTTAGTTTCGAGTGATCGGACAGATTCACATTTTCGATAATGGAGAAATATATAATAATTAAAGAAAATTACCTAAATAAAATTTGCCCGAAAATGTGGAACCATCCGATAACTCGTAACTTACCCTTCATTATATAATAGGGCATTTTTTTAAAAATGCATTAAATTGTTTCTCAATGTTCACCTAGAAATTTAATTCACATCTGGTAAATGATGCTTTACCCTACTTCTACTCAGTGAACCCAAAGGGTATAATCCATGACGCTTCATTTCCCTCTTCAACTCAAAAGCTACAATCACACACATGCCCGACAATCCAATTGCGGGTAAATGGGCCAAAGTGATGCAGTCCACCATTTAGGAAATAAGGCAACACACAGACTGGCAATGAGGAGGTGTGAAGTGGGAGAAGGGGTAGGTTGGAGACGAAGTGTGAGAGGTGGACGGGGTGAGAGAGGTGGTCGGGGTGAGAGAGGTGGTCGGGGTGATAGAGGTGGTCGGGTGAGAGAGGTAGTCGGGGTGAGAGAGGTGGTCGGGGTGAGAGAGGTGGACGGGGTGCTCCGTGTTTACTGCTGATTGAACGACATCAGGAAATGTAACTTCAGCAACATCATCACAAATGTTCCTGTAGTTTGCCTCTAAATTGTACGCTGAGTTGCAGTTACAATGTTTGTCGGGGGACTAGTTGAGTGCGAATGAAATAATAATATTATTATTTAGGTTGATTAAATTTGGATGAAATACAAAAATGGCATGTATTTGCTCATATTCATTTGAATAATTTTATGTATTACTTAATTGATGTATAGTAAATAAAATGTAAAAGTCCACTTTAATTTCAAACTGCTTTTACCAGTCCCTTGTATTATATATAGCCATTTGACGTCCGTGATATGGCCGTTGGTTCCGAAACAGACGTTTAATTCCCCTATAAATTATATTCCATATGTACATTAATTTTGAACAATAACTACCACGAGGTTTAATGAAGGATTTCATATCATCTTCTCCTTCCATAATTTTGACTAAATAATGGTAATGTAATTTGATATTCCAGTTGGAATTATGAGCACATTCCTGATTATTAACGTCCAGGAAAACAACTGTCAGTTCTAGCAGCGATATTAGCATAAATGTAATTATATCGAATTAATGTGTAATGTGTAGTTAGGTCTGATTATAGAAACTGAATTAAGAAAAACTGAAGTTAAATTAGAAAAGATGATTAGTATGGATTGGGAGAGAAACTGACTGGAGGGAAATGAAGAGGAGGGAAATGAAGAGGAGGGAAATGAAGAGGAGGGAAATGAAGAGGAGGGAAATGAAGAGGAGGGAAATGAAGAGGAGGGAAATGAAGAGGAGGGAAATGAAGAGGAGGGAAATGAAGAGGAGGGAAATGAAGAGGAGGGAAATGAAGAGGAGGGAAATGAAGAGGAGGGAAATGAAGAGGAGGTAAGTGAAGAGGAGGTAAGTGAAGAGGAGGGAAATGAAGAGGAGGGAAATGAAGAGGAGGGAAATGAAGAGGAGGGAAATGAAGAGGAGGGAAATGAAGAAGAGGGAAATGAAGAGGAGAGAAATGAAGAGGAGGGAAATGAAGGGGAGAGAGTGATGAGATCAAGAGAAGAGAGTGATGAGATGAAAAGAAGAGAGTTATGAGATGAAGAGAAGAGAGTGATGAGATGAAGAGGAGAGAGTGATGAGATGAAGAGGAGAGAGTGATGAGATGAAGAGGAGAGAGTGATGAGATGAAGAGGAGAGAGTGATGAGATGAAGAGGAGAGAGTGATGAGATGAAGAGGAGAGAGTGATGAGATGAAGAGGAGAGAGTGATGAGATGAAGAGGAGAGAGTGATGAGATGAAGAGGAGAGAGTGATGAGATGAAGAGGAGAGAGTGATGAGATGAAGAGAAGAGAGTGATGAGATGAAGAGAAGAGAGTGATGAGATGAAGAGAAGAGAGTGATGAGATGAAGAGAAGAGAGTGATGAGATGAAGATCAACATTGTTGCTGTCATAAAAATCCTAATTTAACACCTGTCAATTTTACTGGTTTCATCTGTCCAAACATTTGTATCTCATAAGTAAATATTGGTATACACTTTAATTTTTTATTGTTGATATAAGAAGACACTGTCTGGTTATATTAACAACCATATAAGAATCTACCAATACTTATTTATTAGATAAAGTATTTTGAAAAGTTAAGATCAGTCAAATTGGCTGCTTGGTAGTTCTGTGTTAACATATGGTCCTTTCTATGAATGCAGTTAAGCCCACTCTATACTATAGCAGCTGAAACGCCGCGTTTTCATCGCCCAGTTTACGCCTCTTCAATTAATCACGGTTAAATGAATTAATTGCGGTAGAAACGCTAGTATAGACTGCAAATTTGCTTTCCATTCATTTAACCGTGATTAATTGAAGAGGCGTAAACAGGGAAGTGAAAAAGCGACGTTTTATATGTTAGTATAGAATTGGCCTTATTCATTGGCATATTTACAGTTTCTACTTCCCTCAGTCTAACATCTCATTTTAGCTAGGACTTCATGATTAAGGAGATCGAACTACCGTACGCTCCTGTGGTTTCTATAGTAATTGGCTCAAATATGTATGCATCTCCATGGGCGGAGTAGTTCTGACGCTTACGGTTCTCCGCAGCCCCGGCAGCTGATCCGGCCTCAACTGCGGAATCATTGAGGTGTGTCTCGGCAAATGTGTCGACACATGTGCAATCCCAAATCAGACTCTTTCCATTCATGTAAGGAAACACAGTAATACCATCTGGGCGTTTACCATCACCTCTGTCAAGCCCAGGAGGCTCAAGTACTGAAGGGAGTCCTGCTCTCTGCAAAGCCCGTTTTACCACATCATTCATTGCTGCATGTCTTGGGTGACGCCCAGAACTGTACCTACAAGACAGGCCATGCAGCCCTCTGACATTCATCCCACTACCACAGCGGCAAGAATGAGGTTCACAAACTCTAGCACCAACTTTGAGAGCAATGGCTACCCTCAGGACCTCTGGATCGAGCTGTGTACCCAATGACGGTATGAGAATCGCGTTCAACCACACTCCAGTTTCTTTAAGAGATGCAGATAACAGTCGTGCCCTTGCCACCTGATCAGCTCTAGCCAACAGAATCTCCATTAATGAATGAGCCCGTGGTGTATCCCATTCTTTTTGACTGGACTCATGGACTGGTACCGGGAGACCAGCCTGTAAACCCTGCCTCCATGTCCCAACTGCATCTGTAAGCTCTCCGGTATCGACTACATTAATATTAGAAAGAATAGTTTCAACCAAATCACTCACAGAATACATTGAAGACACAAAAGCAGGTAAGGCAATATCTCCAGCTCTCCTACAACCCAGTCCACCAAGGCCAACCGGTAAAGTTGCCTGAACCCAAGAATCATTTTGATAAATTGAAAGTTATTATAAAAAAATAAGATGATTTGTAGTTTTAGGTGAAATTTACAGTAAAGTGGTTTTCAAGTCAATTGGGAATTTCTGAAGGGTTCATGACTTATTTTAACGCCTATTTTCGATTATTGTAGATTCGATTACTGCTGCCAAGTAATTTTCAGTGGAAAAATATTGTATTGAAAAAAATACTTTATTAAAAAAATACTTTATTGAAAGAATTATTTTGTCACTTAATTAAGCTATTGGGAAATAAACTCATTGAAAAATTATTCTATAAAAAAATATTCTATTCATTAAAAAAAAGTATTCTATTAATTGAAAAAATTAATATTAATCGTAAAAATTATTATTAATTGTAAAAATTATTATCAATTGTAAAAATTATTATTAATTGAAAATATTAATCTATTAATTGAAAAAAAAAATTAATTAAACAAATAATTTTTACATAAACTATTCCGCTAACAAAATTCATAACATAATATTGATACCTTTTAATTCAATTTTGTAATGTACAATTTCTAGGTATCTTGCATTTCCATTAATTAAACCAGCTTGAGAAATCTAAGTGAGTTTTACTCGAGCATTCAAGAACCTCTTATCGAATAACAAATGTTTTCGGTTCAATTAGTTATTAAATTATGCTTAAATATTTCAAACCGAAATGTGCCTCTCAGGCTCATTGATCGATCCACGGTTGAATAGTTTTTTTTAACTTGTCAATGAAAGATGAACGCATAGTGAAAAATTTCTTTACATAAGATCCGAATACTTCTGTATTCAGTTTGGTATTTTTTTCATAGACTAAAAGATTTATTTTTAGTTTGTCCCTGTGTTAATATATTGTTAATAAATTTATATAGTGGCAATTTTCCACAGTGGCAATTTTCCCGGGGGCAATTTTCCCAGTGGCAATTTTCCGCGCACGCCCAATTTTAATTAAAAATATTGAAGATAAGGAGAAATAAGTACATAGGTATTTACGACATTAGCAACTGAGAGAGCAGAGCTGTGATTGGGTGGAGTGTGACCCAATCACAGCTAGCGGATATTTGTGTACTCCATTCAAACGTGGACTGATGTGTTAAATTAATTTACGGGATTTATGCTGATTTACGCCGATGCGTAAATACTTTTTGACTTTTAAATACAAAAATAAGTTTGGTATTTATGTAGGAACAAAGTTCAGAAAGGCCGGTAAATTTAATGGAATATCATGAAAGATATAAAGTAATTTCAAAAGGATTTGTTTAGAAAACAGGCGTCAAACTCATTAGGGTTAGTTTTAACTTCTGATAAATAGGTATTATTTGCCTTCAAGCAGTAGAGTGTCGAATCTGGTAAAAGGACTATCTGATATTTTGAGAGTTTTAGCTAGACATTTCAGGTAAAGTATCATCTATCACTTAGATCCTTTACCCAAACTCCATTTTTCCGTGAGTAAATGTTCTGTTGGACGGTAGACTCTTCATTCACAAATGCTAGAAAGACCCTCTACCCTATTTACCTTCAGCTTATCAATTTGAGAAGAGTAGGGGTTAATTCTATTTAAAATGAGCAGGTCAATTCCAAGACTTTGGTCAAGATTCAGTGGAGTGTGGGATGAGAATTTAGTGACTTGGAACCAATGTAATCTGGAACTTTGAAACTCTACGGACATTCTATCCAAATTACATGTACCTTTGTGACATTGTGTGAGATTCCGTGTAAGCTACACTGTACAGGCTATAATGCAGATATACACTATACACTGGCAGGCTTTAATACAGTTATACAGAAATCATGCACTATGCACTGTATACAGGCTACATTATACAGATGCACACTATACAGGCTAAAATACATTTATACAGACATCATACACTGAACAGGCTATAATATACAGACATATGATACACTTTACAGGAAATGTCCTATAGGCTTTAAAATAAGAAGTTAAATATATAGTATTAATCCTCTAAAAGTCAAAAACGACTCAAGACTGAGTGCTGGCATGTCTATAATACCTTGTAAGTTGGTGGCAATGTGGTGGCAAAACCATCTATAAGATACAATGAAAGTTAGCTACTGGGCACCTGCAGTAATCTGAATTTGAGATCGTGAACCAATTTGATCTTAAGGAATTTCTGACTGGTAAATCTTGACCAGTGTAAATACCCACTTTCCGACTACTGTGGCAGCATCTTAGTAGAAAATAATCTATTAATAGTATTTAAATCTTTATATTTTACTTACACACAAAGAAGAAGTTGATGGTCATTATGTTGTTTGATTTGCACATACGTACACTATGATTTGACTGTAGTTGCTAGGGTTGTGACAATATGCTTCTAAACCAAACATCTAAGGAATATCATAGACGAAATGTAATGGTATCGAATACTATTATACCACATGCAGGTGTAGAACCATTCAATACTCTTTAATTCTCACAGTCTATAATATTTTCATGATCTATGATTTTAAAAGCATATTGACGCAGAGTCAAAGCACAAATTTTCTCCTTCTTTTACAAAATTTTCTGTAGTCAGTTAAAACCTTTATTAGGTATCACGAAAAAAAGTATTTCATAGATAATTATTTCTCATATCCACCATTGACGGCTACACTTCTAATTATTGGAATACAAAGAATTATTCATTAACAATGTAATCCATTAACGGCCTCAAGCTAGTCTGATGTTGACAGAATCATTTAATTGATGCAATGATTGCTATTATGATGTGAATGAGTTAATCCTAGCACTTGAATATCAATTATCTCGAGCACCAGAGCTCTATTCTCATCTTCCTCTTCAGTTTCTGATGATTGCACTGTGTGGAGTGCCACTGGAACTGAGTTAGCATAACTAGTGACAATATGCTTTAGAAACCATAGATTCTGAAAATATAACACACGGAGAAAATTAGATGGTATTGAATCGTTCTACACCAGTAGTATGTAGTAAAATATACCATTTCATTGTATTCGATACCATTTCATTGCATTCGATACCATTTCATTGACTTCGATACCATTTCATTGTATTCGATACAATTTCGTTGTATTCGATACCATTTCATTATATTCGATACCATTTCATTGTATTCGATACCCTTTCAATGTATTCGATACCATTTCGTTGTATTCGATACCATTTCATTGTATTCGATGCCATTTTGTTACATTCGATACCATTTCATTGTATTCGATACCATTTCATTGTATTCGATACCATTTCATTGAATTCGATACCATTTCATTGAATTCGATACCATTTCATTATATTCGATACCATTTCATTGCATTCGATGCCATTTCATTGCATTCGATACCATTTCATTGTATTCGATACCATTTCATTGTATTCGATACCCTTTCATTGTATTCGATACCCTTTCATTGTATTTGATACCATTTCATTGTATTCGATACCATTTCATTGTATTCGATACCATTTCATTGCATTCGATACCCTTTCATTGTATTTGATACCATTACATTGTATTTGATACCATTTCATTGTATTTGATACCATTTCATTGTATTCGATACCATTTCATTGTATTCGATACCATTTCATTGTATTTGATACCATTTCATTGTATTCGATACCATTTCATTGTATTCGATACCATTTCATTGTATTCGATACCATTTCATTGTATTCGATACCATTTCATTGTATTCGATACCATTTCATTGTATTCGATACCATTTCATTGTATTTGATACCATTTCATTGTATTCGATACCATTTCATTGTATTCGATACCATTTCATTGTATTCGATACCATTTCATTGCATTCGATACCATTTCATTGTATTCGATTCCATTTCATTGTATTTGATACCATTTCATTGTATTCGATACCATTTCATTGTATTCGATACCATTTCATTGTATTCGATACCATTTCATTGCATTCGATACCATTTCATTGTATTCGATTCCATTTCATTGTATTTACACACTTTACGATAAATAAGAGCGATTTACTGATTTCAGAGTTCGTAACAATTTATCAGATGATTGAAACAGTGTTTACACGCAACGATTTTTACTCCAATATCTTTATTTTTCACTAGCCGTCATGGACGAAACATTATGATGGTCTGCATTTGGAATGTGTTTAGCATCATATATCGAGTTAGATTGTAACGATTTCTTGGAACCGTGTTTACACGTTCAAACTTATCGTTACGATTTGTATAAATTTGAGCCTGCTAGCACCAATCACACAATCCAACTGCAACTCCAATAAATCGCTACGATCACCTGTTTACACCAAATTCTGAATTGTAACAACCTCTTCATTACAGTACTTCGCTACAATTTATCGTAGCGTGTGAACGGGCCTTAAGAGCTTCAGGTTGTTTATCTCCGTGAGATCATTCATCTCTCTACTCCATATTGCTCAGACGTATTGAACAACGATAACCTACAGAAAGGAAAATGAACAGCTTTGAACACTTGAGTTGAAGCTAACTACAACGAATATATTTGTATTTGAATTTAGACACTTGTTTTTAAATTAGTTTGCATAGGTTTCTTCTTGAGGTTTGAAAGTTAAATAGGCTACTGAAAATAAATATTTACCTACACACACTATCTCACTCACCTACACACTACACAGATTCTCACTCTACCTACACAGACTCTCTCTCTCTCTACACAGACTCTCTCTCTACCTACACAGACTCTCTCTCTCTCTCTACCTACACAGACTCTCTCTCTACCTACACAGACTCTCTCTCTACCTACAAAGACTCTCTCTCTACCTACACAGACTCTCACTCTACCTACACAGACTCTCACTCTACCTACACAGACTCTCACTCTACCTACACAGACTCTCACTCTACCTACACAGACTCTCTCTCTCTCTACACAGACTCTCTCTCTACCTACACAGACTCTCACTCTACCTACACAGACTCTCACTCTACCTACACAGACTCTCACTCTACCTACACAGACTCTCACTCTACCTACACAGACTCTCACTCTACCTACACAGACTCTCACTCTACCTACACAGACTCTCACTCTACCTACACAGACTCTCACTTTACCTACACAGACTCTCACTCTACCTACACAGACTCTCTCTCTACCTACACAGACTCTCTCTCTACCTACACAGACTATCACTCTACCTACACAGACTCTCACTCTACCTACACAGACTCTCACTCTACCTACACAGACTCTCACTCTACCTACACAGACTCTCACTCCACCTACACAGACTCTCACTCCACCTACACAGACTCTCACTCTACCTACACATAGTCTCACTCTACCTACACAGGCCCTCACTCTACCTACACAGACTCTCACTCTACCTACACAGACTCTCACTCTACCTACACAGACTCTCACTGTACCTACACAGACTCTCACTCTACCTACACAGACTCTCTCTCTACCTACACAGACTCTCTCTCTACCTACACAGACTCTCTCTCTACCTACACAGACTCTCACTCTACCTACACAGACTCTCACTCTACCTACACAGACTCTCTCTCTACCTACACAGACTCTCTCTCTACCTACACAGACTCTCACTCTACCTACACAGACTCTCACTCTACCTACACAGACTCTCACTCTACCTACACAGACTCTCACTCTACCTACACAGACTCTCACTCTACCTACACAGACTCTCACTCTACCTACACAGACTCTCACTCTACCTACACAGACTCTCACTCTACCTACACAGACTCTCACTCTACCTACACAGACTCTCACTCTACCTACACAGACTCTCTCTCTACCTACACAGACTCTCACTCTACCTACACAGACTCTCACTCTACCTACACAGACTCTCACTCTACCTACACAGACTCTCACTCTACCTACACAGACTCTCACTCTACCTACACAGACTCTCACTCTACCTACACAGACTCTCACTCTACCTACACAGACTCTCACTCTACCTACACAGACTCTCACTCTACCTACACAGACTCTCACTCTACCTACACAGACTCTCACTCTACCTACACAGACTCTCACTCTACCTACACAGACTCTCACTTTACCTACACAGACTCTCACTCTACCTACACAGACTCTCTCTCTACCTACACAGACTCTCTCTCTACCTACACAGACTATCACTCTACCTACACAGACTCTCACTCTACCTACACAGACTCTCACTCTACCTACACAGACTCTCACTCTACCTACACAGACTCTCACTCTACCTACACAGACTCTCACTCTACCTACACAGACTCTCACTCTACCTACACATAGTCTCACTCTACCTACACAGGCCCTCACTCTACCTACACAGACTCTCACTCTACCTACACAGACTCTCACTCTACCTACACAGACTCTCACTGTACCTACACAGACTCTCACTCTACCTACACAGACTCTCTCTCTACCTACACAGACTCTCTCTCTACCTACACAGACTCTCACTCTACCTACACAGACTCTCACTCTACCTACACAGACTCTCACTCTACCTACACAGACTCTCTCTCTACCTACACAGACTCTCTCTCTACCTACACAGACTCTCACTCTACCTACACAGACTCTCACTCTACCTACACAGACTCTCACTCTACCTACACAGACTCTCACTCTACCTACACAGACTCTCACTCTACCTACACAGACTCTCACTCTACCTACACAGACTCTCACTCTACCTACACAGACTCTCACTCTACCTACACAGACTCTCACTCTACCTACACAGACTCTCTCTCTACCTACACAGACTCTCTCTCTACCTACACAGACTCTCACTCTACCTACACAGACTCTCACTCTACCTACACAGACTCTCACTCTACCTACACAGACTCTCACTCTACCTACACAGACTCTCACTCTACCTACACAGACTCTCACTCTACCTACACAGACTCTCACTCTACCTACACATAGTCTCACTCTACCTACACAGGCCCTCACTCTACCTACACACACTATCTCACTCTACCTACACAGACTCTCACTCCACCTACACAGACTATCTCACTCTACCTACACAGACTATCTCACTCTACCTACACACACTATCTCACTCTACCTACACACACTATCTCACTCTACCTACACAGACTATCTCACTCTACCTACACAGACTATCTCACTCTACCTACACAGACTATCTCACTCTACCTACACACACTATCTCACTCTACCTACACAGACTCTCACTCTACCTACACAGACTCTCACCTCACTCAGTCCTCTGTAGCAGTCACTGAAGTGTTATGTCAACATTTCCCGATAGACTAAAGTGCTTTTCTTGGTCTCAGAGTATCTACTCTTAGACCTTACACTTATTTCATTATTTTACTCTGGTGTTGTTTAATATGTACTGTGAAGTGTAAAGATGACGCAATGTTTGCTGTGGTGGCCTCGTGTGAAGATTAAAGCCTTTCTTAGGGCTCAAACAAACTACAAGCGGCGCGAGCGGAGTGTCATTAATATTGTTTGGTATTCGTATGCAGAGACGCTTGGCTGTTCACACTGCGAGCGGAGCGGTGCGGCAATAAAACATTACTATTATTTACGCTCCACTCCGCACTGCTTCGCTCCGCTTGTAGTGTGTACGTACCCTTACACGTACAGATGAATCTTCAGGTCAATCATATAGCCTCAGATCGGATGAAAACTTTGTTGAATTCAGATGCATCCTATTTACCTAGTTATTTGTCCAGTTACAATACTATCAGTGATACAAACACTCACGATGCTGCCATTATCACAACTGCCATGATATTAACAAACATGGATGATAATTATGATATCGAAATCGGACGAGTTGGAGAAGACAAAAGTTAACCAGCACATCCGATCAACAGATCAATCGTACGATGCATGGTATCGTTCCGCTCTGATCTAAAGACCGGATCTTAAGATTACTCTGTACGTGTAAACCAGTGTAAATCAATATTTTGATTAATTATCTCCCTATTTCGTGTTCTTCTGTCCAAGTGTATTAGCTTGAATGTTTTTTTCATTTGTTTTCCATCTCCAAAATGCATCGTATACATCTCGATTTACTTCTTTAACGAACAGAAAAAGCTAAACATGGAGATAAATGAATAGAACTGTTCTACCTATTTTATTTTCACCGAACTGGAGTAACTTTTTCAGTACATCCGTTGAAAAATGTACATATGTTAACAAGAAAACACGAGCATGTTGAACAATATTTGATAAATCTAGAAATGTGTAATGGTTCTAATTTCCGAATTTATAAATTTAAAAATGCTTAAATTGTGTTACGAAATTAAATTTAAATGATTTTATGTAAAGAAATTAATTAAATTTAATTTTCTTCGATTTATTTAATCTCTGATTTATATATTATATACAAAAATCTTTAATTATAAAACGGTTCGAAATGACTTTGTTCATGGAGCCACTTTCCTTTCTGACTACTTCTTCGAATCCCTTTCATTTCAGACTTTTGTGATATGGCTTTCGGTTCCGAAACGGACGTTAAACCCCTAATAATTTAGATTTCAGTTTAAAATAAGCTCACGAATTCTTAGGCTTCCATATCTATTCTGCTAATTCT
Organism: Caprella mutica; assembly: GCA_947561585.1. NCBI lineage: Eukaryota > Metazoa > Arthropoda > Malacostraca > Amphipoda > Caprellidae > Caprella > Caprella mutica. Next base: position 75,974 of record CANNZV010001326.1, on the reverse strand, counting down.
ATTTTAGACTGGCTATAGACTTATAAAATCCTGTGAGACTTACTAGCCAATCAGTCTATTTAGACTGGGTATAGACATATAAGTAGTAGCCACTGAGTCTATTTAGACTGTGAATAGACACAGTAACAACTGAGTCCATTTAGACTGTGTATAGACTTGGTAGTCACTGGTTATATTTAGACTGACAATAGATTCATTGTAGCCAATGAATCTATTTAGACTGGGTATAAACATACTAGCCACTGAGTCTATTCAGACTGGGTATAGACTTACTAGCCACTGAGTCTATTTAGACTGAGTATAGACTTACTAGCCACTCATTCTATTCAGACTGGGTATAGACTTACTAGCCACTGAGTCTATTTAGACTGGGCATAGACTTAGTAGCCACTAGCTGAGTCTATTTAGACTGGATATAAACTTACTAGCCAATGAGTCTATTTAGACTGGGAATGGACTTGGTAGCAACTTAGTCTATTTAGACCGGGTATAGACTTACTAGCCACTCAGGCTATTTAGACTGGGTATAGACTTACTAGCCAATAGCCATTCAGTCAATTTAGACTGAGTCTATACCTAGTAGCCACCCAGTCTATTAAGACTGGGTATAGACTTACTAGCCACTGAGTCTATTTAGACTGGGCGTAGACTTAGTAGCCATTAAGTCTACTTTTCCCCAGGTCTCCAAAGCTGCAATTGCAACATGTTCACTTCATTAACTTTTCATTTCACACCCTAGTGACTCTTCATCAAATTTCTAATGGAATTAATGCCGCAGTTACGCACCTTCCAGTCCACCAGAAACTTCCCTGCCAAAATAAACTGCCATTATTCAATTGAAGAGAGAATTGGCAATAATTGGTTGATGGATTGGTGAAGGGTTTAAGAATTGATTGAATAATATTCCAAATTAAATTTTCTAAATAAATTTTTTTTTGGAATATAATTCAATCCATGAATTCGTCGTTTTAATGAACAGAGTAGCTTTCTTGCATCCATGAGCTTGCATCAAATTTTCATTTTTTTCTGAACAATTCATTTATCATCAGATAAATAGATGAATGTTGGTTCATTTTTTTCCACGAATTCATCATTTTAACCGAGTAGCTTATCTGCATCCATGAGCCCGTTTTTTCATATGCATTTTTGTATTTGTCTGCTACTCATAGATCCTCTGTATATGACCATTCCTTTCAAAAACATTCAAAAACAATCTACAAAATAATTGTATATTGGATAAACAATTACCATTTTAATTAATATAGTCCAACATTTCTATTTACTAAAACATACTATCTATGTTCGCTAATTGGGTATGTCCGATGATAGAGTTTACACCCCAGAGAAATAACTAATTACTATATAGATAATTATATTAATTTTCGATCAGCCACGGTAGAGTTTTTCAGGGAGTACTAATTAGACTCATTATAATTTAGATTGTTCAATTAAGGGACAAATTGAAGCCAATAGGGAGTATAGAAAATAAACAAACTAGGGTTAGTTACTAGATGTCGGACAGTTCCACATTTTCGAACATATAAGAAAAAAATTAACACTTTAATGTTGTCATATTTTTTCTTGTCATATTCATGTCATATTCCTGTCATAATCATGTCATATTCCCGTCTGATTCCCGTTATATTCCCGTCATAATCATGTCATAGTCTTGTCATAGTCCCGTCATAGTCTTGTCATAGTCCCGTCATAGTCTTGTTATAGTCCCGTCATATTTCTGTCATATTCACATCATATTCCTGTCATATTCACATCATATTTCTGTCATATTCACATCATATTCCTGTCATATTCACATCATATTTCTGTCATATTCACATCATATTTCTGTCATATTCACATCATATTCCTGTCATATTCACATCATATTTCTGTCATATTCACATCATATTCCTGCGATTTGTCGCTCCACTGAGCTTCGACGAAGTGAATTATGTTAACAAAATCATTAGCTGATGACAGAATTTATTATGAAAGATGAATTGAAAAGAGTAATTTAATTACTATGTCAATAATATACATTCTATTGGTGATTGGAAGTTCAAATATTATTAATAAAAATATCTTTAATGATCACGCGCTAAATCGGTAAAATGATAAAATTGTTACTACATATATACTCATGTTCATGTTTGAAGATTTCTAACAAGTTAACATTATAATTATTGGTGGTTGTTTTAACCCTTCACTGTGTTCTTTATTTACAACTATTGGTGGTTGTTTTAACCCTTCACTGTGTTCTTTATTTACAACTATTGGTGGTTGTTTTAACCCTTCACTGTGTTCTTTATTTACAACTATTGGTGGTTGTTTTAACTCTTCACTGTGCACTTTATTTACAATTATTGGTGGTTGTTTTAACCCTTCACTGTGTTCTTTATTTACAACTATTGGTGGTTGTTTTAACTCTTCACTGTGTTCTTTATTTACAACTATTGGTGGTTGTTTTAACCCTTCACTGTGTTCTTTATTTACAACTATTGGTGGTTGTTTTCACTCTTCACTGTGCACTTTATTTACAACTATTGGTGGTTGTTTTAACCCTTCACTGTGTTCTTTATTTACAACTATTGGTGGTTGTTTAAACTCTTCACTGTGCACTTTATCTACAACTATTGGTAGTTGTTTTAACCCTTCACTGTGTACTTTATTTACAACTATTGGTGGTTGTTTTAACCCTTCACTGTGTACTTTATTTACAACTATTGGTGGTTGTTTTAACCCTTCACTGTGCACTATATTTACAACTATTAATGGTTGTTTTAACTCTTCACTGTGCAATTTATTCACAACTATTGGTGGTTGTTTTAACTCTTCACTGTGCACTTTATTTACAACTATTAATGGTTGTTTTAACCCTTCACTGTGTACTTTATTTACAACTATTGGTGGTTGTTTCAACCCTTCAATGTGCACTTTATTTACAACTATTGGTGGTTGTTTCAACTCTTCAATGTAAACTTTATTTACAACTATTGGTGGTTGTTTTAACCCTTCACTGTGTTCTTTATTTACAACTATTGGTGGTTGTTTTAACTCTTCATTGTGCACTTTATTTACAACTATTGGTGGTTGTTTCATCTCTTCACTGTGCACTTTATTTACAACTATTGGTGGTTGTTTTAACTCTTCACTGTGCACTTTATTTACAACTATTGGTGGTTGTTTTAACCCTTCACTGTGTTCTTTATTTACAACTATTGGTGGTTGTTTTAACCCTTCACTGTGCACTTTATTTACAACTATTGGTGGTTGTTTCAACTCTTCACTGTGCACTTTATTTACAACTATTGGTGGTTGTTTCAACTCTTCACTGTGCACTTTATTCACAACTATTGGTGGTTGTTTTAACCCTTCACTGTGCACTTTATTTACAACTATTGGTGGTTGTTTCAACTCTTCACTGTGCACTTTATTTACAACTATTGGTGGTTGTTTTAACCCTTCACTGTGTTCTTTATTTACAACTATTGGTGGTTGTTTAAACTCTTCACTGTGCACTTTATTTACAACTATTGGTAGTTGTTTTAACCCTTCACTGTGTACTTTATTTACAACTATTGGTAATTGTTTTAACCCTTCACTGTGTACTTTATTTACAACTATTGGTAATTGTTTTAACCCTTTACTGTGTACTTTATTTACAACTATTGGTGGTTGTTTTAACCCTTCACTGTGTTCTTTATTTACAACTGTTGGTGGTTGTTCTAACCCTTCACTGTGTACTTTATTTACAACTATTGGTGGTTGTTTTAACCCTTCACTGTGTTCTTTATTTACAACTATTGGTGGTTGTTTTAACCCTTCACTGTGCACTTTATTTACAACTATTGGTGGTTGTTTTAACCCTTCACTGTGCACTTTATTTACAACTATTGGTGGTTGATTTAACTCTTCACTGTGCACTTTATTTACAACTATTAATGGTTGTTTTAACTCTTCACTGTGCACTTTATTTATAACTATTGGTGGTTGTTTCAACTCTTCACTGTGCACTTTATTTACAGCTATTAGTGGTTGTTTCAACTTTTCACTGTGCACTTTATTCACAACTATTGGTGGTTGTTTTAACTTTTCACTGTGCACTTTATTTACAACTATTGGTGGTTGTTTTAACTCTTCACTGTGCTCTTTATTCACAACTATTGGTGGTTGTTTCAACTCTTCACTGTGCAATTTATTCACAACTTTTGGTGGTTGTTTTAACTCTTCACTGTGCACTATATTTACAACTATTAATGGTTGTTTTAACTCTTCACTGTGCAATTTATTCACAACTATTGGTGGTTGTTTTAACTCTTCACTGTGCACTTTATTTACAACTATTAATGGTTGTTTTAACCCTTCACTGTGTACTTTATTTACAACTATTGGTGGTTGTTTCAACCCTTCAATGTGCACTTTATTTACAACTATTGGTGGTTGTTTCAACTCTTCAATGTAAACTTTATTTACAACTATTGGTGGTTGTTTCAACTCTTCAATGTGTACTTTATTTACAACTATTGGTGGTTGTTTTAACTCTTCAATGTGTACTTTATTTACAACTATTGGTGGTTGTTTTAACTCTTCAATGTGTACTTTATTTACAACTATTGGTGGTTGTTTTATCCCTTCACTGTGTTCTTTATTTACAACTGTTGGTGGTTGTTTTAACCCTTCACTGTGTTCTTTATTTACAACTGTTGGTGGTTGTTTCAACTCTTCACTGTGCACTTTAATTACAACTATTGGTGGTTGTTTTAACCCTTCACTGTGTTCTTTATTTACAACTGTTGGTGGTTGTTTTAACCCTTCACTGTGTTCTTTATTCACAACTATTGGTGGTTGTTTCAACTCTTCACTGTGTTCTTTATTTATTATTACACTAAACTTATTTTAGTAGTAGAACTATTTTGTTGAATCACATATGAAAAGTTTAATTTCAAATATAAATTATTTCTCTTTCATTTTTGATACAATAGTGAAATAAAATATATGACAAAATAAAATTTATAATAATAAACTAATTTCATTCTAAATATATCATGGATTTTCATAGAATTATATTTATTAATATTATTGTTGACCATATTTTGTAGCTTTATATGCCCAATATCATTCATTTAAGTACACTTGTAAAATCTACTTTTAATTCTTGTAGTGTGTTTTGTGTTTTTTACTTCTCAATAGATTTGTTTCATTGTTTCATATTACCAAAAAAAAAATCAGTTCCTAAATTTTAGGTAAACTTTGTAATCAATTCCTCTTAGACATTTCATCTTGAGGAAGAAAATTACCTTTTCATGACTCTATTATCAATGATAGTATCTTATCTTCTGTAAATTAACCTATAAAGAAAATTTCCTCGATAATGAAAATATCTATAGTAGGGTGGGCCAAAGAATAACGTTTTGGAAATTACTTATGGAATAGTAATATAAAGTTGATATGACAAGTAAAGGTACGTGTACTGAATTTTGAGTGAATTCTGTCATGATTAACAGTTGCCCCGAAGCGATTCAAATATCAGAAAAGTAACATTTTGGTGATTTTTACTACATCTTGGCAAAAAACTCATAAACTCTGATTTATTATCATTTAGAATAGGAAGATAGCTTGAGAAGAGCTTATTTTGGTGTTTGTGCTGGAAAATCATACAGGTACGACAATATTTAGGCACCGCTGGAGACTGTAGTCAGTGTAGTGCTCCACACTTATGATGGAGGTCTGGTGCTCAATGAAAAACATAATAAGGAAATTTATATACAAGAAATTGAGCAAAAACATTAATTATTGATTAATAAACCAACATTTCAATATTTGGAACACTTGGTGACTCAAAAAAGTTGACAAAGTGAATTGCATGGGTTATTATCCAATTGCTGAAGTACGACTAATTTCGAAATTTTTGCAATACGAAAATATTGCGAAATTACTTTTATAAAATGAAATAAATACAATTCATAAAGTTATTTTGAGAAATAAATTACATCTATCTTATCACAATAACAGCATGATTGCTCTAGAAGTCAAATTTTAAGAGAAATATTGTAATAGTAATATATTTTACAAAAAATGTGCTCGGGGCAACTCAAAAGTATCAAATATTAATCCGCAATTTTGCAAGTTGTGTTTTTTCATAATGTGCCAACTAGTTTTACCTATTTCACAGAAAAAAACTAAATCAAATATTTCAAAATGAATGAAAAATATAATTTTATAGAAAATTTCAAATGTTTTGGGGCAACTCAAAAATATCGAGAAATGGCCTGGAAATTGGCATGCAATGTTCTTCTATATTAACGTATCAACTTATTATAACTGTTCCATATGAAGATTCTGAAGTTTGCCCGAAACCACTATTTTTTGGCCCACCCTAATATATAGTGAATGTGAAGCCTGAGTAATGAAGTAACCTCTATAGTGTACAAATTTACGAGAGACTGAAAAAAAAGTCATTATAGAGACTACTTCCTTACTCAGGACTCTACATTCACTATAGACGATTTCATCATAGAGTAGTTCTACTGTTCTAACAACAAACAACTCATAGAAGTTATGTGTCAGCAGTCATGATGGTCTGTAAATCTTTCCATACGAGCATCACTGAACATTGCGGGATAGAAGTTAACAGGAAAAAAAGATTAGATCTCAACGACTTCACTTAACTAATGAAATAAATTAGTACTTACTATTTAAATATCAAGTAACTAAATGATAATTTAGATCGTGAGATTTTTAGGTGATAAGATCCTTAGATTATAAGATCCTTAGATTATAAGATCCTTAGATTATAAGATCCTTAGATTATAAGATCCTTAGATTATAAGATCCTTAGATTATAAGATCCTTAGATTATAAGATACTTATATTATAAGATCCTTGGATTATAAGATCCTTATATTATAAGATCCTTAGATTATAAGATCCTTAGATTATAAGATCCTTAGATTATAAGATCCTTAGATTATAAGATCCTTAGATTATAAGATACTTAGATTATAAGATCCTTAGATTATAAGATCCTTAGATTATAAGATCCTCAGATTATAAGATCCTTAGATTATAAGATCCTTAGATTATAAGATCCTCAGATTATAAGATACTTAGATTATAAGATACTTAGATTATAAGATCCTTAGATTATAAGATCCTTAGATTATAAGATACTTAGATTATAAGATACTTAGATTATAAGATCCTTAGATTATAAGATACTTAGATTATAAGATCCTTAGATTATAAGATCCTTAGATTATAAGATCCTTAGATTATAAGATCCTTAGATTATAAGATCCTCAGATTATAAGATACTTAGATTATAAGATACTTAGATTATAAGATACTTAGATTATAAGATACTTAGATTATAAGATACTTAGATTATAAGATACTTAGATTATAAGATACTTAGATTATAAGATACTTAGATTATAAGATACTTAGATTATAAGATACTTAGATTATAAGATCCTTAGATTGTAAGATCCTTAGATTGTAAGATCCTTAGATTATAAGATCCTTAGATTATAAGATCCTTATAATATAAGATCCTTAGATTATAAGATCCTTAGATTATAAGATCCTTAGATTATAAGATCCTTAGATTATAAGATCCTTAGATTATAAGATACTTAGATTATAAGATACTTAGATTATAAGATACTTAGATTATAAGATACTTAGATTATAAGATACTTAGATTATAAGATACTTAGATTATAAGATACTTAGATTATAAGATCCTTAGATTATAAGATCCTTAGATTATAAGATACTTAGATTATAAGATACTTAGATTATAAGATACTTAGATTATAAGATACTTAGATTATAAGATACTTAGATTATAAGATACTTAGATTATAAGATACTTAGATTATAAGATACTTAGATTATAAGATACTTAGATTATAAGATACTTAGATTATAAGATACTTAGATTATAAGATACTTAGATTATAAGATACTTAGATTATAAGATACTTAGATTATAAGATCCTTAGATTATAAGATCCTTAGATTATAAGATCCTTAGATTATAAGATCCTTAGATTATAAGATACTTAGATTATAAGATACTTAGATTATAAGATCCTTGGATTATAAGATCCTTGGATTATAAGATCCTTGGATTATAAGATCCTTGGATTATAAGATCCTTAGATTATAAGATCCTTAGATTATAAGATCCTTAGATTATAAGATACTTAGATTATAAGATACTTAGATTATAAGATCCTTAGATTATAAGATCCTTAACTATAAGATCTCACGATGATAAGATTTTTACATTATGGAATATCTAATAAATGAATGAAACTCATCCATAACAACGGTAATTTTAATTCATTAAAGTGTATAGTACTACAATGCAATGTACCTTCCATTAAATGTTTGATAAATGCATATTAATATAAAGGCCTCATATAATATCATCAACGATCGCTATAGCTCCATGGATATGAATTATGAATTTCAATTAGCTAATTACATACAATAAAGTATTCACTCGTCGTTAATACCTTTCACTCACTCCTGGTGACGATGCGTGTAAATAACTATAAACTAATATCATTTTCAGTTCTCCTGCATTATGCTAATTACAATATTATTTCAAAAGTAACCAAAAATGTCAGGTCTTGACGGTTGTCAGATGTTTCGTCAAAAGACATTTTGTCGACATCTATGACGTTACATTGACAAGACGTTTCATCAACAACCTTTCGTAAAGGGGATATTAACACACTCTAATATGTGTGTAAAAGGGTAGGTGCCACCCCCCTGCCAGGTCATTAAACAATCACCAAGTAATCAGTACAACAAACTAGCGGAAATAAATAATTACATAACGCCCACTTATTTGAGTATGATAATATTCCCTTTATGAAAATTCTTTGACGAAACATCTTGTCGACGCAACGTCCAATCGATGAAAAGTCTGTCGACGAAACGTCTGCACACTATCTTGAATGTTCTTCAAATCTAAATTCTAAATCACACCAAATTCCGTCGAAAAGTGTGCCTCATCAATTTCTGATGGTAATGACTTACCTCATTAAGAAGAGACACAGTCTTTGCATACAGCAGTTCTCTCTGGGGTGACTCTGACGTGCTATCGATTCATTAGGATTATTGAGGAGTTTTCATCTCGAGATTAGCATCAAGAACACATTTTCTCCCCAAATTACCAGTGATGATCATTAGGCCGCAGGGGGTGGGGGGGAGAGGTGGGTGGTGGAGTGGAGGGAGAGAGGTAGGTGGTGGGGTGGAGATGGAGAGGTGGGTGGTGAAGTGGAGGGAAAGATGTGGGTGGTGGAGTGGAGGGAGAGATGTGGGTGGTGGAGTGGAGGGAGAGAGGTGGGTGGTGGAGTGGAGAGAGAGAGGTGGGTGGTGGAGTGGAGGGAGAGATGTGGGTGGTCGAGTGGAGGGAGAGAGGTGGGTGGTGGAGTGGAAAGAGAGATGTGGGTGGTGGAGTGGAATGAGGGATTTTTAATTATGTCTTGCAATTTGAGATGCAAAACATATAACATTCGTAAATAATTCTCAATCATTTGACGTGTGTGAATTGAAATGAAAAGGTGTAAATCCTTTATTTAAACTGTATGTTTATATTAATCATTTATTATAACCTTTTGTAGTTTTTTAACATTTCAAAACTCACACAAACATATTTTCATTATTTGTTTTTCACAATCATTTCACCCCTCTAGGACGGACGATCATAAAGCTTCAGAAATGCCCACTCCGTGTGTTTACATCTCATTACCATTGTTCGGATTGTTGCAATTGGGGCGAAAATTCGAAACACCTTCACACCTTGTTTGCCAATGAGCGACACAGTCTGAATCCTCCTGACAACTTGGAAACACAAATTGAAAATACGAATTCCGAGGGAGAAAAAAAGCGTGAATGTTTTCCAGCTGTAAATTTAGAGAAAAAGGACGGCTTGCAAAGATATTTCCTCGTGGAATTCTTTCTCTGACGGTAACATGTAAATTACTCAATATTTCAGATCAGAATAATAATGTGGAAGGGAAGTTTCAATAGGATTAATTTTTCATGAATATTTTCCACTTGATTTGGAAAAAATTGAAACCTGGTCTGAAAAATGGAAGATCATTCTTTGATCCCAATCTTACTCATGAGAAACAAAATTCTGACAACAACTATCGAAAATTTATACTTATTGTTATGAGTTTCTTTATGATACTTGAGATTCAAGTTACTACTGTAACACTAAGAAATATCCTGAAATGGATTTACCAACTAACTTCTTCTTTTTCGAGAATATCGAAGGTGACTGTCACTGAATGTTTTTCGTGTTCTAAATTTCGAACTTTACGACCAGTGCACAGTTTTCTGTTATCGGATTCAGTTTCTGATCTGCCATGTTGAACATTCTGGAAACATTTGGCAACTAAGGTGAGTATTGTAACATAATTAATGATATGAAAGCAATGGCAACAACGATGTGAATTGCAACAAAAATTAATGATATGAAAACAGAGGACATCAACGCAAAATATGAATTTTTATTTAAAAATAAAAAGAAAAGTACTGGTTTGAAAAATCATCCACTTTCCATTTTTTTTTTCAAATTATTCCCTAGGATATTGCAAGTATTCTACAACATATACTTGAACTATCTACGCTACCTATTTCAAGTATTATATCCTGTAACGAATACCGAGCAATCAGGTAATGGCTTACCAGAGGGAGCATTCAGTAATCACTTTTTTCTCCCGCAAATGCATTACCTTCATTGGTTGTGGTATTCTATTTACTGTGTGCAAATACAGAACAGATTCATAGGTTTCTCTAATGAAAGACACGGTTGTAATGCAAATCTTCCTTTTATTTGTAAAATAGTTGTGGCTACCTATGATGAAGAACATTACCCGGCCGTACAAGATCATCTATGGCGCTTCCAAATTTTTGTTTTGTAGGTATATGAAGTAGCAATCATTTTTTCTAATCATTTTAAACCCCAGTAACATAACCACTGGTTCGGGTGAACCAGCTCTCATGAAACTTAGTAATATAACATTCATTTTGATCCAATTTGTAAGCTGTCTTTTCATGACTTTTACTTTTTCACATAATTAGTTACGATTAGGCAAAAACGAAGGGGACAAATGGTAAGATACTCAAATTACTCATATCATGCATATGAGTATCCTAGCCACATACAATTTATACTTCTCAATTTGCTGTGAGTTAAATTCTATTATTTTCTTTGTTTGGTATTTCAATGGATGATTGTTTTTTTGTATTTACCAATACTGAAGATGTGTAATATTAAATGAAGGATTTTCGTAAAGGTTCTATTTTAGAGCTGGTTCGTGCATGCCAGTAAGTAGGTCATTGAATGAATTAATAACCTACAATTATAATCAAAAATTAAACAAATAAATAAATGCCATGTCTGTTACATATTCGATCACCACGACATAACTTTTTATGTTGGGTGAAACTTAGATGTTAAAGCTCAGGGCAGTAAATTCGCAAGCAGAAGATAGGCCTGCCATTCTCCTACCGCACCAAATTTTAACTTACTTATTTACCAAATGTGTTCTAGGTTTCAGGAGGGTAGATATTCTCGCCAACATTATCAGCCACATTATGCAAATTGGGACACATGCCTACTGCCCCCAAACTGTGTTTGCTTAACGATGTTACAGTCGATGATGAGGGGAGGATTCGAACAGCCTAAGCCTCTCCTGGCTGAATCCTCCCTCTATCGGGTTATTTCGATTGAACTGTAATTACGCTCGAAAAACATGACGCCATTCAGTTTCAAATTAGATACTTAAAGATGTGAGAGAAAATACAAAGTCTGATAATGACTCATTTCGAATATTTTTAAATAAAAATATTATTATTTATTTTCCTTCTTTTCACCCGTTGAAAATAAATGAAATAACTGAACTAAGAAAGATTACAATAAATTCAACCGCACAAATTTAATTCGGAAAAAGTCTTCGTCCATAAACTCGTTTTTCTCACAGTGAACATAAAATTATTGAGTTACGCCTCATGTCTCCTATGGATTTTCTATCCCATTTTATTGGATGAGAAGAGACAATAAATATCCAAAAGTGGATACCTTGTTGACTTCTCGAGACTGAATTCGAATCTGTGGTTCGAATCCTAACAAATGGAATCTCAATTCTTAGGTTGCGGTCACTTTTCCGAATTGTCTCCTGAACTCTACTCAGTTATTATTTGAAGTCGGAGGGAGAATTTCCTGGAGAAGATATGACTCTATTTTAGAATTTTAATGTTATTATAGTAACTTAATGATAATCGTCTACATTATAAGTACTTATGATATTTTAATGAAATAATGAAGTGGAATTGAATTTATTTAAAACAATGTTTAAGCATACGAATTCTTTAAATCAATTCAATATATTAAAATGATTTCCGTACTATTAATTCATAATATATTTTTTTTTTTGGTTGCTCTCATTACTATAATCAGTAACTTCATTTCCTTTATTGTACATGTACATTGTGATTATTATTTGAAGAAATATATAATCTTCTATGGCCCACCAAAATAATGCTATTTCTCTCTTTTTTATTGTATAAAATATTGATTATTTAACTATGTATGGTACATTTTCCATTACCAGATGCATATTATATAACGAATGTAAATTTCATTGGGTTTATTATATTCAAAAAAATATACTAAAATATATTCATAATAAAAACTGTTTTCTCCAAAATGAACATATTTATTTTTAATATGTGTTATATTTATGAATTAATTACCTATTAAAATTTGCATCGAGTTTATAATTAGCCTCTGGTAATTAAAACATTTTCTTATTTTGTTATTTGTTTTTCACTAATAACATATTTTTAAAAATATCCTGTCAAGAACTATATTGTTATTTTTATTCACTTGTTTTTATAATTAAGGATCAAAATTGAGCGCAAATTCTATTCAATCTTCCAACTACTTTTCCCCAAAAACAATTTCTATAAGTACAGCTTATTTTAAATGAAAAATATCGCATGAATATGAAAACTCCAGGGAAATTAATCTTCTTATTCTGCAGACATATTTTTGTAGAAAAATTGTTCACGAACTGTCCTTTTATTCAAGTAATTTTATACTTTCTATAGTTCAATAAAACAAGTTATGTTATTACAATGAATTCGAATCATGTATATTAAAATTTACTATTCTAGTGTATATGTAATTATAATTGCCGAATGGAAATTGAAAATAAATTAATATTTTATATAATCTTGATGCTAGTTTTATAAGAGGGTATTAGTAATTAGGGTAACCGCACAATTACCAGACACTTAACGTTGTCAGAAATAGAGCGTTAACATGTACCAGCATGTTATGATTACCTACATTAACACCCACTTTTCGAACACTATCAACATAATTAAGTACTCGACTGCACTTCTATTTTAAACTAAAACAACAAAATAAAAATTTCAAACTGCATAATAGTCTTATAATTATTTTCGGTGACAAAATCCGTCAATAAATTCACTTCGTGTTTTTAGTTTTGCGTCACAATAATTGATGGGATATTTATGTTATCGTGCTTATATTTAGAATTAGATGCTTTATTAGAATTAGATGGAAAGCTTTATCTAAGATCTACTTTTTCACTTCAATTATCTATAAGTATTAATATTAACTCATCAAGAACAGTGTTCGGCAAAATGAATCTTTTTACAGATTAACACTCAAAAGATCATTTTTTAACTGTTGAAGAATATTCACCGCTACTCTTTTCGCAAAAACACAATCAGAATATTTAGGAAACGAGCATGAATCCAAATCTTCTGGTGTTGGAATATTGCGCCAACCAACACGCAAGACTTGTCTTTCTGCTTCGCCAATTTTCTGACCAGCGCATGAGTTGGAGGTTAAAATTCTCTCCATCAAAGGACACCATGAAATGTTAGTTGCAGCTCCGATCAAAGGGAAACCTAATCGCTTCCAGCAATTCCAACTGCCGTGGAAACATCCAGTGGCAAAAACTGCCGCCAATTACCGCAGGCGTCGCTGGTTGGGAGAGATGGTTTATCAAAGATATTGAACGAAATATCAAGTTCGAAACGTATCAAGATATTCGAGAAAGGATTCATTTTATTTGTATTTCAACATAATAAGAATCAGACTTCTAGCTAATGAAGATCTTCATCCATTCTCCCACATCGTGAACTAAATTTACTAACATTTCCACAAAAGTTTGTTTGATAACTTTGTATTTACCTCAATTTAAATCTATCAGAAAATACATATGACTATATACTAAACTCTTTCTTATTTGTGATATTCTCAAAATCATATTTCACACAGTGTCCCTATGACCTTTCTTCAATTGCTTCTACTTCTCAATCCCTTCTGCTATTTTCTCTCTGTTGTCCCCTGAAATCAGAGCCTCTTTGTCGGTGAAGAGGAACTCCTCTGAAAGCCAAACAAGTTCTTAGACAATAGAGAGCCACAGACAACTGCAAGGGGAAACTGTCCACAAGAACTTAATTGAATTACTTCGAGAGCAAACATTTTCTTCGCTACAAAACACACTATTTAGCGAAACAGGCATTTTAATTGCTGGCAACTGGATGGACGTCATCTGCAACTTCAATTACAACATCAATTGCTTTCTAATTAAAGATATAATTTGGGCTCTATTAGATTCATACTGTTAACACAGGCTATATAAATATATATGTATATGTATCTTTTATATTGCATTCTTGTAAAACGGTTAAATTAAAAAAATTAGTAAGATTAATTTTAATTTTTAGCATATTCTAACATTTAATCAAAATTTTGAATGATTTTATATAGCATAGTAATTTCACCTTCAAGGATAAAGTTGTGGCGCCATAGAAATTAAAGAGGCATCCCCTCTCAATCTTCCATGGCCCCACCATAACTTTCTCTCTATAGGTAATAGATATACAAATATAATGAAATCTCCCTCATAAATAATTTCAGATATTAATAGACTACTATTTAATTCAGATAAATTCATTCATCCTCTCCTTCTGGACAAATCATTTAATTTATTATCAATATTGTAATAACACATTTTAGATTAAAAATACAACTTGTGTATTCATGTTATAATAATAATAACACAATAACTTTTCGAATTTCCTGTGAAAAACATTCACCGAACTGATGGTCAAACACGCTAGCGAGTTGTCAAATAATTTTGTTGACGAGAGAGTTCTAAAATTGGATGCAAATTGACGAACATTTGAGCAGGAGGCAATATCGGAATGATAGAAAAAATCATACCATTTGATTATTCATGTGAAAATATTGGACTCTGCTCAGTGTGATGTTCCATATCGAACTTTAAACTTTAAAGGTGGTTCTTGAAAACCTAACTTTAGAAGAAACTTTCCTTTCTGACTGCTTCTTCAGAGTGCCTTGTACTTATTTTTCTTGTGACAAAAGCGATATGACCTTGCTTGGTTGGTTAAATCACTAACGAGAAAAAAGAAAACTGCCATTAAGCCTCTAATAATGATGATAGTAATGGTACTAATCGTTATTTACTCTTTGTATTATAACTGTAAACAAGCGTGTAAATGTTCACGGCGGTGTAGTTTAATTGGACGGATTACCTGCGATTACCTGTTGCAGAGTATCGAACACTTTTGAAGAGAGGCATTAGGTTTTATCTCTCCAATTACACAAGGATTACTACAAAGCGAGGGAGAAGGGTAGATTAAAAAAAGTAGGATGTTTGCGCAGTTATATAATTGTGCTAATTTGTAGTAGTGGTTAAGCTCGTACAACGGACAGTAGTGTCCGCTATGCCACACAGTGAACACTATGCACAACTGAGGTTTTACTTCAGTTGAGGATTTAAACTTTGCAAGTTTTCTTTAACAGCATTTCAAAGAAACGTTAACGAAGGAGAACAATCTCAGATTATTATAATTGAATGAAAATTTTATTGAAATTTCTTATAATATTTATTAAACAATAAATTAAGTGTTTATTATAATTTTGTAAATTGCAATACAACTGAATACAATGAATAATTGACTATATACTTGGTAGACACATAAAATATTTAAAGAGATCGTTGTAGTAAACTGCATGTCCGGTAAAACGGGCAATTATTGTACTCGTCCGCTGTACGAGCTTTACCTGTACAGTATAGTATACTCCATGTGTAAAAGTGAGAACAATATTTATATAATAATTTATCTGTAAATTTGTACTTTTAAATAAATTACATTTATCTAAAGATCATCGTATTACTAGGATGATCGCTTTTCAAAAATATCTGTTTTTTTTCAGTTTTTGGACATTATACAGTACACAGAACATACAATGTGACAATCAAAACTTTATAATAATTTACCTATGACAACCTATATGTTAACATCCACTTTTCCGAGACACAGGAACTTAATTATATAATGCAGTGTTACTCCAAATTCTTCTTCCCTTCTTCCAGAGAATCTTGTTCCGTGTTACAACCCAATTCTCCTGGCATATAAAAAGTTAGCCACAACAAGCCTAGCTCTCTGGTATGACACTTACTGGCGACATTACTTCTCCTGACTAATCTGCCTGTAATCCTCAGACAGCATTTGTAGGACATTCATTCACTTTATGGGAGCACTCAGTTGCATCGGAATGTCTCAGCAATGTAGACAAATAGTAGTAATGGCCGCCAGATGTCAGTGGTAGCAAACATAGAGGGCGTTAGAGGCACTATAGTGGCTAATTGAATTAACAATATCATGATTATTGTGATGGAGATATCATTATGTGAAGGAAATGAATTAATATAGAAGTTGGAGGCTCTATTTAAACGAATTGCTTTAATATTATTAAATATTAGAAATTTTACCTAATGAATTAGTGGATGATCCTCAGATTTGTGATTTTAGATAATATTCGAATACTGTATCTATTAACGAAATTATATCACAATATAATGACATCTGGTTAGTATCCAAGACAACAAATGACTGCATTCTTTTTTCCATTCATTGAAAAATGAGTTAGAATCTTTCTTTCTGACTTTGGAGTAGAACAATCCACCTAATCTTCCCGCAGCTGCTCATCAAATCCATTCCTTTTGACCGCGCTACGCCTCCGAGAATTTCATTTAGGTTGAGAAATGAGCTGCAAGAGATATGGCTGTAATATGGCTTAGTCTGAAGCCCTTAATCCTCACACACCCAAATGTAATGCCCCCCCCCCCCTGCCCCCCTGGGTGAAGATTGCCCACAAAGAAGAGCACACCGAATTATCCGGGACAAAAAGCCATAATTTACTTATTGCCAAGTAAAGAATTCTGAATTCTGAAACTAATTTGAAAAGACAAATCTAATGTTGTATTTACAGGTAAAGTTTAATAAATTTTAGAATAAAATCGAATGTGAATTTTAGAATAAAATTTAATGTGATTTTTTTAAAAATAAGATTAAAGGGGAATTTTAAAATAAAATGTAATGTGATTTTTAGAATAAAATTAAATGTGAATTTTAGAATAAAATTTAATATGAATTTTAGAATAAAATTAAATGTGAATTTAAGAATAAAATGTAATGTGAATTTCAAAACAAAATGTAAAGTGAATTTTAGAACAAAATTTAATGTGAATTTTAGAAGAAGATATTTTAAATAAAATTAAAGTTAATTTTAAAGTTGATTATAAACGGAAATTTCAAAATTATTTTAAAAACATAATTTATTATACAGAGTTCAATGTGGTACAGTTATAGTTGATAATTCACATGATAAATGTTTCATAAAATTATTCTTTGATGGCATACTGCATAGTGAAAGATTCATATACAATTAGTAAACTTAGTTTCAATTAATATATATTAACATAACAAGCAATCTTGATACTTTCTGACGAACAAACTTTCCTTATTAAGCGTTACATATCAATGACAGCTAACAATATAACAATGTATTAGATAAAACTGTAACATATTTATATAATGAAGAGTTTCTAGTAAATAAAACTAGCAAAATACATTCACTTTGTAAAACCAAACTGAATGTAAATGAAAATCACTATAGCTATAAGAAAAAGTCAATAAAACTGTTCAAAACCACTTTGCAATAAATTCATTCCACCAATTCCAGATAATACCCGACAGCCTGCTACAACCCATGAAATATTCTTATCTTGATTTACAGGAGGCCAGACTCGATTGATGAAGTGTAACTCTTCTCTTAACTCACATCAACGACATAACTTTAGTGAGTGAAAGCCTGTTAGTTCGCTAACGTGATGAATGGTAACAGTATATCATGTGGAATAGCCTATCTACGTAATGAACGAGAACACTGATTGTATTACATTTGGTCACACATTTCACTAAGGCGGTCATAAAAGTTACGTGAATCTTGGCCCTGTGATATCAGTTGACAATTTACGTGCAGAGCGGTTCTGGTTTCTGATTGGACAAGAGACCTGATATATAACGCATGCAGAGTGATTCTGGTCTCTGATTGGACAAGAGACTTACGTATAACGCATGCTGTGTGATTCTGGTCTCTGAATGGACAAAAGATCTGACGTATAACGCATGCAGTGTGATTCTTGTCTCTTATTGAACAAGAGATGTTACGTATAATGCATGCAGAGTGATTCTGGACTCGGATTGGACAAGAGATTTGATGTATAACGCATGCAGAGTGATTCTGTTTTCTAAATAGACAAAAGAAATGACGTATAACGCATGCAGAGCGATTCTGGTTTCTGATTGGACCAGAGACCTAATATCTTAAACAAGCAATGCTATAATGGTGATTTTACTAGAATTGATTCTATAATTGAGAATGCGATATCATAAAATTAATTAGTATTCTGCAAATATACGGTATGCGTGTTAGAAACTTACTGAATGCTCGCAATTATAGCTACTATAAATCACGGTCCCATATGACGCTAATGATGGTTACCCTCTAGGTTTTAACCAACAGCCCCCTCTCCCCTTTAATTGCAGACTTAAATCCCCCCGTAATTGGTTCTGGAGCTTCCCTGCGTAAGTGACTATCTTGCGATTAAAAATCTAAGCCTCGGATAATCCCTATCATTAGATAATCTCTTAGGTAAAAATAGGCGCATTGGAGCCGCAGATCTCTGATTGGACTTCTGAAGGCCTGCAAATACACACATTTTAATTGGCACGGATTGTTTATTCTGTATGTGATAGAGAATTGATAATATCAGAATTATTTCCATTAAACAGGTTTTTAAAAATCGGTTTAAGTGACTAAATATGATCACAAGAACAATCAAGGGCTGTGTACATATTTACGTTCATACGAGTTTTAAAGTTTAGAATGTAATTATAGGATGATAAGATTTTATTTCATTCATTTATAAAAAGTTACTTAGATATAGAGTAAAATTACAGTTTAATTACTTGCTAAATACAAACGTTCATGAATGGTCAAACTCAGCAAATGGAAGTCAATGGAATATAAAAGAATTCCTTCCTAAATACGAAAATCCAAATTGAATCCATTTGCTCCAGAATTCATCATAGGACTTTCCCTAACTTCACAATTTGTTTTTCCAATTTTGAACGAAATATTTTAGCTCTCCATGAAATACTCCAATGTGTCTCTCAACATCCGTATATACTTTTTCAGTTAAAAACTAATATAAAAGTTCACGCTGGCAGACTTCATCTGCCGATAAGTTTAAACTCTCAATATGAACTTCAGAAAAGTCTCCTATCAGTTTGAATCAGAGAAGTTTTCTTTGTATCCAAACTTACATTTTCTGATAGAAATAAAAACTGAAGTCTGGCATGAATGGAAAAATTTCTCTTTGCAGAACATCGAAACTTTAAAACATTGCCTAGAGGTACGTTAACCTCACAGTACTCAGAATTAAAGTGCTTACGAAAACATAGGTCACGATGAGTCAATTTGAATTTTTTTATGGTTAGATTGGTTCCTACACCTACTTGCAAGTACTGTGAGTGTGCTGGAATAACCTGAAAGGATTAATAATTATAGATAGAAAAATCATAATTCTTATCCATTATCTAGCTTAAACTTATTTTCGTTCCAGGTCTTTTCATCCATCACCGTCTACTGTATTTTCCATATCGCTTTTATTTGTACTCTGAAGATACAATTTAATGAAATCATTTATTCTCATTCACTTAACTTGTCAATATAATCTTGGAGACCTCAATTCCATTCATCATGATCAAAGTGAGTTATAATTGCCTTGAAATTAAATGGTCATTGAAACCTGAATCATTTTGAATCGAATCAACTCGTAATTGTCATCAAAATAATTAGTACTCAGAAGAACCGAACTTAGACAAAAGTTGAAAAGACTAAACCCAATTGAAAATAGGAGCAGGTTCGAAGCAGCGGTTAAGTCGATCGGTATAGTCACCACGGCAGCCATGGAGCAGCTAGAGCGCAGCGTGGGAGCCAAACTGACCGCTTTGGGGGCTAATTATTCTACTTCGGTGTAACTGCTCAGAACTACTCTGGACACCTGCTCCTATTTGCCTAGCGCGCTGCCTAACTGCGGATACGCGGCCCTTAGCCAAAACTGCTATAATGTGTTTCATATCCCTCGAATGGCAGAAGAAAATTATGGTGAGGTCGTTGAAAATTAAGTAAGATGCCTTTAGATTTCATTTGTTCCCCAATATTCTTTTACATGAATCCAGGTACCAATTCTAATCGGGACCATATTGCTTCAATATTGGCATTCGTTGTCCAAATATTGGAGCAATGTTTCCCCAAGGAACTTTTTTACCTTGGAAGTGCTCATCCTACTGAGAGTACAAAGTGGTCTAACTCTCACCAAGTGCACTCCATTTAACAGCAGCGCTACTCTGAACTAATGTACAGTTGGAGATATCCACTCTACACTAATTTTAAAAGAACTGCCATTCAATATCGTAAGCAAAGAATGTTCAAGAGGAGGGATTGAGAATCTGAGTAGAAGGGTGAATATTGAGGGGAAGTTGAATTTGAAGGTATAAATCAAATAGTAAATAACTTATGAACAAAGTGTGCTGTGTTTCTGTAAGTATTAAAATGAAAATAACGACATCTTAAAATAAAAGTTATGGTAGGGATATGGAATATTACTTAATTTTCTATATAGCCACACAATAACTTTCTCCATGAACATAGATGACCACGTTTACTAATTCACATTAACTTAAAAAATAACAATATTAAGTGTACTAAGTAATAGAATGCAAGAACCAAATCTCATTCAGATAATTAAAATCATTTCAAATTCTCTTCATCATTCACCGAATTAACTAACAAAGTTCTCCCTCTGAAATTAGATCTGCAAACTCATTTACAGATCAAAAAAACACACCACGAGTGTTGAAGAGAAATGCAAAAACAGGAATAATGATGTCATTGGATACCCTTTGTTAATTGAGGTTGTGTGGAAAATGAATTAATTACATGAAACTCATTTTACATCATCAGAGAAAGCCGTAAAATTTTTGTTGTTATTTAATTCAAAGGAAATAGATTCCAATATCAATTGTCCCAATGTCGTTTATACTGAACTCACCCAATATTTATTCACCATACAATGAATTATATTGACAGGTATATAATGCATGCAATCCTAACACACACAAGTCAGATAAACCTCTAAATATATAATAAAGAAGAGTATCGTATGACAAAGACTCTGACCGAACATAAATATATCTGGGCTCTATTTACTGAGCAAACTACCTTTATATATATTTTCTAAGACAAAGAAAACACTGTCGATAAATTTGGCCTCAGGAAATTTCTGTGGTAGATATTTGCAGCAAAATTGCATGCTGTGGAGCAAACTAACTTAAAGAATCAATTAGGATAATATAACAAAATTGAAACAAAATATTGAAATATATTCGTTGTGGAAAGATTTTCTCTCTAAAATTTAAGGGATAATACACATTTTTTTTGATAAAGGAACATCAATAATTTAATAAAATGGTCATTTCATCTTAAAAATTCCAATTATGAAAATGCAATTTCAAATCCAATTATTTTTCAATTGAGATTTTTCTTTGACCCTAGTAACCTAGCCATTGGCATGAAAAAAGTAATGTTAATTTTATAAACCGATTTGGATGCTTTTTTTCATGACTTTCTTTTTCACATAACTACATACGATTAGACAAAAACGAAAGTAATAAATGGTAAGATACTGATATTATGAGCAATTAATCAAATATGTAAGGAGTAAATCAGAGCTATCTCCATTCATGAGATGCAAGACTGTATTTAAGAACATAATGGTGAATGTATCACTATAATCAGTTAACTGTAACCCCTATATAGCGGCAATTAGTTTTGATGTACGGGAATATTTGCGCACACCAAGCCCCGCCCACATAATAATACCTCAGAAATGTTTTTTTATCTTTGCTTGCTACTTTAAATATGAAAAGAAAAATATTCCTTGGCGGTTACAAATGGATTTGTAAGTATAAAATGAAGTTTTTTATGAAGAAAAAATTTCAATGATCAATTGGTTAAGATTTTATAAGAGTTTTAGTGACGACTGGTGCGCCCGCGCCAGTGGCTAGGCTAGTGAGCAAAGTTTTGAGGGCTAGAGTTATTCCATGTTTATTTTTAAGTCCACAAATTTTCGTATCCCCGATATATAGTTACTCTGATTTTTTGTAACCCGGACTTTTTCTTCTATACCTTTTTTTCTTTTTGAGAAAATTTTCAGTTTTCCTGATTTTAATTTTTTCTGAACTTTTTTATTATCCTGATCTTCGATTTTTCCAAATATTTTATTTCACCTACTTTTCGGTTTTCTTAATTTTGGGTATTCCTGATTTTCAGTTTTCCGCAATTCCAGTTTTTCGGAATTTCGATTTTTCCGAATTTTCGGTCTTACCAGATTTTCGTTTTTTTTTCAGAATTTTGGTTCAATATTTCAAGGGTTCTGAAAATAATCTGATAGTTATGAAATTTGGGGTCTTTCCCAGAATAGCGATGCAAAATATTTATTTAATATATTTATATTTAATATCATTATTTATTAATTTATAAGATGTACAATATTATTTATAAATTACCTGTATCTACAATACAAACAGGCACGGATTAAATTAAAATTATTTATATCTTATGTATTACTGAAGGACTGAGAGCTTTGAAAAAAAACTCGTGTTTTCATTGAAATAACTCAAACCTTATAGATTTTTTACATGAAGCTGTAATGTAGTTTGTTGTATCTGCTAGTTTTTGTACTGCACACTTCATGATTGATTAAAGACCTGCAGCAGAGGGGCTAGGGGGTGTATGTATATTAGATATAATACATATATTGAATATTTCCAGTTTCCGTGATATTTTCCATTTATTACTTCAATACTGATATATGTGTAAGGGGGGCGTGACCCCCATACTCCCATTTCTTGCTATAATGAAGTGTATTGATAAGCTCAAATGATCTTAATGACCTAATTTCAATTTAATTTTATTAACTTGATATCTATGATACACATTTGATATGAATAAATTAATAAATAATTTTCGCCGCTATTCTGGGAAAGACCCGAAATTTGGTATACATAAAGAACAGGTAAATTTGTGTTTTTGTTTTTTTCAAAATTTGGCTACAGCCCAATTCAAAATAGAAGCAGGATCGTGGCAGCTGTCAAGCCGATCGGAGTAGTCACTACTACGGGCACCTGCTCCCATCTGCCTCTGTGCACAACCTGACTGCGGATGCCTGGCCCGTCTGCGCAGTTACGACGGAGTGGAATTAGCCCCCAAAGCGGTCAGTTTGGCTCCCTATGCTGCGTTCTCTCTGCTCCCTTACTGCCGGGGTGGCAACTCTGATCGGCTTGACAGTTGTCTTGAACCCAGAATATTATACAGGTGACTTCAACGTTTTATATCAGCTTAAATCTTTCACCTAGAAAGAAAGACAGGATATGTAAGATATCTGCAATTTATAGTTTTGTTTAGAAGTTGAATTTAATGAAAATAAAATAAAAAACCCTACTTTTTACATTTTTTCAAATTATTCTAGTTATTAATTTGCTTCTACTGTATTTCAGATATCTAAATCAAACTCTGTAATATTATAGACCACCTCTTTCAATTAAACGATCTCTGCCACTTCAATAAACCCAAAACCTAATTCTCCGAATGGAAACTTATTCCAAAAACTAAGTCTTGGATTTTATTGACTAAGACTAAAACAACTTTACCATCAGTTTATTTCGCTCCAGAGTCTGGAAGGATGTATGTATAACTCAGAGAAGCTAAAAATCTTCAACATACAAAAGTCAGTGCAGCACTGACTTCTTATTAGAGCTAGAGTACAGAGGTGGTTAGCAACTCCTCGATCAAGGAATTGGGAGGGTGGAGGCGTTCCTATCCACCAATCCACCTGCCACCCATAGTGTACGCGCTGAAGACAAGCTATGACTGTAATATTTACTCAGTGTATTCGAATACCATATTTGTTGACATTATTTTTTTCTTTTTAGACTTTTCGGAAGGCGATCGATCACCTCAATCATTGAATCAATCTTAATAATTATTATTAACTTGTATTTAACGCTACTTGCAGTTTTAGAGAATAGCGCTAGGGTTATGCCCTTCAACTACGAGGTCTTAGAATTTTGTGTTAGGTAGGCTCGTAGGCTTCATTTACTATCACCTCTTCATTTTCCTCTTCCATCCGTAAGTGCAGCCACCGGTGCTTGTGTCCTGTTTCGTCACATTCCTTGGTAAGTGACTGTATTCACGGAGTAGCTTTTCTGCATCCATGAGCATTGTCACCGACGGTGGTAAGTGACCTTGTTCATGGGGCCACTTTCCTCTCTGACTGCTTCTTCCAGTCCCTTGTATTTAATTTCCTTTTGACGTCAGCGATACGGCCTTTGGTTCCAAAGCAGACGTTAAACCCCTACTAAATTAAATTATTAACGTGTATTTTGGTTCGAGTACAGTTATTGTTTCAATTTCGTTGAATAACGGCTAATTATGTAAAAAAATAGAACACAGCGCCATTCCTGACGATGGGACAAATCTCACAGTTACAAGCATTTAATGATATATATTTTTATGGTTGTTTGTTGAACAAATTCTAGTAGTATGAAAAAAATAATTAAATGCTTATAACATTTATATTACCAAAAGTGTTACTATTTTATATAAGTTACTCCTCCTTCCATACAAATTTGGTGGTTCATATTTTGATGCGTTTTTTTTTAATAATAACCTATTGAAAATTTAGTTACATTATTTGGTAATTGGGATTCCTCCCTAAATAGTTGAATAAGTATTTAATATAATGAAAAATCATATAGAGTTGGTTTTTCATCCATTTCTTCAAATAATTTCAGCTATTTGGCTTAACTGTAAATTTTTCTTAAAATTGTAAATAAATACATATTCATTAATTTCTAAATCTCCTTACTATCATTATTTATATTGAGTTCATTTAAGCAGCAAATGTAGTGCAAAGTGCATGTTCTTCTGCTCCGTAATTAGTCTTACTCAACTGCATGCCAAGACACCAGAATTTAATATAGCCAGAGGAGAGATAAATGGTCCCCCAGCAACTTCTGATATCAAAACTAGAAAAAGAATATACTGCATGAAGGAGTATCATATTGTGTACTGATGTAGAGAGATAAATAAAGAAGGATGACTATAGGGATATGATGGTGGGGCTAACGGATATTAAGTAGTGACCCCACTTAATCTTCTACGGTCCCACTATAACCTATTGGACACACTCCACTAAATAATTGTACACTGTTATACAGGAAGTAACAAAGAGAGTAAAGCCATAGAAGATTGAGATAGAACCCCATCTTAATCTTCTATGGCCCCACTATTACTATATCCCTGGTTGTCAGAAATATTGAGACAGGGATTGCTTTCTTTCATTTAAGCATGTTCAACATTTACATTACTTCCTTTTTTTGTAGTATGTAACTAGGTTCTCCTTTAAATCTTCAATAATTCCACCGTAACTCCCCTTGGGTAAGAAGATTGAAGACCTATTACATAGTAATCTATCTCTCATTTGAAAGAACAAAAGGATTCTATTATCAAGGGAGTAGCTTAATCCTCCTCCGATGAAACGGTTGCAAAATTCCATTCGGTTCAATAATGGAAACATGTCAACAGATGTCATCAAAGTAGCAGATCACAAGGATTTTATTTCGAGAGAAGGATTCGAAAAACATCTCAAAGATCGGTACTTATTTATGGTGGGGTCATAGAAGATAAGGTCCTATATTTATCTTAGGTGGCTTCACCTTACTATTATCTCTTGGTAAGTAGATTTCAAATGTAAAACGTTGAATGAGAAATCATTTTTCAATACTGTCTTTAACCATGGTAGTTAAATAAAATAGGCAATATTTACAAATGTAAAGTTTCTTGAATAATATATTATATAGTTCTACTCATATCTCACTTGGTATATAGATATCCACTATCCAGGATCGATATATTATGGTAGACCATAGAAGAAGTAGACCCTCTCTTAATCTTCTATGACCTACCATAATTTTGCTCAGGGTATAAGATTTTGGGTGAATACGAACCTCAATCAACACTGTTATAATTTAAATCACATTCTTTTTATTATTTCCACTGTATTCTCTATTAAACTAACTAGACATTTCCACTAAATTAATTGATAGCCCAATATGGTAAAAAATCTAGCTCTCACACCGACTCTTTACTCTTTCTTATTTATACCTACTCAAGCTCTTTTTATCCATTAGTAAAGGATCTATCTATTTGTCATCAATTATAATTTGCAGTGAATCTAAATATCACAGCTATTCGCTAAAATAGTTGTCTCTGAGTGTTCTATAGAGCAATATAACTTCTTCCTTTTCATAACAGTGGCCCCTAAACCTCACCATGTGTCCGTGGCTACGAGAGCTGCTACGAAGAATTTAATCTAGGAGGCAGCAGCAATATATATTGGTTTAATATAAGTTGCAGTGAGCCCCCTAATCCCCAAGCTTGAGTGAGGATCACGAAAACGCTTCACCTGCAAGATATGAAGCCTGCTAATATATATATTTCTTGATATATCCTATTGGGAAAATGGCTTTCTTGTAGACTTATATCACAATCCAGAAATTGTATATCCCATCATTTAAATGAATTTGAAAATCATTTCGTATCAAATGATATTCTCTATTTTTCTGGTGCTAGCTTTACGTTTCTCGTTATTTTGGAACAGTGTTTCTTTATATATGTTTAAATTTGAGACCTTTGATTCTAGTATTTTTAATCCATGTTTCAAATATCATAGTTTCCTCGAAAAACATGTTTTCGTTCAATCTACGTGCATGTTTAATAAACGTCAATTCAAACCTTTGATCAATCTGACGTTTTTCACCGATTTTAACATTAATTTTTGTCAGAGTACTATTATTGACTGTCCGCTTTAACAATTGTCCGTTATGACAACTGTCCGTTATGACAGTTGTCCACTATGACAGTTGTCCGTTATGACAGTTGTCCGTTATGAGAGTTGTCCGTTATGACAGTTGTCCGTTATGACAGTTGTCCGTTATGACAGTTGTCCGTTATGACAGTTGTCCGTTAAGACAGTTGTCCGCTATGACAGTTGTCTGCTATGACAGTTGTCCGCTATGACAGTTGTCTGCTATAACAGTTGTCCGTTATGACAGTTGTCCGTTATAACAGTTGTCCGTTATGACAGTTGTCCGTTATAACAGTTGTCCGTTATGACAGTTGTCCGTTATGACAGTTGTCCGTTATGACACTTGTCCGCTATGCCAGCTGTCCGTTACACAGAGAGGCTTATTTTAGTTATTTTATTAATGCAATGCAAACTGTACATTAGTGATATTTTCAGAGAGCAAACACTCTAATTATTTATTGCAAACTATCCAGTCGTTGCAGAGTGGAAAAAAGTCTTTTTGATCATCAAAATATTACTCATCGGACAATGGAAATTAAGAGGTGAAATAATGTATGGAAAATGCATGGAATATTGTATGGAAAGTGCTTGGAATTGTATGGAAAATGCATGGAATTGCATGAAATTGTTTGGAAAATGCATGGAATTGTATGGAAAAGGCATGAAATTGTTTGGAAAATGCGTGGAATTGTATGGAAAATGCATGGAATTGTATGGAAAATGCATGAAATTGTTTGGAAAATGCGTGGAATTGTATGGAAAATGCAGGAAATTGTTTGGAAAATGCATGAAATTGTATGGAAAATGCATGAAATTGTTTGGAAAATGCATGAAATTGTTTGGAAAATGCATGGAATTGTATGGAAAATGCATGGAATTGTATGGAAAATGCATGGAATTGTATGGAAAATGCATGGAATTGTATGGAAAATGGATGGAATTGTATGGAAAATGCATGGAATTGTATGGAAAATGCATGAAATTGTTTGGAAAATGCATGGAATTGTATGGAAAATGCATGGAATTGTATGGAAAATGGATGGAATTGTATGGAAAATGCATGAAATTGTTTGGAAAATGCATGGAATTGTATGGAAAATGCATGAAATTGTATGGAAAATGCATGGAATTGTATGGAAAATGCATGGAATTGTATGGAAAATGCATGGAATTGTATGGAAAATGCATGGAATTGTATGTAAAATGCATGGAATTGTATGGAAAATGCATTGAATTGTATGTAAAATGCATGGAATTGTATGGAAAATGCATGGAATTGTATGGAAAATGCATTGAATTGTATGGAAAATGCATGGAATTGTATGGAAAATGCATGGAATTGTATGGAAATGCATGGAATTGTATGGAAAATGCATGAAATTGTATGGAAAATGCATGGAATTGTATGGAAATGCATGGAATTGAATGGAAAATGCATGGAATTGAATGGAAAATGCATGGAATTGTATGGAAAATGCATGGAATTGTATGGAAAATGCATGGAATTGTATGGAAAATGCATGGAATTGTATGGAAAATGCATGGAATTGTATGGAAAATGCATGGAATTGTATGGAAAAGGCATGGAATTGTATGGAAAAGGCATGGAATTGTATGGAAATGCATGGAATTGAATGGAAAATGCATGGAATTGTATGGAAATGCATGGAATTGTATGGAAAATGCATGGAATTGTATGGAAATGCATGGAATTGTATGGAAAATGCATGGAATTGTATGGAAAAGGCATGGAATTGTATGGAAAAGGCATGGAATTGTTTGGAAAATGCATGAAATTGTTTGGAAAAGGCATGAAATTGTTTGGAAAATGCGTGGAATTGTATGGAAAAGGCATGAAATTGTATGGAAAAGGCATGAAATTGTTTGGAAAATGCGTGGAATTGTATGGAAAATGCATGAAATTGTTTGGAAAATGCATGAAATTGTTTGGAAAATGCGTGGAATTGTATGGAAAATGCATGAAATTGTTTGGAAAATGCATGGAATTGTATGGAAAATGCATGAAATTGTTTGGAAAATGCATGAAATTGTTTGGAAAATGCATGGAATTGTATGGAAAATGCATGAAATTGTATGGAAAATGCATGGAATTGTATGGAAAATGCATGGAATTGTATGGAAAATGGATGGAATTGTATGGAAAATGCATGGAATTGTATGGAAAATGGATGGAATTGTATGGAAAATGCATGGAATTGTATGGAAAATGGATGGAATTGTATGGAAAATGCATGAAATTGTATGGAAAATGCATGGAATTGTATGGAAAATGCATGAAATTGTATGGAAAATGCAT
This sequence comes from Caprella mutica, assembly GCA_947561585.1. NCBI lineage: Eukaryota > Metazoa > Arthropoda > Malacostraca > Amphipoda > Caprellidae > Caprella > Caprella mutica. The sequence continues at coordinate 46,220 of CANNZV010001326.1, read as the reverse complement.
GAAATTGTATGGAAAATGCATGGAATTGTATGGAAAATGCATGGAATTGTATGGAAAATGCATGGAATTGTATGGAAAATGCATGGAATTGTATGGAAAATGCATGGAATTGTATGGAAAATGCATGGAATTGTATGGAAAATGCATGGAATTGTATGGAAAATGCATGGAATTGTATGGAAAATGCATGGAATTGTATGGAAAATGCATGGAATTGTATGGAAAATGCATGGAATTGTATGGAAAATGCATGGAATTGTATGGAAAATGCATGGAATTGTATGGAAAATGCATGAAATTGTATGGAAAATGCATGAAATTGAATGGAAAATGCATGGAATTGTATGGAAAATGCATGAAATTGTTTGGAAATGCATGGAATTGTATGGAAAATGCATGGAATTGTATGGAAAATGCATGGAATTGTATGGAAAAGGCATGGAATTGTATGGAAAAGGCATGGAATTGTATGGAAATGCATGGAATTGAATGGAAAATGCATGGAATTGTATGGAAATGCATGGAATTGTATGGAAAATGCATGGAATTGTATGGAAATGCATGGAATTGTATGGAAAATGCATGGAATTGTATGGAAAAGGCATGGAATTGTATGGAAAAGGCATGGAATTGTATGGAAAAGGCATGGAATTGTATGGAAAAGGCATGGAATTGTATGGAAATGCATGGAATTGAATGGAAAATGCATGGAATTGTATGGAAATGCATGGAATTGAATGGAAAATTCATGAAATTGTATGGAAAATGCATGAAATTGTTTGGAAATGCATGGAATTGTATGGAAAATGCATGGAATTGTATGGAAAAGGCATGGAATTGTATGGAAATGCATGGAATTGAATGGAAAATGCATGGAATTGTATGGAAATGCATGGAATTGTATGGAAAATGCATGGAATTGTATGGAAATGCATGGAATTGTATGGAAAATGCATGGAATTGTATGGAAAAGGCATGGAATTGTATGGAAAAGGCATGGAATTGTATGGAAAAGGCATGGAATTGTATGGAAAAGGCATGGAATTGTAGATTTTTTGGTCAAAATGTCATTAAATACAAAAAATTTGTAAGGATTTATTTAATACGTTAATAATTTACTCACATTGGAGATGTTTCCAAACTAAGAACATCATAAAACTATTCTTCCAATAGTAAGTAAAATATAGAGATGTCCTAAATCGAAAACTGATGATAAGACCTCACTTTTAAAATGAACTTCAAAACTAAAAACTTCTAAAAAAAATATTATTTGGCCATTTGAATCTGAATTAACCTTGATACATGCTCCTCCAACAAATTGAAAAACTCCTCTTTAACAAATTGCTCCTCCAAGCAATTGAAATACTCCTTATTCTCCGTTTTCTCCTCCCGGCAACCACTCCTCTTTCACAAACAGCTCCTCTTATCAATTGAAACACTCCTCTTTCTCTCTTTGCTCCTCCCACTATTTCGTAACTCCTCCAAACTCTCCTCTGAGAGAAACATGAAAACAAACAAATTGGTTTGTGGACAACACGTCCGCAACAAAAACTCCACGGGAAACTTTTGTCAGTTTCCGTACAATTTATTGGAGTCTCAAGTGTTGCTAGGAAATGCTAAAGAGACGTACATAGGGTACAAGAATGAATCTTAATGCTATTTCATTGTCTACAATTTTAATACTGATTTATTTAAATGTATGTTTCCTAGTAATAGATTTCAAATAAAATTTCACCAATTCTTTTTTTAACAAAATTTTGAATATATTCTAAGATTCATTATAACTTTTAATCTATAAAATTTCAACTTTTAGAATTCATTGAAAAATCAAATTTTTGTTATGATATTTTTTAATTAAAATTTCACAATTTCAATAATTTATATTAAAATTTTGATTTTACATTTTTTTAATTCTAAGTGTAACTATTTTCTTAAACTTCAATTATTTTCTGATTTTTTTCTTTAAATCTTCCAATAAAAATAATTTCTTCCATATATTCTTTAAGTAAATTATAACATATCCACCTTAACAGTAAGATGAACCGTATAATTATTCTATTGAAAGCATGTAAGTCTGGACAACAGGTGTCGCCACTGTAATTAATTCATAAGACAAAATAATACCGATTAGTTACTCTGACAAACTAATTATGAATAGATGTGAATGAATAATGATTATATGCATGTTATTGAATGAATAGATATGATTATAAATTTATTATTATTCACATGTTTTTAAATGAACCAAATTTTTAATTATAAATATATGTTATTCAGTAGATACTAAATAAATAATGACTATAAATTCATATTACTAAATAATTAGTTAATATGATTTCAAATAGATAATCACCTCTAACAGTGAGATCACCTCTAACAGTGAGATCACCTCTAACAGTGGGATCACCTCTAACAGTGGGATTACCTCTAACAGTGAGATCACCTCTAACAGTGAGATCACCTCTAACAGTGAGATCACCTCTAACAGTGAGATCACCTCTAACAGTGAGATCACCTCTAACAGTGAGATCACCTCTAACAGTGAGATCACCTCTAACAGTGCCATGGCTCTACTTCTCTCCGATATCTTCGGATAAACCAATAACAGCAGCTGTTTCCAATAGAGTCTCCAGAGTGCTATGGTCCTCTGGATGTCTTCTTCATTGAATCCACCCAAAGAGATGTAAAGTCTGCACAACATTACACCTTTCTAAGGTATTCTGTCATCGATATCGAAGAACGGCAACTGATATGGGAGAACAATCACAGAGAGATGTGCTACGATTGGGTATTGAAGATCTTAAAGGAATTATAGGTAATCTTCTATCGCTCCAGGATAACTAGGAAGAATAGCATGGTAAGCTGGAATATAAAAAAAAGGAAGATTTCAGGGAGATTCGAGAAACTTAAAATCCTTTTGACTCCACTTCAATTTGAGTTGCCTATGATACCTATTTTCAGTCATAGTTTACTTTATTTTAGGTATCAAATACTGAATTTATTAACTTATTTACAACCAATAAGTAGTAGAACTCTCTGGTTCCCGGAAATATGCCCACAACAAAAAATGTTCCTCCTTCCCACTTTACAGGCGCTCTACTGAACAATCCTGAAGTACAACAAACTAGCGGATACAAAAACTACATTACAGCTTCATATCAAAATACTAAATGTTATGTAGTCGTTTGCTTTTTTCGTTGTGGGCTTTTACACATGTGGAGTTTTTCCTTGTGGTTATTTTTCCTGTGGGCTTTTGCTTTGGGCTTTTGCTTTGGGCATCTTTCTGGTAACCAAACTGTCTATCTTTTCACATTGATTCTCAAACAGTCCGTTCTGGTGCACTAGTGCGCCCCAGAGGTTTAGCAGGTTCTCCTCGTAGAAAACCTAAAATAACTGTACACAAAAATAACTACCTATGTTATAATATTTTCTTACAAATATTCATTGTTTTGTTGCTCCAATAGTTGGATAGTTATAAACTATTTTTCTTACATCTATAGCATTTGTTTTGAACTATTGTGCATGTTAAATGAATAAACTTATAAAGTTTGAAAACTATTGATAAACATTTATAAAGTCTTGATTCTAATAAATAGTTTTTTTATATATTTAACTTAGTTATTATATACCGGCGTTAATTATTATATATAGAGTGAGCCTGTAGTTATTTAGAGTACAGTAAGTGCGGCCAGACTGTATAAACTTGAACATTTTTATTCATTGAAACTGAATTTAACGGTTACAAAATAGCTTTCAAATTCTAAAAAAGATATTTTACAGTAAAAAAATAATTATTGCAATATTGTATTGAAGATTCTTCTTGTTAGAGCAAATTATTGAGGGTCTTGGAGATTATATACTTTTTGTTTTCATCAATAAATCCTTTTCCTTATCTATTCAAAATCAATACAAATTATCAAAATGCGTAAATAATAGTGAAAATGAGAGCACGAATTAATCCAGTTCTTCTTCCCAACCTTCATGATTCAAGCTGTGACAATATGCCTTTAAAATCATAGATCTGTAAAATATTATAGACTGAGAGAATTGAACAATATTGAATGGTTGAACACCAGCGGTAAACAGTACAATACCATTTCATTTCGTTTCATCTATGATATCCTTGAGATCTATGATTTTGAAAGCATATTGCCACAACCCTGTTAATGATTATGTTACAAAGACCAAAGACAATCCACTGTTGTGTCTCAATCAGCCAGAGTGTTGTTTTGACACATCTTGTCACTTTATATCACGACAACATTCAAATTAATGCAATAACAGTCTTTGCTAATTGAATTAGCTCTCCAGGAACTCAATGGAAGATGTCTGCCATGTATTGGGCATGCTGTGGTTTATTGGAGTCTCAAATTAAAATCTTCATTGGATAAAAAAATTACATTCTTAACAGAGGAAAAAAATGTTTAAAATCCAAGCACGTATGAAGTTTAATTTTTAGAAACTTTTGGGGCAAAAGACTAGTAGTTATTACAATTAATACACCCTAATTCCAACACACACGACAAAACAGTAGTACGTACTACCTACCTAACACGAAAATAGTAGACACAATATTTTATACATTAATACAGTGGTTTAAATACAAGGGACTACGTGAAGCAGTCAGAGATAAACAGTTTCTTAGTTCATATTTCAGGTTACATATATCTACATACTTGAAGAAGTACACAATTAAGCCTTTATTGCGTGAAGCCTTTATTAATCAATAGTTTATCGTTAATATTCTATAATTAATTGTTTACTGTTGATATTTAATAGTTTATAGTTGATTTTTCGTATTTGTGCTAATTTAGATCATTATTTAACCCTAGTAACCTAGCCGCTGGAGCGTGCGCATCAGTCCTCAAGGAAAAGTAATGATAACTTTAATTTTAAACCGATTTTGAAGCTGTTTTAACCAATTAAAACATAATATAATTGGTCACGATGGTGATAAATGGTAAGATACTCATTATTATTCACGAGTGTGTTTGAGTACATAAAGGTGAATGTCTCACTATAATCAGTTATTTGTCATCCCTAGTGGCTTAGTTAAATGTGCGAGAATAATTGCGCACACCAAGCTCGGTACAGATCGAGTGGCAAGACCCGCCCATACAAAATACCTATGAAATATTTTGTTTCGTATTTTTGTTTTTTACTATTATTTTAGGTAGAAAATAACTCTTTGGCGTTAACCAATGGATGTGTAATTGTGTATTGTGTAAATATCAAATAAGGGTTTTTATGAATAGAAATATCGAAAATCAATTTGTCAAGAGTTTTAGTGATTACTGGTGCACCCGCGCCAGCAACTATAGGTTAGTGAGCAAATTTTTGAGGGCTAGGTTACTAGGGTTAAGATAAAAACATAAAAGCGGTATTTGTGGGTAATCTGTCAACAGTTTTTTTGGGTTGCCCAGGTACATTTTCATTCTATTTATGATATATGTACTGATATATGTATATCCCAAACCCTCCTGCCAAGACATCAAACAATCATGAAATATGATTTACGACAAACTAGCGGATACATCAAACTACATATCAAAAAAATCTAAAAGACGGAATCGTTAGATGCTGCTATCTGGCAGAATAAGATACCTGGCGGATAACATGACAGGTTAAGTAACATTTTTAACATTCAAATTGTCTAATAACTTATGTAAACGCCCCTTTAACGGTATCTGTGAGCATGCGGTATTTGAAAATTTACCGCTTAACATGAAATATCAATTTGTCACATATATTGACCAATATGCAACAAAAGTTCAGGAACTATAATCTGACCATTGAAGTATTTGATTGACTTCCACTTTTCGAATACTAAAAGCCTAATTAAGTTTGTGAATACTGTGACGTCACTGTTCATATTAAGCATCATATGAATATTAGATCTATACCACTAATTTTCCTAATTTACTGAGCTCAATATTAGAGTTTAAAGAACCAAACATAACTGCGTATTCGAATCCTTTCACAGCATTGGGATTCAAAGAGAGTAATTTAGCGCCCCATTGGCTGTGGATTCCTAGTTTAACACTGAATACACATTTACTTCTTTGGAAACTTATAAACTGAATCGCAAGGTATAAATGGAAAAAAATGTATGAATAATTATATGAGTTTAATCATGAATGAGGTTAATTTTAATTAAAATATTATTATGAAAAAAAATTTCTTTATTCATATTTTTCACATTGTTAGCTCAGTGATTGAATTTAGGAATTATAGGAATTAACTTCTCTCCATCCTCATTTTTTTTCTTTAGATGTTGGTTGGTGACTATACGTTCATGGAGCCACTTCTTTGCATGACTGCTTCTTTGAGGTCCCTTGTACTTATTTTCCTTTTGATTTTACCGATTGGATTCTAGATGGTTAACATTAAAATTAATGATACAATATATATCATTATGAACAAATTGATCATTACAATCTCTACATATACCAAAATAATCCTATGTTAAATCATTGAGCAAGTCTTTGGAAATCAGATCTGGAGATCTGAATTACCTGCGCAATAATTGCAAGATTATGTCTTGGTCAGCTGTATTTGTAATATTGTTATTCACATAACTCAAAAAATATTCAACTACATTGCCTGAAATTTAGTGGGACTATTGGTCACTATCCAAAAACCATTTATTAGCTTTTGGAAGCGATCGGGTCAAAGGTCAATGGCAAGGTCCTTTATAACTCAAGTAATATTGGATGGTCAAGGTCATTTATAATCGGCGGCGACGGTATGCACACGATTGTCCGTTCTAATTCAGGTGTGTATCAGGAAATTGCCAGTGATTGAGTAAGAAGAGTTTAAACCTGATGAACGAACTTTAACTCCCTGGAATGAGGTAAGTTGCTGCGATAGTTAGGAACTAATGACAGGGTGGTAGTTCTGACAAACTGTCAATCTTACAGTAACGGGCAATTATAATTCTGAGATGGGATTACCAGTTTAAATTGCCGCGCATTGGCACGTCTATTAAGGACTGTACCGGGAAATTCGTCCACACAAAATATGTTGGCGGATTACTGCGTGAAAAATTAGTTCACGAAAAATTAGTCCATGAAAAATTCGACCACACAAAATTCGACCACACAAAATATGTTAACGGAATATTCGTCCACAGAATATTCGTCCGCGCAAATTTCTCCATGCACAATTTTTCAACGGAATATTCGTTCACCCCTCCTACTTTTCCTGCCTTCAGTGTTTTTAATGTATTTTAAGAGAAACTTTTAGTCGTATTTAATCTGGCTCGATAAATACAACCTGATATGATGAATTGAATGCAACTTAAAATGTTGTAAATGAATACAACCTTATGTAATGTATTCATTGAATTATTTTAGCATTGATTAGCTCTTTTCCTTTCATTAACGCTGTGATTCATATATAAACATTAGGATGTAGAAATAGTTATATTTTATCAAAAACCTTAATAAAATTAATGTTTTTCATCTATTTTGGAGCATCCAATATTCCTATCGGGGCTACTGATAATTTTAAATAAAATATATTTTTTCATTTTTTTAATAATTGTTTTAGTTACCAGATAAATATTTATTTAAAAAGAAAGACAAAATAATTAATTCAGTAATAAGAAATTAATTTAATTGGACAAAATTCAATATCTAAAACTGTTTATTCACGGTATATCTAATATTGTATAAAACAACTTCCAAAAAATCGTACCAACTTACGTAGTCATGTTTTCACGTAGTCAAATCCCCGTCTGAGGAAGAACAAATTAGACTTTTTATCAGCCACCACGGGTTATTTTCAGTCTTATTAAATCCTTTTCATCTTGCAATAAATATCCAAGAAGGTAAAGTGAAGAAGAAACAGAAAACAAATCTCAATGAATGGAAACATGGTGCTACGGAAAGAAACTTGGGATTGAATTTCCACAATTAAAAAATCGCTATTTTTATGATGAAAAAAATTCGTCTTTAAAAAATATTATTTCAAAAACTTAGTATAATTAAATTACTAAGATGATATAACATCTTTTAAATTGAAGAAAAAATTTCAACAGTGCAACAAGTGAATGTAACAGAGAAACAGTTATGGTAGGGTCGAAAGAAGATCATGTATGGTCCCTTCTTAATATTCGATAGCCCACCATATCATATTTTTTGGAAATGTTTGGTACAGAATAGATTCATTAATCTTAAGATATAGTTTAATTTCATCTTGATTTCAACCTTAAATTGTTTTTATACATTTATTTTATTAAGAATTAGTATCAAAAAATAGAAATTTGAAATACGATTACATACATAGAAGGAAAAAGATGGTTACGACATAGAAAACTATGTAAGGGAACTCAATCCTCTATGGCCCCCATTATAACTCTCCTTCAGGGAATATTTACAATTTATGCAGCAATTTATGCATACGATAACTGTTTATCTCTCGCTATCTCAGGGCGTGAAGAGTGGACACTGTTGTTCCAAATGGTCCATTCTTGGAGCAGGAGGTCTCAAGCACCCCATTTCAATGCGTCTCCCCAAGAACAAAAATACCTTAACGATCCCCCTAACCACTTTCTACATCTTTTATGGCTCTATTACTGGACCAGGTTGTTACTGCTTGTTTGACAGTAGACAAAAATAGAGACAATTCAGAGTCTATTTTTGCGATAAATATTTAACAATTATAAGCAATTTGAATCATAAAAGAGTCATACACAGTTTGAATAACTAAACTTTCATATTTTGCACCGTGACTCTTTTCTCTGATAGTACATCATCACAGTGACTCTTTTCTCTGATAGTACATCATCACAGTGACTCTTTTCTCTGATAGTACATCATCACAGTGACTCTTTTCTCTGATAGTACATCATCACAGTGACTCTTTTCTCTGATAGTACATCATCACAGTGACTCTTTTCTCTGATGGTACATCATCACAGTGACTCTTTTCTCTGATGGTACATCATCACAGTGACTCTTTTCTCTGATGGTACGTCATTACAGTGACTCTTTTCTCTGATAGTACATCATCACAGTGACTCTTTTCTCTGATAGTACATCATCACAGTGACTCTTTTCTCTGATAGTACATCATCACAGTGACTCTTTTCTCTGATGGTACATCATCACAGTGACTCTTTTCTCTGATGGTACATCATCACAGTGACTCTTTTCTCTGATGGTACATCATCACAGTGACTCTTTTTTCTGATAGTACATCATCACAGTGACTCTTTTCTCTGATAGTACATCATCACAGTGACTCTTTTCTCTGATAGTACATCATCACAGTGACTCTTTTCTCTGACAGTACATCATCACAGTGACTCTTTTCTCTGATAGTACTTCATCACAGTGACTCTTTTCTCTGATAGTACTTCATCACAGTGACTCTTTTCTCTGATAGTACTTCATCACAGTGACTCTTTTCTCTGATAGTACGTCATCACAGTGACTCTTTTCTCTGATAGTACATCATCACAGTGACTTTTCTCTGCTAGTACATCATCACAGTGACTCTTTTCTCCGATAGTACATCATCACGGTGACTCTTTTCTCTGATAGTACATCATCACAGTTACTCTTTTCTCTGATAGTACATCATCACAGTTACTCTTTTCTCTGATAGTACATCATCACAGTGACTCTTTTCTCTGATAGTACATCATCACAGTTACTCTTTTATCTGATGGTACATCATTACAGTGACTCTTTTCTCTGATAGTACATCATCACAGTGACTCTTTTCTCTGATAGTACATCATCACAGTGACTCTTTTCTCTGATAGTACATCATCACAGTGACTCTTTTCTCTGATAGTACATCATCACAGTGACTCTTTTCTCCGATAGTACATCATCACGGTGACTCTTTTCTCTGATAGTACATCATCACAGTGACTCTTTTCTCTGATAGTACATCATCACAGTGACTCTTTTCTCTGATAGTACACCATCACAGTGACTCTTTTCTCTGATAGTACATCATCACAGTGACTCTTTTCTCTGATGGTACATCATCACAGTGACTCTTTTCTCTGACAGTACATCATCACGGTGACTCTTTTCTCTGATAGTACATCATCACAGTGACTCTTTTATCTGACAGTACATCATCACAGTGACTCTTTCCTCTGATAGTACTTCATCACAGTGACTCTTTTCTCTGATAGTACTTCATCACAGTGACTCTTTTCTCTGATAGTACTTCATCACAGTGACTCTTTTCTCTGATAGTACTTCATCACAGTGACTCTTTTCTCTGATAGTACGTCATCACAGTGACTCTTTTCTCTGATAGTACATCATCACAGTGACTTTTTTCTTCTAGTACATCATCACAGTGACTCTTTTCTCCGATAGTACATCATCACGGTGACTCTTTTCTCTGATAGTACATCATCACAGTTACTCTTTTCTCTGATAGTACATCATCACAGTTACTCTTTTATCTGATAGTACATCATCACAGTGACTCTTTTCTCTGATAGTACATCATCACAGTGACTCTTTTCTCTGATAGTACATCATCACAGTGACTCTTTTGATAGTACATCATCACGGTGACTCTTTTCTCTGATAGTACATCATCACGGTGACTCTTTTCTCTGATAGTACATCATCACAGTGACTCTTTTCTCTGATGGTACATCATCACAGTGACACTTTTCTCTGATAGTACATCATCACGGTGACTCTTTTCTCTGATAGTACATCATCACGGTGACTCTTTTCTCTGATAGTACATCATCACAGTGACTCTTTTCTCTGATAGTACATCATCACGGTGACTCTTTTCTCTGATAGTACATCATCACAGTGACTCTTTTCTCTGATGGTACATCATCACAGTGACTCTTTTCTCTGATAGTACATCATCACAGTGACTCTTTTCTCTGATAGTACATCATCACAGTGACTCTTTTCTCTGACAGTACATCATCACGGTGACTCTTTTCTCTGATAGTACATCATCACAGTGACTCTTTTCTCTGATAGTACATCATCACAGTGACTCTTTTCTCTGATAGTACATCATCAAAGTGACTCTTTTCTCTGATAGTACATCATCACAGTGACTCTTTTTTTCTCTTCCTGTATCCTACATATAACATCTGTATTGATAAAAACTATTTGAATCTTCAATTAGTGTTCAATGTACTATTCAAATTATTAATTTATTATTGATGCTGATATGAATTTATTATTTGTTGTGATGGTTATGTTCACTGATGGCTCAACCATTTCGTCAAATCCATTCGAATTCAATAACAAATGTAATTGAATTTTGGCAATGAATTAATTGAATAGAAGCCATGGAAATCACATTTATTAGTGGACAGAGTATTGACATCTGAATTAGTAACCGACTGATTGACTTTAAATTAGAAAAATGAACTTTAATTAAACATATTGCCAATCGATTACTTTGCCCTGATTTATAAACTAATCATCTTTCTGCCGAATGGAATAAGCAATATGTATGATTTGTCATTTAGTAAATTGTACTGTTGCAGTAGAACTACTCTATAATGAACTAACGTATAGTGAACCACTCTGATTAGTAGACTCCTGTATAGTGAACCAACCTGATTAGTAGACTCCTCTATAGTGAACCAACCTCTGTAGTGGGCATGTTTAATTTAGTCTGCCACAAAATGCTGTGAGTTTTCTATGCATCTCTATATATTTCATGAAAGATAAGTTCTACCAGTACAACTCCTCTATAATGAAGTCATGTGTAGTGAACTATTCCAATTTTTAGAGTTATGAGAAATGAAATACGTTGTATAATGAATTAAAAGAAAATAAAAAAATAATCTGTTTAGTCTGTCATGAAAAGATCCGTTTTATCCAACTCTCAAATCCTATATAGTGAAGTAAACTACTTTAAATTCACTATAGAGGAGTTCTACAGTATTAAAAAAAGGTTGGGAGGTGAAACAATAACTGTTGGGAGGTGAACAATAACTGTTGGGAGGTGAAACAATAACTGTTGGGAGGTGAAACAATAACTGTTGGGAGGTGAAGCAATAACTGTTGGGAGGTGAAACAATAACTGTTGGGAGGTGAAACAATAACTGTTAGGAGGTGAAACAATAACTGTTGGGAGGTGAAACAATAGCTGTTGGGAGGTGAAACAATAACTGTTGGGAGGTGAAACAATAACTGTTAGGAGGTGAAACAATAACTGTTGGGAGGTGAAGCAATAACTGTTGGGAGGTGAAACAATAACTGTTGGGAGGTGAAACAATAACTGTTGGGAGGTGAAACAATAACTGTTGGGAGGTATAACAATAACTGTTTGGAGGTGAAACAATAACTGTTGGGAGGTGAAACAATAACTGTTGGGAGGTGAAACAATAACTGTTAGGAGGTGAAACAATAACTGTTGGGAGGTGAAACAATAACTGTTGGGAGGTGAAACAATAGCTGTTGGGAGGTGAAACAATAACTGTTAGGAGGTGAAACAATAACTGTTAGGAGGTGAAACAATAACTGTTGGGAGGTGAAACAATAACTGTTGGGAGGTGAAACAATAACTGTTAGGAGGTGAAACAATAACTGTTTGGAGGTGAAACAATAACTGTTGGGAGGTGAAACAATAACTGTTGGGAGGTGAAACAATAACTGTTGGGAGGTGAAACAATAACTGTTAGGAGGTGAAACAATAACTGTTGGGAGGTGAAACAATAGCTGTTGGGAGGTGAAACAATAACTGTTAGGAGGTGAAACAATAACTGTTAGGAGGTGAAACAATAACTGTTAGGAGGTGAAACAATAACTGTTGGGAGGTGAAACAATAGCTGTTGGGAGGTGAAACAATAACTGTTGGGAGGTGAAACAATAACTGTTGGGAGGTGAAACAATAACTGTTTGGAGGTGAAACAATAACTGTTGGGAGGTGAAACAATAACTGTTGGGAGGTGAAACAATAACTGTTAGGAGGTGAAACAATAACTGTTGGGAGGTGAAACAATAACTGTTGGGAGGTGAAACAATAACTGTTGGGAGGTGAAACAATAACTGTTAGGAGGTGAAACAATTACTGTTGGGAGATGAAACAATAACTGTTGGGAGGTGAAACAATAACTCATTTTTATTTAATCACTATAGTTTTATTATTAACCATCAATAGATGAATTCACTTTAATTAGAATATTGTTGTTAGTTACGCTTCAATAGACACTCTCATGATCAAAGTAATACGAATTGAAATATTAAATTCGTAAAGCTTAAAACAATGATATATGATATTTGGATAAAATCAGTTTTTACACATTTTTAAGGACAATTTACTGGAATTTTTGTTTCATTTTTTTATGTTTCCAGGTTTTTATTCCCTTGGATAGAGTTTTTAGGGACATGTTCCCAAATTAATCTTGCTAATTACTAGGCAAAATGATTCTTAATTTTAATTCTAACATATTTCTTTCAAGATGCAGGCCCGTAAGGTAAGTTTTGAGTTTTTAAACACCTACTTTTAGAGTACTGTAGGTGTCCAAGAACTACGACGTACCCTTCATGCTAATTAAATAGTTCGAAATGCTAATAATTATAATTTCATAAAAATCTGATGTTTATGTGTCTATTTCCAACCTCCAGATGTGGTACATAACAAATATACTTAATTTATAGGGCTGTCGAAATCTGCAAAATAAAATATTGGCCACTCTCAGTGATTGAGATTCTGCCAATCAAAATGATGGACCAGAGTTTTAGCTTCAGAGACCACAAAATACTCACCTGAAGCTCTCTAGGTGATGAGTTAATCACAGCAACTGATATATACTCACTGTTTATGTAAATAACGAATGCTTTATTGGGATTTGGCATGAGTTTTGCACCATTGGAAATATAAATGAAGAAAGCAATGTTATCATTAGTGTATGATGAGGGACCATGTAATTTTGAAGGAATATATTAATATGATATATTGGGCTTGATTTCCAGGGCTTGCGAATATTTCTAATCATTACATTATCATTTTAATCCTCAAAAATGACAATACTTCATACTGGTTTAATTTCAGATACCTATCGTCAGATAAAATTCGATCAAGAATAACAAATTGAAAAGTGTTGAGATTTCTCATCCGTGTTTTTTATTTGACAAGTACAATACCTCTGATCTTTTTCATTCCGTCACCTCTCCCAAGAATTCAATTTAGGTCTCAAATGGAAAAGAAACGAAAAATGGACCGTCGCTCCCTCGCAAGACGAAGAATGGCTTCTACATGCGTGGGCTACGCGGCTAATGTTTATTTGAAAGAAAGATCCTAGATTTTTAGATATGGACTGTTTTTTTGGATGTAGTGCCTGCCGGGCATGTTTATTTTAAATAAATTCATTTAAATTGAACCATAATGACTATGATATTCTAAAAAATCTTGTGAATGCACCTTGATGGCAAATGAAAATTTCCTATCATGATCATCTTTAGAATATTTATCAAAGAGTGATACTAATTATAAAAAAGTCTTCAGAGACTAATGTCTATGATTGCTGAGAATTAGGATTTTGTATACAATAAAATATATAAGCTCTTCACACTCTTTTCAATAGAAACTATAAAATTCTAAACTCTTGAGACTATCTACAAAAAAAATCTATAAGATTCTAGACTCTTTACCGTAAAATCTATAAAACTCTACACTCTGTGCATTAAAATCTTTAAAATTCTAGACTCTTCACTGTATAATCTATAGAACTTGCTATTCTTTACCGTAAAATCTATAAAACTCTAGACTCTTTACATTAAAATGTATAATACTCTCTAGACTCTTTGCAGTAAAATCTATAAAACTGCAGACTCTTTACCGTGAAATCTATGAAATTTTATCCTCTTTACCCTAAAATCTATAAAAGTGTAGCCTCTTGACAATCTACTTCCCTTGCCCATCATCAGAAGTATCGCCACCAATACCCGTCAGTAGCACTCGATAGGGTTCTCTCTTAACGGCCTATATAGGATGACTATATCCGTGAGGATAGTGCGCATACGAGAACATTGTACGCAAATGGTGACATTAACACCCCACCCAAACACTTCTTATGCCTTCTCATGCTGTGAAAATAAGTGATGCTTATTTGAAGTGAAGATCGATATTTTTACATTGAGAGAACGTGATCAATCATAAAAAATAAAAGCGATATTGAAATGAAAATTCAGTATGTTCAGAATATGGAACATGTTCATAATATGGAACATGTTGAGAATATGGAACATGTTCAGAATATGGAACATGTTCATAATATGGAACATGTTGAGAATATGGAACATGTTCAGAATATGGATCATGTTCAGAATATGGATCATGTTCAGAATATGGATCATGTTCAGAATATGGATCATGTTCTTCCCATCTTCATCTACAGATAGAATCTACCAGTCTTTTTCTCTTTTTCCATTTTAGGTTCCCATTCAGGTTTCTAATTGCTTTCTCGAGTGTTGAGATGATATTGAGTCACGAAATAATTCACTCGGGAGAAAAAATTAAACGACGACAAGATAAAAATATCGAAGAAATTATTATTTTAACAAAGATAATTCTAGAAATTATTTCCAAAATAGTGTTTATGGCAGTGATTCCAGTACTTGATAGTACGTACCATCTACACTGTGGTATACCAGCATCATCTTCCTTAATTATCACCACTTATCTCAGAAGGAAAAATGGCTGTGGGAGAAATCTCCTATTTTTCATGGAAAACTCAATTTTCTGTGGAATTTATTCAGCACGAGGCTAGGATATCCAATCTTGGAAATTACCCTGGGTAGAATTTTAGAAATTTGTAAGAATTTCAGCTGATTTTTCCCTCAGAGCTAATTTGATAACTATTGTTAATGGAGTTATCTAGAAAAGGCTATAAAAGGAGTAACTTACTTTCTCTCCAGTTTTGCATGTTCTCTCCCTCTCATCTCTCCACTTATCATGTTCTTTCCGCTTCATCTCCCACCACTCATCTCTTCCCATGTTCTCTCCCCATCAATGATGCGCAACAAACTCCCTTAACGACAATCATGCGCTAAATTTTCTCTGTGGAGTACCCAGCACAAAGTCACTACTTCTCTATTACCCTGTGAAACGTAATTGAATAGAAAAAGAACTACAAATTGTTACTTTAAACCTTAAATTAAAAGAAGTTTTCAAAGTAAAGGTCTTTCAATTTGTGGAATCACTATCTTCTTCAGTTCAATCGCTATAATTTAACACTAAATGTTCCACCCCGAATGTCACTCATTTTCGACTTATTCATCGACTTGATCCTCGTGACCTTATTCTGAAGTTGGTTCTTTTACCTAATTCCAATGAAGTGTCCGGTGTTTCTGGTTTGCGTGGAAGATAAATCACAGGTGTGATGGATTGCCTCAACTTGTGACTTTGATGCTTGGCGGAGGAACCACTTAAATATGCATGGCCTGTTCCATTCACAAATTAGATTCAGTATGGCGGAGAGTGATCAGTAATGAACTCTACCTAATTACTCTCAATTGAACTCTCTTATACTGTATTGTAGAACAAATATTCTCTAATTCGAAAAACTGTACAGTACTGTCAATGACTCAAAGCTTGACCGTTACCATATTCTATTTTATAAAGATATTAAACCATGAGCAATTAAAATGATTGCATTTATATGCAAGATATATTCCTAGTTTTATTTTCAACATAAACATCACTCAATGTTTTCTCTCTCGAATTTCACCTCCCAAACTCTGGTGGAAAGTGTTGCCTAATTTAATTAATGCGAGAAGAATGCCTCTGTCCAGAGAGAGAGAGAGACTATCTCTAAGAACCACAGTCTTCTTCACTCTCCTCCAACTAATGCTATTAACTTCAGCCAAAGATCTTCTTCTTTTTCTTCTTCTTCTTCTTCTTGCTTCAAGTTAACTACTGTCTGGCCTCAGAGAGAATTTCTTAGCAGCTCAAAGTGCTTTAATTCTTCATTCTGTGGCAAACTGAGCTGACATCAGCAAACTAATTAAGTACCAGGACTTTAATTTAGTGTTTGGTCTAACACACTGGAAGGAGGAGAAGTCTGCTATCTGACATCAGCAAACTAATTAAGTACCAGGACTTTAATTTAGTGTTTGGTCTCACACACGGAGAAGAGGAGAAGTCTGCTATCTGACATCAGCAAACTAATTAAGTACCAGGACTTTAATTTAGTGTTTGGTCTAACACACGGAGAAGAGGAGAAGTCTGCTATCTGACATCAGCAAACTAATTAAGTACCAGGACTTTAATTTAGTCTTTGGTGTAACACACGGGAAAGAGGAGAAGTCTGCTATCTGACATCAGCAAACTAATTAAGTACCAGGACTTTAATTTAGTCTTTGGTCTAACGCACGGAGAAGAGGAGAAGTCTGCTATCTGACATCAGCAAACTAATTAAGTACCAGGACTTTAATTTAGTGTTTGGTCTCACACACGGGAAAGAGGAGAAGTCTGCTATCTGACATCAGTAAACTAATTAAGTACCAGGACTTTAATTTAGTGTTTGGTCTAACACACGGGAAAGAGGAGAAGTCTGCTATCTGACATCAGCAAACTAATTAAGTACCAGGACTTTAATTTAGTGTTTGGTCTAACACACGGAGAAGAGGAGAAGTCTGCTATCTGACATCAGTAAACTAATTAAGTACCAGGACTTTAATTTAGTGTTTGGTCTAACACACGGGAAAGAGGAGAAGTCTGCTATCTGACATCAGCAAACTAATTAAGTACCAGGACTTTAATTTAGTGTTTGGTCTAACACACGGAGAAGAGGAGAAGTCTGCTATCTGACATCAGCAAACTAATTAAGTACCAGGACTTTAATTTAGTGTTTGGTCTAACGCACGGAGAAGAGGAGAAGTCTGCTATCTGACATCAGCAAACTAATTAAGTACCAGGACTTTAATTTAGTGTTTGGTCTAATGCACGGAGAAGAGGAGAAGTCTGCTATCTGACATCAAGCAGACAATAAGAGAAAAAGTTTTATATTGTATATTTTATCCTGCAGATTCTTCGAGATTATTTAACAAGTTTATATATAAATAAAAACTTGTAATTTATAGAACATTTGATTACTTTTGTACGGCACTATATAATAAAGTTTATACATTTTTGGAAAAAAATTTATTGAGAAATTGATATTATTATTATTTCATCATATTTTATTACTAATAATTGTAAATAAAGAGGTATACACAACCATGAATCAAAATGAAAGTTTATATTTCTGTTTTATTTATTGCATCATCATCAATTCATAACATCAACGTACCTAAGTTTAATGCATCGTCATATTTTTCTAATTATGAATTCATTCAGTGAAGGGAAATGAACATAAAATTGTATTGTTACTAAATTTTATCTTGAAAGCCTCATATTCAATGGAATTTACCTATTCATTCAAATCTTTCAGTTTCATATTGTTCATTTCTATTAACTGGATATATCATAATGTAATAAATATTCATACTTCCATCATATAAGAAAATGTGTATCATTCCGATAATTCAAAACTTACCATACACTTTACACAAACCTAAATAATCAGAAAATAATAATTGATATATATAGTATATATTTCCTGCAGCAGATAGCCTACTAATAAGGACATAGATCACAGTGAGCAAACACATTCGTCATACAGCGTATTTGCAGTGCAATTAATTTGTGTAACTAGTGTAGAGTTGTAGTGTGAAGAACACTGTTTACCATTTCGTCATTTGGAGCAACAATTACCGTGTTTGTGATAATTACACTTGATATATGGCTACTGTGACAACTAATTAGGCAAACGGTGTTTTACTGATGCAATGGGCTACAATTAGCCTGGGTACTGATGGAGTGAGTTAGTGTTGGAATGAGTAAGTGTTGGAATGAGTTAGTGATGGAGTGAGTAAGTGTTGGAATGAGTAAGTGTTGGTAAGAGAGTTAGTGTTGGTAAGAGAGTTAGTGTTGGTAAGAGAGTTAGTGTTGGAATGAGTTAGTGTTGGAATGAGTAAGTGTTGGAGTGAGTAAGTGTTGGAGTGAGTAAGTGTTGGAGTGAGTAAGTGTTGGAATGAGTAAGTGTTGGAATGAGTAAGTGTTGGAATGAGTAAGTGTTGGAGTGAGTTTGTGTTGGAGTGAGTTTGTGTTGGAGTGAGTTAGTGTTGGAATGAGTAAGTGTTGGAATGAGTAAGTGTTGGAGTGAGTAAGTGTTGGAATGAGTAAGTGTTGGAATGAGTAAGTGTTGGAGTGAGTTTGTGTTGGAGTGAGTTTGTGTTGGAGTGAGTTAGTGTTGGAGTGAGTAAGTGTTGGAATGAGTTAGTGTTGGAATGAGTAAGTGTTGGAATGAGTAAGTGTTGGAATGAGTAAGTGCTGGAGTGAGTTAGTGTTGGAGTGAGTTAGTGTTGGAGTGAGTAAGTGTTGGAGTGAGTAAGTGTTGGAATGAGTAAGTGTTTGAGTGAATAAGAGTTGGAGTGAGTTAGTGTTGGAATGAGTAAGTGTTGGAGTGAGTAAGTGTTGGAATGAGTTAGTGTTGGAGTGAGTAAGTGTTGGAATGAGTTAGTGTTGGAATGAGTAAGTGTTGGAATGAGTAAGTGTTGGAATGAGTAAGTGCTGGAGTGAGTTAGTGTTGGAGTGAGTTAGTGTTGGAGTGAGTAAGTGTTGGAGTGAGTAAGTGTTGGAATGAGTAAGTGTTTGAGTGAATAAGAGTTGGAGTGAGTTAGTGTTGGAGTGAGTAAGTGTTGGAGTGAGTAAGTGTTGGAATGAGTTAGTGTTGGAGTGAGTAAGTGTTGGAATGAGTTAGTGTTGGAATGAGTAAGTGTTGGAATGAGTAAGTGTTGGAATGAGTAAGTGCTGGAGTGAGTTAGTGTTGGAGTGAGTTAGTGTTGGAGTGAGTAAGTGTTGGAGTGAGTAAGTGTTGGAATGAGTAAGTGTTTGAGTGAATAAGAGTTGGAGTGAGTTAGTGTTGGAATGAGTAAGTGTTGGAATGAGTAAGTGTTGGAATGAGTAAGTGCTGGAGTGAGTTAGTGTTGGAGTGAGTTAGTGTTGGAGTGAGTAAGTGTTGGAGTGAGTAAGTGTTGGAGTGAGTAAGTGTTGGAATGAGTAAGTGTTGGAATGAGTAAGTGTTGGAATGAGTAAGTGTTGGAATAAATTAGTGTTGGAGTGAGTTAGTGTTGGAGTGAGTTAGTGTTGGAGTGAGTTAGTGTTGGAGTGAGTTAGTGTTGGAGTGAGTAAGTGTTGGAGTGAGTAAGTGCTGGAATGAGTAAGTGTTGGAATGAGTTAGTGTCGGAATGATTAAGTGTTGTAATGAGTTAGTGTTGTAATGAGTTAGTGTTGATAAGAGAGTTACTGTTTGTGCGAGTAAAATATTAAATATTCAATATTGATATTGAATTTCACACAATTTTCTTGCTCTCCAAGTAACTATTCTCCTTCCGAGCAGTACATGAATTAAATATTTCCCCTACTCTCCAAGTCACTATTTTCCCGTCCCATCAATCCGCATAATAGATTCTTCGATGTTTTCTCCCAGCAACCAAATTATTAGGCTGTGAGATTGCAGAGCTAATTTCATGGGAGTTTCGCCTAGTCCTGTTAGTCTGAGGCTATGGGCACACACCTGGAAAAGAAGGGAAGGTGGTAATTTAAAAGAGAAATTGCCTATAGAGAGCTTAGCGAGAAAATTATATTAGAAATTCTCTGAGCAGCTAGAATGTTTATAAAAGTTTGAAATTATTATCCAACTTATCGGTAAGATATTAAAAATTAGAGAAAAATCTGTTTTAGAATAGTGTCTCGTATATACCTATTTATAGTACGATATTTGTTTATAAATTGTAAACAATATTGTAAGAGTGAAAGAACAAGCCAGTTGCGATTTTCCAGAACTCTTACACGGTCTCCAAACCGGGGTACGGTCAAGAGCCCCCCCGGTCAAGAGCCCCCCCTGTCATGAGCCCCCCCGGTCAAGAGCCCCCCCAGTCATGAGCCCCCCTAGGTCATAAGCCCCCCCGGTCACGAGCCCCCCCTCCATGTTTTTTTAATCCATATTTACCTAGTTAAACAAATGAAGAACTACTTAGATAGAAATAACTGAGAGTTGCTAATGTAGTTTGTTGTATCCGCTAGATTGTTGTACTGCACACTTCATGATTGTTTAATGACCTGGCAGGGGGGTTCGGGGGGCGGCACGCCCCCGATATACATTTATTTTATGTCTAATCAGTAATGAACTACAAAAGTGTCAATAAGGATTAAATAATATAGGTAAATAAAGATTTAAAAACAGGGGGGCTCGTGACCGGGGGGGCTCATGACCGGGGGGGCTCTTGACCGGGGGGCTTATGACCTAAGGGGGCTCATGACCGGGGGGGGCTCTTGACCGGGGGGGCTTATGACCGGGGGGGCTCTTGACCGGGGGGGCTTATGACCTACACCCCTCCAAACCACCCCTTACAACCGGCCAACGCACACTTTGGTTATGACCACACAGCCGTGATGTGACAACTGTAATACTCCAAATACACAACAAAATACACTAGAGGTTATGGCAAAATCACAAAATACTCAAGTCACAATTTCCTTGCTGCTAACAGAAAAATAAGCACTGTAGTTTGTTTCCAAAGTGAACATACAACTGTCTACATCATGGCAAGTTACAAAACGTTACTCTAAAACTTACTGTCAAACCAATCGAAGATGGCCTGAGATGCAGGGAGCGAACCGACACAACCATTTCGAGAACTCAAAAAGAATCAATCCAATTCCAATAAATAATATCTTTCAGCGCAGTAGATTAGCATCAGCCTACCTTCATCCAAAGGATTTATTGCCCATATTTTTTAAGGGTATATACCTAATCACCGTGCACTAGCACCCCATTCTCCCCATTTTAACAGGGTATATACCCAATCACCGTGCACCCCATTCTCCCTATTTTACATGGTATATACCCAATCACCGTGCACCCTATTCTCCCTATTTTACAGGGTATATGCCCAATCACCGTGCACCCCATTCTCCCTATTTTACAGGGTATATACCCAATCACCGTGCACCCTATTCTCCCTATTTTACAGGGTATATACCCAATCACCGTGCACCCCATTCTAGGAGTATCATCCCGCGTTAGAATTACTTTTCCCAAGCTATTATACCTGAGCTGCTACTCCCAAAAGTGCCATCAACTTTGGAGATATTTCAAAAGTATTTACCAAACTCATTCGAAGAAATCATGTTTATGAGACTCTTTCACGCAAAAACTTCCATTTTCATTAAAAATTATGAGATATTCAAGGGAAATAATAACCTCACAGTGGGATAAGTTTGAAATAAAACCAACCCGTTTCATCACCTCAGGTTTCACTTTTTGAGAAAGTGATATGAGGAAAACTTGGATTCTTATAGAATTCAAATTTTATTCTCTTTATTTGTAATACATAGATAAGTCTATACTGGGAAATCCATTTATTAACTACAATAAAATCTTGTTGATTATTATAATGATTTTACAATTGTTCCGATTTTACTAAAATTTAATAACTGTTCCATCAAACACATCAGTAACTGTTCCATCAAACACATCAGTAACTGTTCCATCAAACACATCAGGAACTGTTCCATCAAACACATCAAGAATTGTTCCATCAAACACATCAAGAATTGTTCCATCAAACACATCAGGAACTGTTCCATCAAGCACATCAGGAACTGTTCTATCAAACACATCAGGAACTGTTCCATCAAACACATCAGGAACTGTTCCACCAAACACATCAGGAACTGTTCCATCAAACACATCAAGAATTGTTCCATCAAACACATCAGGAACTGTTCCATCAAACACATCAGGAACTGTTCCATCAAACACATCAGGAACTGTTCCATCAAACACATCAAGAATTGTTCCATCAAACACATCAGGAACTGTTCCATCAAACACATCAAGAATTGTTCCATCAAACACATCAGGAACTGTTCCATCAAACACATCAAGAATTGTTCCATCAAACACATCAGTACTGTTCCATCAAATACATCAGGAATTGTTTCATCAAACACATCAAGAATTGTTCCATCAAATACATCAGGAACTGTTCCATCAAACACATCAGGAACTGTTCCATCAAACACATCAGGAACTGTTCCATCAAATACATCAGGAACTGTTCCATCAAACACATCAGGAACTGTTCCATCAAACACATCAGGAACTGTTCCATCAAACACATCAAGAACTGTTCCATCAAACACAACAGGAACTGTTCCATCAAACACATCAAAACTTCCATCAAAGGACAACCATCGCTCCAAGTTGAAAAAGAGTTTGTGTTGCTAATCCTTTCACTGGAATTCACTGTATGAGTGAAAACAACTGTTATATAGAGGTAGCGTTTGTGTCACGGTTAACGTTTGTGTTACAAGAAACGCTGTTACAGGTAACGTTTTTGACTCTGTGTTATGGGTAACGTTTGAGTCACAGGTAACGTTTGTGTTACACGTTTATCACCAATGGTACACATAACAAGAATGTTATTGTAACCCAAACGTTAGAGTTATTTTTAACACCAATGCAAACAAATTACTACCACGTGTGTTAATTTTCCAAATAAAATAATTATTTTGTAAACCTTTATTAAGCATCAATAGCGCCATTAATTGTGTCACTAATATAGATTAATATTTAGTCCGAGTTTTACTAATAGAACGCGATTTGCAGTTTGCTCAGTATTTCATTTTAAAGTCTAATTCTTTAAACCTGACTATTTTATAAATTACAATTTTTTCTTCATTTATAAATAATATTTGTGAGAATACTTTTATATAAATTACAAAATAAATCTTACTATTTTGATTTTAAAAATATATTTATTTCCGTATTTATAAAAATGAATACAGTTATTCAGACACTCCACAGTCTAGAATATAAATAAAAGAGGTTCAGTTTCTTCGTATTCTCTGTACGTTACCATCTTATTTATATTCAGTAGGGGAAACCAATCAATAACAATATAGTTTGTTCTAATACTGCATATATAAAGGTAAATGGTATGGTGTAACTTCAATAAATTTGCTACTTCGAAAACTTTAGCGTTGCGATTTACCCCCGTGGTGAACTCGCGCCATTTTTCATTGTTGAGTCTAATGCCTAAAGTTAGTCTGAATGGAAGCCTTCAAATAAACGAGTTTCTGGAGAGATGAAACGCGTTACGCGTGCAGGCACCATTTTTACTATAAGAATTGACTAGCAAATGTAAGCTATGGCTTGCTGAAGAATAACCTGAATAATGGATGATAAACCGTAAAGGAATTGACTAGGAAATGGAATCAGTGGCTTGCTGAAGAATAACCTGAATAATGGATGATAAATCGTAAAGGAATTGACTAGGAAATGGAATCAGTGGCTTGCTGAAGAATAACCTGAGTAATGGATGATACACCATAAAGGAATTGACTAGGAAATAGAAGCTGTGGCTTGCTGAAGAAAAACCTGAATAATGGATGATAAACCTTAAAGGAATTGACTAGGAAATAGAAGCTGTGGCTTGCTGAATATATCCTGAATAATGGATGATAAACCGTAAAGGAATTGACTAGGAAATAGAAGCTGTGGCTTGCTGAATATATCCTGAATAATGGATGATGAACCGTAAAGGAATTGACTAGGAAAAAAAAGCTATGGCTTGCTGAAGAATATCCTGAATAATGGATGATAAACCGTAAAGGAATTGACTAGGAAATAGAAGCTGTGGCTTGCTGAATATATCCTGAATAATGGATGATAAACCGTAAAGGAATTGACTAGGAAAAAAAAGCTATGGCTTGCTGAAGAATATCCTGAATAATGGATGATAAACCGTAAAGGAATTGACTAGAAAATAGAAGCTATGGCTTGCTGAATATAACCTGAATAATGGATGATAAACCGTAAAGGAATTGACTAGAAAATAGAAGCTGTGGCTTGCTAGGAGTAAACTTATTACTGTTAACTTATGAAAAACACAAAAAAATAATGCTGACATATCATTTATTCCTGCAAGGTTAACATCTACAAAATATCCATCTTTGAATTCTTTATAACCATTCCCAGTGCGCATTATTTAATTAATGACGGCGTTAATTTAATCCAAAGCATTCAGTGAAAGAAAATAGCCTGCATTCGCATTTTAATCTGTGTATAGTGTTTCCCTCGGAAAGCTGTGGTTAATTACTTAATTACTTCACTAGCTTAACTCAGTTGAAAGAAAAAGATTGGAAGTTGTAGCGCAAGCAGGAATACTTTTTCCACCCTCCTAATCTTCGGGCGTAACTAATGGGATTAGGAAGTTTAGAAAGAAATGTACTCAGTTTTGTAGTGGCACAAATTTTCATATTCACTATACACTGAACTTGGTGAGAAGTTTTAATTAGATATTGAAGTTTGTTTCGATAATTTGGTTCTGTGACACACACGATGTGTTTTTTTATGTGAAGGAATTAAACTGATGGGAAAACTAAATCAGGAAAAACAAAGTTTTTCCTGATTTAGACTGACAAGAATATGATAAGAAAAATGTGTGGGAGAAAAGTTATACTATTTTTTTTATATTCTTCATTTCTTTTAATGCGCTGAAAAAATATAATGACAACCCATAATAGAAACAATAATTAACTATGATCCAGCACATTTACAGTACCTACATGTTCCAATACATTTACGGTACCTATCACTCCTGTTGCAGACTAACAAGTCGTTTTACCAGAGAATAGTCAACTGCTCACATATTTCAGGTGTTCCTCTTCATTGGCTGTAATTTATTGTCTCCGGAGAAGCTCTGAGAAGTGCGTATCTACCTCACAAATTACAACAGTTCGCTACAATGCTATCGAGTGGTAATTTAGTAGAGCAAGTGTCAGTGTATTTCGGGGTGAAATATTTGAAGTTTTTTTGTATTGTTATTGACTAAAATTGGGAAATGTTAAGCTGGAAATATTGTTGTGAATGTATGCATATTGTTGTATAGTACCTAACTCTCACCATCTTCTCCCTCTTCTCTCACCATCTTCTCCCTCTTCTCTCACCATCTTCTCCCTCTTCTCTCACCATCTTTTCTCTATTCTCTCACCATCTTCTCTCTGTTCTCTCACCATTTATTTATTTCAACACATAGCGCCCTTACATTTAGGTACAGGACCGGCGCTCCCTGACCCTAACACAATTCGCACTTTCATTTTATTAATTAGACTGACCATTTGGACCGGTCAACACTTAAAAGACTGAAAGTGGATTTTTTTTTTGTTTATGGTCATATTCTAAATTTTCTCAGTTGCCATCGAGAACATTATACCATGCAAGAAAGTGAATAGTATTCTGTCATTTACTGAGTTTTTGTGCGGTTTGACAGAGGTCGCTACGCACCAAGCCTCAGTTGTCAAGCTAGTTGGAGGGAATTCTATGGAAGTTTTTCAGAAGCGGCAACTCTACCTGCCAGTGCATTTAGATGACTTTACATTAGTACACTCACACACTACCTCTAGATGTAGCAACGCGCAAGGGCCGAGTGTGTACCCCCAATCTCAGCCCCACTGACCTGAGAAACGTTCGCGTTTCAAACCAAATACATTGAAAATAATAACTTTGTTCGTATGAATAGTAGGAATCTAAAATTTGCACAGTTCGTACCAATATAATATAAGTGACACGTAAATCATCAAAATCACGCAAAAAAACATTACTCGACATAACATAATTTTCCCTGTAAACTCTTAACACCTCCACATCGTTCCAATGGCCAATTGAACATTATTCCATGTTATATCTTCAATGTATCTAATTGAGGATATAGTGAGTTCTTTGTTATAATAAGGAAGAATATTAAGTTACCTATTTCTACCTATCATGCTGATAATGATGAGAGGCAGTATGATCCAGTTCAGTTCTTAAATATACCGACCTACTCTCTTTTGAAGTATTTCAATCGTATTTCCACTTTATTTCATATTTCAAGGGGATACATTATGTAGTGGTGAATCATAGAGTAATAAAGCGATTTCAATACATAAATTGGTACACATTTTTAGAGTTTGTTTATTGCTTTTAAGTGATCGAGATATTTTCAATGAGATTGCATCAATATTTTAGCTAAAGTTTAATATATTATCCAGGTGCAATCCTAAGAATTTTATTGAATTTACTCAACTCACGACTTAGTCCCCCTAGGTACCTAATATTTGAATCCAATTTAAAATCTCCTCTATAAGTAAATATCTTTCAGCTATTTCGTTTTACAACATTAATCATTCTTTATTCGCAACCGCCCAATTAGCTATTTTATCAATAGGATAATTTATCACAGTGTGAGGACTAGATAGATCATGACATTGAAATCTACAACAGGCAGTACAGTCTTCTGCAAACATCGTAAAATTAATATAAATCAGGAACATCAAAGATCCAAGTTACTACCCTATTGAACTGCATTGGTTAATGTCCAGTATCTGACATAACATCATTAAAATTCTCATACTGTTTTCTATTTAACAAAAAAGACTTAAAGTAATGAAGATTCCTCTTATTCCATAGAACTCCAATTTGCTCAACAGCATTCCATGATCTACACTGAGAGAAAATTGCGAGTCAACCTGACTCATCGCTTGAGTCAAGGCTGCAAAACTCCAATATTGGTCAATCCGACTATGAATTATGAGTCTTATTTTTCAGTAAAATACTAGGATGAGTCAAATTGACTCACATTTTTGAGCCTGTTTTGGGACGAACTGAAAATTCAAAATTTTGAATCAATTTGACTCGTATTTTGTTTTCAGTGTATCGAGTAAAATGACTTCTTAAAATCTAGATATAATGTCCTCTCACCATTTTCCCCATGTTCTCTCACCATCTTCTCTATTTTCTCTCACCATCTTCTCTCTCTTTTCTCACCATCTTCTCTCACCATTTTCCCCTTCTTCTCTCACCATTTTCCCCATATTCTCTCACCATCTTCTTTCACCATCTTCTCTATCTTATCTCGCCATCTTCTCCCTCTTCTCTCACCATCTTCTCCCTCTTCTCTCACAATCTTCTCCCTCTTCTCTCACCATCTTCTCCCTCTTCTCTCACCATCTTCTCCCTGTTCTCTCACAATCTTCTCCCTGTTCTCTTCTCATCAATGATGCACCACTAAGTCTCTTTACGATCGTCTTCAGGGAAATTTCCTCGCGAAGTATGTTGTTTGTACAGCTAAGAACGTGCTACTTAATTCTCCTCCATGCTCTCATTCTCCCCCTAATAAGAATAATATATATTGCACATTAGTGAGAGTGTTTCTTGTATGTTCATCCTCTTTATTATATACTTTAACTATTGCTAGGTGGTACTTCTTTTGTATCTTGTTAACTTAACAAAAAAGTCTTTGGTTCAATATGTTTTTAAAATAATGTAATATATTTGAATACGTATATATGTGTGGTTTTGCAAGTCTGGTTAAAACAGACCTGGCTTACAGAACTCAGAAAGTTGGTATTAAGATAGGTCATGTATAGCCAATCAGAAATTTATAAAGGTCAAATTCAGGTCCTGAATTTGACCTGACTCACATTTTTCGAATACTATCAGTGTCTTTTAAACGATTGATTGTCGTAACCCAGGGAAAAAAGTAAGCCATGCTAGGGTGAGATGTGAATTATGGGTGAGTTTTAGCTCTTAAGTGATATAAGAAAAAACGGTATAATAATGATCATCACCTTCGCAGATTGTGGAAGGTTGTATTTGAGGCGGCACTTATTCATGAATTTGCCCTCTTGTCAACTTGCATAACTGAAAAATTCTTCGACCATATTGCTTGGAATTTGGTGGAACGATTGGTCAAAGTTCAGGGACCTGAAAAATTTAGGGAGTGATCCCGTTAAAGGTCAAGGTCATTTTAACACAGTAACTCAAAAAGTTGTCAACAAAATTGCCTGAAATCTGGTAAGACAATTTGTCAATATCCAGGAATGATTTGGTAAGTTTTTGATAGCGATCGGGTTAAAGGTCAAGGTCATTATAACTCAAAACTTATTCAAGCAAATTGCCTGAAATTTAGTGAAGCGATTGGTCATTATCCAGGAACCAGTGTATCAAGTTTTAGGAGAGATCAGGTTAAAGGTCAAGGTCAAGGTCATTTATAAGTGGTGGCGTGCCTGTCATATAGTTTAAAATTTCTATTTGTATCATGGATACCAATGAAAGTACCATATTAACTATTACCTGAATCGATTTTTCTTGTATGACCGAAATTAAAGGTGAAACTGACCGATAATAATTCATAACTAGTATTACATCAAAATCATTCAAAATTTACATACTAATTGTTTATGGTATTTGTTTGTAGGTGTTAGTTAGATAGTCTTTAGTTTTCGCGTGTGAGTTTTCCCATAGCTTATTTGCTGAGAGTTGCCCGAGTGGAATAATTAACAGGAGGGGTGAAACATGAGGAATGAAACATGGGGGGTGAAACATGAGGAATGAAACATGGGGGGTGAAACATGAAAACATGAGAGGTGAAACATGGCAGGTGAAACAGGAGGGGTGAAACACGAGAGGTGAAACATGAGAGGTGAAACATGGCAGGTGAAACAGGAGGGGTGAAACACGAGAGGTGAAACATGGCAGATGAAACAGGAGGGGTGAAACACGAGGGGTGAAACACGAGGGGTGAAACACGAGGGGTAAAACACGAGGGGTAAAACACGAGGGGTGAAACATGAGAGGTGAAACATGAGAGGTGAAACATGGCAGGTGAAACAGGAGGGGTGAAACACGAGAGGTGAAACATGGCAGATGAAACAGGAGGGGTGAAACACGAGGGGTGAAACACGAGGGGTGAAACACGAGGGGTAAAACACGAGGGGTGAAACATGAGAGGTGAAACATGAGAGGTGAAACATGGCGGGTGAAACACGTGGGATGAAACATGAGGAATGAAACATGGAGGTGAAACACGAGGGGTGAAACACGAGGGGTAAAACACGAGGGGTAAAACACGAGAGATAAAACATGAGAGGTGAAACATGGCGGGTGAAACAGGAGGGGTGAAACACGACAGGTGAAACTTGGCGGGAGAAACTTGACAAGTGAAACACGAAGAATGAAACACGAATAATGAAACACAAATAATGAAACACGAATAATGAAACGCGAGGAATGAAACACGAGAAATGAAACACGGATAATGAAACACCAGGTATGAAGCACGAATAATGAAACGCGAGGAATGAAACACAAGGAATGAAACGCAAGGAATGAAACACGAGGAATGAAACACGTGGAATGAAACACGAGGAATGAAACATGTGGAATGAAACACGTGGAATGAAACACGAGGAATGAAACACGTGGAATGAAACACGTGGAATGAAACAAGAAGAATTCATATTTTTCTTGAAATCATCGTTTCTTTGATTTTTTCTGTACTTTTCTTCCGAGTGAATTATTTTGTGACTCAATACCATCTCAACACTCGAGAAAGCAATTAGAAACCTGAATGGGAACCTAAAAAACTCTATGAAAACATGCGACTGTCTTTATTACGCGATATGGAAAGATATTTTTGAGGAACGGAAAATCTATTT
Source organism: Caprella mutica (assembly GCA_947561585.1). NCBI lineage: Eukaryota > Metazoa > Arthropoda > Malacostraca > Amphipoda > Caprellidae > Caprella > Caprella mutica. Next base: position 15,665 of record CANNZV010001326.1, on the reverse strand, counting down.
TATGAATGATCTTAATTGAAATATTCATTGATCTTTAATTTTCGATCAAAGATTCGAGAGCTGAAAAACATGCAAAAAACCGTAATTAAAAATTAATATATTTACTTGATTTAATAGTATTTATCTTTAAAATTATCATAAAATAATGGTAAATTTCTATCTTTAATTTTGTTTACAAATGTCAAGACAAGAAAAGAAGTAAAAAAAACGTTTCCATTAGCGTAAATATATAATATAGATTATAAAAATTCATTTCAACCATTAGTAAGGAATACATCATTAATTCTTATTTCCCTCACATCCTCTGAAAATATTAATAAGTTTCCGCACTATTGTTTTGTTCGGAACACTGTTACGATTTATTTCCACTGACCGAAATGTTCTGTTTAGAGACAATAAACCAAACTTAAAGCAACTTACTGCAAACCTAACGCCAAAATCTCAGCCAAAACTCATTCATTCTTAGCCGTGTAGTCAACTTAACTTCGAACATTAGCTACAAATGTGAAAACTGACGGCATTGCAACACTGCCGTGAATGGCTGAGCTTAGTTCTCCACTATTGCTGAGCTTAGTTCACCACTATTGCTGAGCTTAGTTCTCCACTATTGCTGAGCTTAGTTCACCACTATTGCTGAGCTTAGTTCACCACTATTGCTGAGCTTAGTTCACCACTATTGCTGAGCTTAGTTCACCACTATTGCTGAGCTTAGTTCACCACTATTGCTGAGCTTAGATCACCACTATTGCTGAGCTTAGTTCACCACTATTGCTGAGCTTAGTTCACCACTATTGCTGAGCTTAGTTCACCACTATTGCTGAGCTTAGTTCACCACTATTGCTGAGCTTAGTTCACCACTATTGCTGAGCTTAGTTCACCACTATTGCTGAGCTTAGTTCACTACTATTGCTGAGCTTAGTTAACCACTATTGCTGAGCTTAGTTCACCACTATTGCTGAGCTTAGTTCACCACTATTTCTGAGCTTAGTTCACCACTATTGCTGAGCTTAGTTCTCCACTATTGCTGAGCTTAGTTCACCACTATTGCTGAGCTTAGTTCACCACTATTGCTGAGGTTAGTTCACCACTATTGCTGAGGTTAGTTCACCACTATTGCTGAGGTTAGTTCACCACTATTGCTGAGCTTAGTTCACCACTATTGCTGAGCTTAGTTCACCACTATTTCTGAGCTTAGTTCACCACTATTGCTGAGCTTAGTTCTCCACTATTGCTGAGCTTAGTTCACCACTATTGCTGAGCTTAGTTCACCACTATTGCTGAGGTTAGTTCACCACTATTGCTGAGGTTAGTTCACCACTATTGCTGAGGTTAGTTCACCACTATTGCTGAGCTTAGTTCACCACTATTGCTGAGCTTAGTTCACCACTATTGCTGAGCTTAGTTCACCACTATTTCTGAGCTTAGTTCACCACTATTGCTGAGCTTAGTTCTCCACTATTGCTGAGCTTAGTTCACCACTATTGCTGAGCTTAGTTCACCACTATTGCTGAGGTTAGTTCACCACTATTGCTGAGGTTAGTTCACCACTATTGCTGAGGTTAGTTCACCACTATTGCTGAGCTTAGTTCACCACTATTGCTGAGCTTAGTTCACCACTATTGCTGAGCTTAGTTCACCACTATTGCTGAGCTTACTTCACCACTATTGCTGAGCTTAGTTCTCCACTATTGCTGAGCTTAGTTCACCACTATTGCTGAGCTTAGTTCACCACTATTGCTGAAGTTAGTTCACCACTATTGCTGAGCTTAGTTCACCACTATTGCTGAGCTTAGTTCACCACTATTGCTGAGCTTAGTTCACCACTATTGCTGAGCTTAGTTCTCCACTATTGCTGAGCTTAGTTCACCACTATTGCTGAGCTTAGTTCACCACTATTGCTGAGGTTAGTTCACCACTATTGCTGAGCATAGTTCACCACTATTGCTGAGCTTAGTTCACCACTATTGCTGAGCTTAGTTCACCACTATTGCTGAGGTTAGTTCACCACTATTGCTGAGCTTAGTTCACCACTATTGCTGAGCTTAGTTCACCACTATTGCTGAGCTTAGTTAACCACTATTGCTGAGCTTAGTTCACCACTATTGCTGAGGTTAGTTCACCACTATTGCTGAGCTTAGTTAACCACTGCCGTGAATTGCTGAACCATTCTTCTCAATGGGAGCTTCTGTAAAAATTTCAGTGAAAAGTTGCAGTTTTGAGGAAAATGAAGAGGATTTTCTCATGCAAATAAATGTAGCGCTGATTCGCCTCCACAATATAGCATCAGTTCCTCTGTCCGGTCTTATTGTCCTACACCAACGAGTGAATGCAAGGACAAGAGAGTTGTCCTTTGTTACCTTTCCTGCAATATGGTCCCATTGTTGTACCTTCGTAATCTGACAGAGATAATGAGACTTTTCTTTGTCCCCCATGCAATTTGCGTCAGAGTCTGCAACTGCTTTAATGTCTCAGCAATGTTCTTTTGTGGTTGTACATGTCGGCCTCAAAATGAATTATAAAACATGTACTTAAGCCTTAATATAAATTACTTACCTTCAACTTTAATATTCATTATAAACAAAGAAAAAGAGAAAGAACATATTATTCGATTTAAAAAACACTTTGAAGTATGTTCATCACACTGTGAAGTATGTTCATCACACTGTGAAGTATGTTCATCACACTTTGAAGTATGTTCATCACACTGTGAAGTATGTTCATCACACTGTGAAGTATGTTCATCACACTGTGAAGTATGTTCATCACACTGTGAAGTATCTTCATCACACTGTGAAGTATGTTCATCACACTGTGAAGTATGTTCATCACACTGTGAAGTATGTTCATCACACTGTGAAGTATGTTCATCACACTTTGAAGTATGTTCATCACACTTTGAAGTATGTTCATCACACTTTGAAGTATGTTCATCACACTTTGAAGTATGTTCATCACACTGTGAAGTATCTTCATCACACTGTGAAGTATGTTCATCACACTGTGAAGTATGTTCATCACACTGTGAAGTATGTTCATCACACTTTGAAGTATGTTCATCACACTTTGAAGTATGTTCATCACACTTTGAAGTATGTTCATCACACTTTGAAGTATCTTCATCACACTGTGAAGTATGTTCATCACACTGTGAAGTATGTTCATCACACTTTGAAGTATGTTCATCACACTTTGAAGTATGTTCATCACACTTTGAAGTATGTTCATCACACTGTGAGCTATGTTCATCACACTTTGAAGTATGTTCATCACACTGTGAAGTATGTTCATCACACTGTGAAGTATGTTCATCACACTTTGAAGTATGTTCATCACACTGTGAAGTATGTTCATCACACTTTGAAGTATCTTCATCACACTGTGAAGTATGTTCATCACACTGTGAAGTATGTTCATCCCACTGTGAAGTATGTTCATCACACTGTGAAGTATGTTCATCACACTGTGAAGTATGTTCATCACACTGTGAAGTATGTTCATCACACTTTGAAGTATGTTCATCACACTTTGAAGTATCTTCATCACACTGTGAAGTATGTTCATCACACTGTGAAGTATGTTCATCACACTGTGAAGTATGTTCATCACACTGTGAAGTATGTTCATCACACTGTGAAGTATCTTCATCACACTTTGGAGTATGTTCATCACTGTGAAGTATGTTCATCACACTGTGAAGTATGTTCATCACACTTTACAAGCAACTTCTGTCATTCATTTCTTGTGTTTATTTTCCATTAAAAATAATGAGACTTAAGATGGAAGTGATTTTCCAGAAGGTTTTTAACATTTTTCATCAGTGTTCATACGAGTGTACCAACTACTTCAATAATATCCCTGTGTAGAAAAGTTTTGCAGTGCTCATTCATAGGAACTGATTAATTAAAAAACGTATTTAGTTTTATATGAAACATCAAGAACTGCTTGATATTTCAAGGTAGTATTTTCAGAAATGTTTATGATTGAAAAGTTTATATATTATGTTAATTAAAAAAATCTTATAATCCAAAAATTTCGGAAATATATCTGAAAACATGAAAAAAATTAAAACGTGTACTCGTTGAGCGCATAACTTTGTCGCCACTTCATATTTTGTTCTTGTTGTGTTGTAAATAAGTTTGACCTTGACCTTTGACCTGATCAGTCCAAATTAGCTAATCAATTAGTTCCTGGATAATGACTAATTTTCCTACTAAATATCAGGCAATTTGGTTAAACACTTTTTGTAGTTATAAAATAGCAAGATGACGAGTTAGTAGTTTGTTCTATCCGCCAGTTTGTTGTTCACAATTTATTCTGGATTTTGATTGTCAAAGAAACTTAAAAAATTGTATTTAATATCTCAAAAGGATTTAGTATAAAAGGCTTTTTATTTGTAAATATGTATTTAATTATTATACTTTTAAAGAGTCTAATATATTTTCCAAATGCAAAGAGATCAATTAACAATAAATGTAAGTTATATTCGCACATTAAGATAATGTACATTATTATATGATGGTTCAAATAAAATTCCTTATATTACTTAGCTGCATGGTATATTAAATAATTCATCACAAGTAATTAAATCATCGCCAAAATACAGCTAACGAGTGTAAGTTTTTCTCGGATTATTTTAGAAGTAAAAATTCAAAGCCTTTGATTCATTACCGACTTCAAATATCTTCTTTTCGGACAGACGAATAGAAAGATTTCTTTGCGCCAATCGTAAGATCTAATAGAAATTCCCTACCGAAATGATTTATTTGAATCCATCTGTAAGTTCTTATGAGATCATCAGAATGAGAAGTCTGAAGTCTTGGTCAGTGGACACGAAGATATGGTCTTTGGTAGTAATTCATTTTCCGCCAAAAAGGACTTGGGTAAACACGTTTAATTTTATTGATAATTCAAAAACATTTTATCAATACGTATCTTATTGAAGAATTCTAATGTAGGGTAAATACTCAATTGCCGATATGACACAGTTGCTGAAGTGTGCCGTGTCGTTCAAACTGAATTACACGGCTGCTCAAGATGAAATTATATTCAGAAAAATGTATTTTAAATTAAAGATAAATTAGTTATATTTATTAAATACCTAAGTACTCGGGCACTTTCTGTAAAGGTCGTACAACGGACAATAAAAGAAGGTGTCCGCTATGTCGATCAATGGACGCTATGCACGACTGAGAATATATTTCAGTTGAGTATTTAAGCTTTACAAGTTTAAATAACGTAAAATAAGGTAAACAATCTTAGATTATTAGTAAAGGATTTTAATGAAAATCTTATAATATCTATATAACTTACTTACAGTATATAAATCTACGAAACAATAAGGTAGGTATAACCGTCGCTCAAAGCAAAGTAGAATATGATAAAAAGGGTAACATTATTCAACTTCACTTACCTTACATAGAAATTTATGCACCTACTAACATATAAATTAGCATACATAGCATAATTAGTAATCGTTAATTAAACTGAAAACAATATAGAAATAAATTATTTCTCTCTTGATTCTAATCTTTTTGTTTTGTATGAATAAATTAAAAATATATTAAAATATAGTATAGAATAGTTACACCTTCTTCAAATTTCTATTGAACTTTTCTAATCAAAGAAAATGTGGCGGAAAAGGATAACAAAATCAAAATACTGAAAATCTTAGAAACAATATATTAAGTGTTGATTGTTAATTTTATTACCTCGGAATATAATCAAAATTTGACTAGATACTTGGTAGACGAATGAAATATTTGTTAAAACATATAATTTAAAGAGATCGCTGTAGCGAGCTGCATTTCTGGTAGAACGGACAATTTTTGTCCTTTGTATGAGGTGTCCGTTCAAAGATCGTCCGCTTTAAGAGCCTTATACCTGTATTCGAAAGTGGTGTTAACGTACAAATGGTAGCTCACTCTGAATATCTCATAGATCAGACTGGTCTATGTTACCACCCACAACATGAGTACTGTAAAGGGCCGTACACACGCAGGGTTTTTTAAGTCTTTCCACCAGACTTTTTGCTAAGCTCCTCCTACTTTTTCCACGAGAATATAAAAAAAACGATGAAAATCGTATGAATTTTAGATTGTATCCATGATACCTGCAGGTATCATGGATACAAACTAAAATTCATACGATTTTCATCGTTTTTTTTATATTCTCGTGGAAAAAGTAGGAGGAGCTTAGCAAAAAGTCTGGTGGAAAGACTTAAAAAACCCTGCGTGTGTACGACACTTTAGTGCATGGTACTGTAATTTGCCCTAAAAATATACAAATAATATTACATGTGAATGAAATAGTCATAGTTGCGAAGCATTTATTTATATATTATATTAAAAATATAAATATAAATAGTTCATATTAAGAATTTTAAATTCCCTTCATATTTTTAAAGCTAAACCTCCTAAATAGTTCATATCCTTTTTAATTATTGTAGTTAACTAATTCATTTTACATTGTTTTTAAACCCTTCATTTTATCTTTAAATTTTTAATTTCTTTTATCACCAATAAATTTTATGTAACCTTTTAAACTTACATTACAGATTGCTTTCCAAACGTCAGTTTTATAAAAAATATAAAAATTACATTGTTTTAGCTTTCATTTTAAGATTTTTGCAGACTTCCTGTAAATTTTATTCAAAATATAAATATAAATGATATTTTAAATGAATCAAATTAATATATATGTATTTATTAATAAATGTGCATTAAATATATTCACAAGCTACCTATGGTAAGTATTTATTTAACGAACATTATCTAAAATAAATCAAATTAGTAAAAAATTATTTATTAATTTGTGTATAATAAATGCTACATTTGATAAATATTTATTTGATGAATGTAAATATCCAATTGAAAATAAAATAATAAAAGCATTAATTAGATACGTATATACCATAGCAAAGTGAATATAGAATGTTTTTCTAACATTAATTCACATTTCCCTATCAGGACCATCCATTTCTCATCAGTTTATTAAAATATTTGTGAAGTTGTTACATCGTAAGAAGCTTCTGAGTAGCTTTTCTGGTGACATCCTCTGGCACATTATGTAAATTGGTACACACGACTCTCCTGAAATTCTGTTTGCATTTTCCTTTCTTCATTTTTATTTACCTATTCTAAGTCTAAGAGAACGAATGTGTCCCCTTTCGAATGATCTATTTTGCGGAATAGTTTTGAGAATTTTCTTTTGAACGTCCGGTTAAACATATGTGTACTTCTTTAATAATTTAGAAGCAATGCCTACGCTTACATAAATTATGCAAAATGTTGTTATTTTTTAAATTATTTTTTTATTGTTCAACAAGCTAAGTTTGCCTAAATATTACAAGGATGTTATATAAATTAAATTCTAAGTAAACTTAATTCAGAGCTTAAAGCGTTGATGCTTATTTTTCTTTTGGCGTACACTATACAAATATTAATTCATTTTCTCATTCTCGATTATCTTTGAATCTAATTATCTTTATTAAACGTCGAAATGAAATGAAACTTAAACTTTTCACGGTTTACTGATTTCACATTTCTAAAACGAAACTTTACTAATTGTAATGTTTGTAGATATTTTAAAATTAGTCTGGGTACACGACGAAGCTTAGTTGAAAAACTTATTGATAGGTTTTACCTATTCTCAAGTGACCTGTTCTGACCTAGGCTAACACCCACTTTCTGAAAACTGCACCGTAACCTTTTTCAGTGTAATATGATTCTGTACTAAGGTCTGGTTGTATCCGAATAACTTTTTTTTAAAGTTACCTTAGGGCTTTCTTCAATCTAAAAAATTATCCCTTACTCAAATATTTGTATATAAATGTAATTGATTGATTAAATAAACTCTATTATTATTATTTATTATTATTAAATTCACCAAACAGTTGTTATTAGATGTAGCGATGTAGGACACATTTCCCAATCTGACAAAAAGCGTATCCTTCCTTACAATCTTTCCCTCAGGGCTCCGTTACTGATTACCCAGTCTGTTACGGCCTATAGCAACAACCCTCACAAAAATGGCATCTAATTGAAATAGGAATTGGTTTCCAAAGACTACTGCAGAAGTCGCTTGGAACAGATAGGTACATTGTACTTAGGTACTGTAGCATCTTAAACTCTGTAATCTAATTACATAAATTATTATGGGAATTATTTTATTAAATTAGGATTAGTTAGGCTCGTAATTAGGATTCAAGGTTGTATAAATATAGTTATTTCGTTGGTTGTTATTAGAAAATCTTAACGAGGTTATTTTCTGTGTTTAATTGCAACAAGACACATCACAGGTACCACCAAAGAAACGAGTCTCCGCATGGTGCTAATCTTATCAAATCACAGTTTGTAATTTTGTATAATTATAAAATCTTACAGATTTATCAACAGGTACCCAGACCAATTTTAAAGTACCTACAAGCATTACCATTAATGAAATTTATTTTGGAAATGTGAAATTAGTAAACTATCAAAAAAACAATGGGGATACACATTTCTTTGATTGTACATAATACATAGTTCATGTTTAATCTAGAAAATTTCGTTCACGGACAATTTTTTTCACATGACATCTCGTCCAACGGACATTTCGTCCATGGACATTTACTCCAACGGACATTTGTACACGAATCCTTTATTTTCTGTATTTTTAAATGTATATATCAAATTAACTTTCACCATTAAATCATTGCCAGGGGTAAACATATAATAGTATCCCACCTAGTGATTTAAGATGAAACATTTCATATGAACACATATAAAATGTTTACCTATCGAATACAGTTATAGAATTAGATATGCTAAACGAGTGGGCTGTAACTTTAAGTTATTTCCCTCGTTTAATATCTTACTTACATTAATTAATGAGTTATGGGAGTTTTTAAATTATGGAACTGAAATAACAGGGTACTAACAGGAATAAATAAATAGTTCATTTGAAAGCCTAGGTAAGATGTCGAGGAAATACATTTTAATGCATCTCATTTAAGTATCAAATAGTTAGGTTATTAGCACTGAATTCCTGATAAAACACAACAAATAATTGACTTCAAGAGACTACATATATCGATAATAGATCAGCTTATTCCATATATCATTAAAACAGTTATCCAGTTTAAATATTTTACAGTTGCCCGCCAGCAGGAGCAGGAACAGCAAAATTGCCCTAAGAATTATGACACAGACCAAGAATTTCTAATTACCATCAACAGAAGGAGTCTTCTATTTTTATATTGCACAATATATATAATTCATATAAATTTATACACATTATAAATATAATACAAAATTAAGAATTTCACGGACGAATTGTCCGTGGACAAAATGTCCGTGACAAAATAACAGGACTCGCTACATAGTACCTAGCTACATAATAAGTGCACTTATCGCTTGTACTTTATCATAAATAATTTTACACTGAATCGTAAATTTTTTTTTAAATGGAGTTGACTCCCTTCTGTCCATCTCATCACTCTCTTCTCTTCATCTCATCACTCTCTTCTCTTCATCTCATCACTCTCTCCTCTTCATCTCATCACTCTCTTCTCTTCATCTCATCACTCTCTTCTCTTCATCTCATCACTCTCTTCTCTTCATCTCATCACTCTCTTCTCTTCATCTCATCACTCTCTTCTGTTCATCCCATCACTCTCTCCTCTTCATCTCATCACTCTCTTCTCTTCATCTCATCACTCTCTTCTCTTCATCTCATCACTCTCTTCTCTTCATCTCATCACTCTCTTCTCTTCATCTCATCACTCTCTTCTCTTCATCTCATCACTCTCTTCTCTTCATCTCATCACTCTCTTCTCTTCATCTCATCACTCTCTCCTCTTCATCTCATCACTCTCTTCTCTTCATCTCATCACTCTCTTCTCTTTATCTCATCACTCTCTTCTCTTCATCTCATCACTCTCTCCTCTTCATCTCATCACTGTCTTCTCTCCATCTCATCACTCTCTTCTCTTCATCTCATCACTCTCTTCTCTTCATCTCATCACTCTCTCCTCTTCATCTCATCACTCTCTTCTCTTCATCTCATCACTCTCTTCTCTTCATCTCATCACTCTCTCCTCTTCATCTCATCACTCTCTTCTCTTCATCTCATCACTCTCTTCTCTTCATCTCATCACTCTCTTCTCTTCATCTCATCACTCTCTCCTCTTCATCTCATCACTCTCTTCTCTTCATCTCATCACTCTCTTCTCTTCATCTCATCACTCTCTCCTCTTCATCTCATCACTCTCTTCTCTTCATCTCATCACTCTCTTCTCTTCATCTCATCACTCTCTTCTCTTCATCTCATCACTCTCTCCTCTTCATCTCATCACTCTCTTCTCTTCATCTCATCACTCTCTCCTCTTCATCTCATCACTCTCTTCTCTTCATCTCATCACTCTCTTCTCTTCATCTCATCACTCTCTTCTCTTCATCTCATCACTCTCTCCTCTTCATCTCATCACTCTCTTCTCTTCATCTCATCACTCTCTTCTCTTCATTTCCCTCCGCTTCATTTCCCTCCTCTTCATTTCCCTCCTCTTCATTTCCCTCCTCTTCATTTACCTCCTCTTCATTTACCTCCTCTTCATTTCCCTCCTCTTCATTTCCCTCCTCTTCATTTCCCTCCTCTTCATTTCCCTCCTCTTCATTTCCCTCCTGTTCATTTCCCTCCTCTTCATTTCCCTCCAGTCAGTTTCTCTCCCAATCCATACTAATCATCTTCTCTAATTTAACTTCAGTTTTTCTTAATTCAGTTTCTATAATCAGACCTAACTACACATTACGCATTAATTCGATATAATTACATTTATGCTAATATTGCTGCTAGAACTGACAGTTGTTTTCCTGTACGTTAATAATCAGGAATGTGCTCATAATTCCAACTGGAATATCAAATTACATTACCATTATTTAGTCAACGCTATTTAGCGACGAAATGAACTGAATATTTCATTAACTGGCTTGCATTTTAATGACGTATGATTCACCTTATAATCAATGTGTTCATAGAGACAATGTAGCGAAATGGATCTTTATTGGTATATTATCATCAAACTATTAATCATGCTAAAAATTAAAGAAATAAGTTATCAATTACTTAATTATTTCTAATACTAAATTAGTTCAACATTTAGTGTTATTGTTTTTTGTCTTGCAATTAATATTATTTACTCTCTATATATACGGTAGCCTTTGCTTTCATGAGTATTGTCACTGACGGTGGTAGGAGCCACTTTTCTTTCTGACTGCTTCTTCCAGTCCCTTGTATTTAATTTCGTTTTGACGTCAGTTATATTGCCTTTCACCGAAACAGACAATACAATATTTTAATGCAAACGAATTGAATAGATTTATCACAACTATTTTGAAGCATGAATTTTCTATCAAAGGATGCTATAAAGAGTTCATTTTTCGTCGGACATTCCTGACAAATTATCCGTATGAAAGTGTTTGAAATTATGATATTTTATGATAAAATACCATCAAAATTTACCGCAATGGATATACACTACGTGCCACACTTTTGTGCAGATCACACATTTTGCTGTAAAATGAGTATAACTCATCCAAATCCATTGAAATTTTCAGTAGACACTTGTCCAATACAGATGTAACATGCCAAGAAATTTCAAATGCCTGTGATACTTATTGGTGAATTGACAAGGATTTTTCCTAAAAAGGTATAATTTCAGAGTACCACGCTCTTGTGCAGGAGGATAAAAGTGCTTATATAACGTTCAAAAACAATTTTATTTAACTCAAAAAGTGTTATTTATATGCAGGAGCTACAAGAGTGCAAATTTAATTACTTCGAAAATACAAAATTAATGAAATTATAACAAAAACTGCATTTTAATTAATAATACCCAGTAAAACCTCCCCTCTTGTCAACGACCCTCAAAAGACGTCTATCCATGGAGCTAGTCAACTTATTTATAGTATCTGGTGTTATCTTCTCACAGATTTTCTCAATTTCCTTCCAGAGGTCCTCCTTGTTTGTGAATTGACGTCCTCCCGCATACAACTTTTGTTTTAATATGGACCAGAGGTTTTCAATTGGATTTAAATCCGGTGAGAGGCTGGGCCAGACCATCAATTTATCATCCGAGAACTTAAGAGTTTCCAGGTAACTGCGGGTGGCTGTAGCTGCATGGGACGGGGCGTTATCATGCATGAAAATGATCTTTTTCTTGAGTGCAGCTGGTTGCCTCTTCAGCCACGGAACAAAATTATTCTTCAAAAAGCAAATATAATTAGCTGACGTGATTTTAACGCCCTCTGGTACACGGATGGGTCCCACCAATCTGTCTCCAAGTATTCCAGCCCACATCATAACACCTCCTCCTCCTTGTTGACGACGAATCCTCTGAGGACGAGAAGAGCCATGGGCAGTCCATGACTTTGCCCAACCGTCAGGGCCGTCAAGAGTCGCTCGCATCTCATCAGTGAAGAGCACAGTCTGGAAGTCTGTCTTGAGATACTTCTCAGCCCAAGAAACTCTTGCTTTCTTGTGTGACTCCTTCAAAGGAGGCCTGATAACAGGTGAAACATGAGAAGCCATACTTCTCAAGATCCTGCAACGAGTGGTTTTGGGGACTTCCTCCATACCTGCACTCTTGAAAATTTTTCCACTTGTGGCAGTGGAGTTCCTCTTGAGTTCCCTCTTGATCCTGGACAATTTCCGCCTGGTTGCTACTTTCCATTTACCCTTATCCTTACGAGTGACCTTCCTCATGGGATCATCAATAAATTTCTTCACTGTACGTGGGTCACGACTGATTTCAGTGGAAATAGACTTTGCATCATGTCCCTCAGCCAGCATGGATACTATCTTACTCTTTTCAGAGTCAGAAAGACACGGGCGGCGACTCATTTTCGATATTTAAAAATGTGAGGACAACAAACACAAGAGCGTAGCACGGTTAAATAATGTAAAAATTGATCATACTCGGTTAATAAACAACGGATTACCTTCAAATTTTATACATAACCTCCTAGTGAGGGTTTCCATATTAACTGCAAATTTCATTTTATTACATTGATTTTTACTCATTTTATCCCAAAATTTGTGATCTGCACAAAAGTGTGGCACGTAGTGTACAATTAATGGTTATAAATTCTGGGTACGCGCCTAATTATTTTTACCCTGTATGATAAGTATTATACTAATTCTCTTGGTTATCACCATTCACCAGTTATCACCATTGACCAGTTATCACCACACACCGGCAATGACCACTCATCAGTTATCACCACTCACCTGAATCACCACTCATCAGTTATCCCCACTCCTCACCAGCTATCACCACTCACCAGTTATCACCACTCACCAAGGGCTGCTTCACTCTCATTAATAACTGCCTCAACTAAGGGGTTAATTCCAATGATTTTATATAGAATTAAATATTGAATAGCCTGATCTTCGTCCTATGAATTAATGTGAAGATTTACTTATTTGACATTTTATATTTGAATGATTAGCATTTATAATATTAATTCACTTTATATTTCTGAGAGATTATGATACTCTTAAAAAAGATGCAAAACTATTTAAAAGACTAGGGAATTTATCAAAATGAATTAAAAAGTATTAGAAAAAAATATAACAACTTTCAAGGAAATAATCAATATTTATAAAATTGAGAAGCAATTAAGAGAAATGAAAAACAATTAGAAAATGATAAATGGTTAAATGAATAATGAAACTTACAATACAGCCAAAAGAAAAGGATAAGGATTTTTTATTGATGAAAAGTATAACAAAAATGAACAATACTTCATATCAAGCCTCTATATAAATTTCCTATTGATAGGATATTTCCGACAAGTTGAAAAAAAATTGAAATTAACAGCTCAGATCATATTTTACATAAATAAACAAGATGTAAAGAAATCATCTAAGAAAATAAAAGTTTATCGGTAATTATTTTTCATAATTACCTAACTTCACAAAATTTGCAAATTGTAATACTTCTTAGTTCTGGGTACATGAAGACAAACTTAGAGGAATTGAAGCAAATGGGAAATTTGAAAACAGTGATTTGGGAAATTAATAGCATGAAATGACTCTTTTCTCTGATAGTACATCATCACAGTGACTCTTTTCTCTGATAGTACATCATCACAGTGACTCTTTTCTCTGATAGTACATCATCACAGTGACTCTTTTCTCTGATAGTACATCATCACAGTGATTCTTTTCTCTGATAGTACATCATCACAGTGACTCTTTTCTCTGATAGTACATCATCACAGTGATTCTTTTCTCTGATAGTACATCATCACAGTGACTCTTTTCTTTGATAGTACATCATTACAGTGACTCTTTTCTCTGATAGTACATCATCACAGTGACTCTTTTCTCTGATAGTACATCATCACCGTGACTCTTTTCTCTGATAGTACATCATCACAGTGATTCTTTTCTCTGATAGTACATCATCACAGTGACTCTTTTCTCTGATAGTACATCATCACAGTGACTCTTTTCTTTGATAGTACATCATCACCGTGACTCTTTTCTCTGATAGTACATCATCACAGTGATTCTTTTCTCTGATAGTACATCATCACAGTGACTCTTTCTTTGATAGTACATCATTACAGTGACTCTTTTCTCTGATAGTACATCATCACAGTGACTCTTTTCTTTGATAGTACATCATTACAGTGACTCTTTTCTCTGATAGTACATCATCACCGTGACTCTTTTCTCTGATAGTACATCATCACAGTGACTCTTTTCTCTGATAGTACATCATCACAGTGACTCTTTTCTCTGATAGTACATCATCACAGTGACTCTTTTCTCTGATAGTACATCATCACAGTGACTCTTTTCTCTGATAGTACATCATCACAGTGACTCTTTTCTCTGATAGTACATCATCACAGTGATTCTTTTCTCTGATAGTACATCATCACAGTGACTCTTTTCTCTGATAGTACATCATCACAGTGATTCTTTTCTCTGATAGTACATCATCACAGTGACTCTTTTCTTTGATAGTACATCATTACAGTGACTCTTTTCTCTGATAGTACATCATCACAGTGACTCTTTTCTCTGATAGTACATCATCACCGTGACTCTTTTCTCTGATAGTACATCATCACAGTGATTCTTTTCTCTGATAGTACATCATCACAGTGACTCTTTTCTCTGATAGTACATCATCACAGTGACTCTTTTCTTTGATAGTACATCATCACCGTGACTCTTTTCTCTGATAGTACATCATCACAGTGATTCTTTTCTCTGATAGTACATCATCACAGTGACTCTTTTCTTTGATAGTACATCATTACAGTGACTCTTTTCTCTGATAGTACATCATCACAGTGACTCTTTTCTTTGATAGTACATCATTACAGTGACTCTTTTCTCTGATAGTACATCATCACCGTGACTCTTTTCTCTGATAGTACATCATCACAGTGATTCTTTTCTCTGATAGTACATCATCACAGTGACTCTTTTCTTTGATAGTACATCATTACAGTGACTCTTTTCTCTGATAGTACATCATCACAGTGACTCTTTTCTCTGATAGTACATCATCACCGTGACTCTTTTCTCTGATAGTACATCATCACAGTGACTCTTTTCTCTGATAGTACATCATTACAGTGACTCTTTTCTCTGATAGAACATCAGCACAG
>CANNZV010001325.1:164532-224146 GCA_947561585.1 Caprella mutica | reverse complement strand
TAGTGAAATTAACATCATCACAGTGACTCTTTTCTCTGATAGTACATCATCACAGTGACTCTTTTCTCTGATAGTACATCATCACAGTGACTCTTTTCTCTGATAGTTCATCATCACAGTGACTCTTTTCTCTGATAGTACATCATCACAGTGACTCTTTTCTCTAATAGTTCATCATCACAGTGACTCTATTCTCTGATAGCACATCATCACAGTGACTCTTTTTTCTGATAGTACATCATCACAGTGACTCTTTTCTCTGATAGTACATCATCACAGTGACTCTATTCTCTGATAGTACATCATCACAGTGACTCTTTTCTCTGATAGTACATCATCACAGTGACTTTTCTCTGATAGTACATCATCACAGTGACTCTTTTCTCTGATAGTTCATCATCACAGTGACTCTTTTCTCTGATAGTTCATCATCACAGTGACTCTTTTCTCTGATAGTTCATGATCACAGTGACTCTATTCTCTGATAGTACATCACCACAGTGACTCTTTTCTCTGATAGTACATCACCACAGTGACTCTTTTCTCTGACAGTACATCACCACAGTGACTCTATTTTCTGATAGTACATGATCACAGTGACTCTATTCTCTGATAGTACATCATCACAGTGACTCTTTTCTCTGATAGTACATCATCACAGTGACTCTTTTCTCTGATAGTACATCATCACAGTGACTCTTTTCTCTGATAGTACATCATCACAGTGACTCTTTTCTCTGATAGTACATCATCACAGTGACTCTTTTTTCTGATAGTACATCATCACAGTGACTCTTTCCTCTGATAGTACATCATCACTTGGACTCTTTTCCCTCACATTCACACCATTAAGAACCATACTCACTCTTTATGTTATCGTCGTCTAGCTCTGGAGTGAGTATCAGTGGTTTGAGTTGTTGGCCCACTTCAACATAAATGGACCTCTCTGTTCCATCCTCCATACCCCATCATACAGACAGAACTATTCTGAAAAAGAAAGAAACGGTAAACTTTATTGAGAATATAAATATACATTTTATTTTACATGTTGAAATATAGATTATTATCAATACTCCGTATAGAAAAAGATTAGATATGTAGTAAAAATAAACACAACTCATCGGTTGCAGTGATTAACAAATTAATTAATTAACTAATTAATTAATTAGAGAGGGAATTGAAATCTCTGCTTATGAACCAAAGGCCAGAGATGTCTAAAGTAAATTAAACACAAGGGACTGGAAGAAACAGCCATAAAAGAGAGTGGTGGATGTAGAAAAGCTACTCCGTGAATGCAATCACTTACCAAGGAATGTGACAAAAATGGACACAAGCACCGGTGACTGCACTCATGGATGGAAAAGGAAAATGAAGAGGTTGAAGCAAATGAAGCCTACGAGCCTACCTAACACGAAATATAAAACCTCGTAGTTGAAGAGCATGACCCTATAGCGCGGTACTATAGCACAGAGTATCGAGAGACAAAGTATCGAAAGACAAAGTATCGAAAGACAAAGTATCGAAAGACAAAGTATCGAAAGACAAAGTATCGAAAGACAGAGTATCGAAAGACAAAGTATCGAAAGACAAAGTATCGAAAGGCAGAGTATCGAAAGGCAGAGTATCTTTCGACACTTCGTCTTTCGATACTTTGTCTGCACATCTATAACGCTATGGTCCAAATTACAACAGTTTGGAGCCCAAATGATACCACTCCCTTCTCTTCCATCGACCACAGATATTTCATGATAGAATCCCTGAGGCTTATACGTATATAAAAACTTTAAATGCAGTAAAGATCTGGAATACTTTACCTAACTGTATAAAAACTGTGAATAATTCTAGGAAGTTTAAGTGTGTAATCAGAAAATGGATAAATTTTGATGTGTAGATTAAATTAGGTAGAATTTAGATTAGGTTAGGCTAGGTAGATACTTCTAACGATTTTTTTTTTTTAAATTAAAATTGTATTTATATATTCTGACCATCACATTTTCATGTACAATTTGTTTTCATTTAGATAATTGTAAATTTAGTAATATACCAAGCAATAAAGTTTGATTGAGCATTATAATTCGATTATTATAACGTAGATGTTATTCTTAAATTATTTTTCTATTTGTCAGTGTTACTAAATTTAGGCTATTCTGTGATATTTTCAATTTTTTAATTGCCAAAAATACTCAAATGAAGAGTACCAGGACGGGCTTCAGAAATAAGCAATATAAATATGCCTTCATAAAATGTTGTAAAATTGGGCATTTCTGAATAAATATTCTCATTCTTAAACAAAAACTAATACCTAATAATTATTTACAAAATAAAGTTTTTTCATGAATACATTCTATTGAAATTCGTGTACAGAAAAGAAAATATATCAAATAAAAAACAAGTACAATAAATATTCAGAAAAGTAATATTTAATAAATTGTTTAATAATCTTTTTGTATTATTTACAATAAAAAATTATAAAAATTATTTCAAATATTATAAATCCACAATACATTTTAAAATGCTGTATCATCAAAAGAAAAAGTACTTTCAGGCACATCGCACTAATATTTTTTTAAAATAATTTAATAAATGCCGAAATTCAAACTATATACTCGATTATCTCATAATTTAATAGTATACCATCTTGTAAAACAACCAACATTTTTTGAAAGAGTTAATTGCTTACATTATAAAGTATTTGTTATGGTCAGAAGTTAAAGGACTTTGCCCTGAAAACATACACATGATATATTTTGAAGTACATCAATATTAAAAGTGAAGGAAACTGTTATCAATAAAATAGTTATGATTAATTATATATTTTTTTGACGATATAAACATTTATTTGTAAACAAATCTCAATCATTGGGAATGAAATGTGAAGATAATAGTTCATAATTTTTGTCTGGAACGAGCTGGAATTTCTATACCTAGCCACTTTTCATTTAAGAAATTATAAATTTGCATTGCCTCTAAAATAAAAGATTGTCATTGAATCTATGCACACCTACATGTGAATTTAATCAAAGAATTCCCTCAAAGCGTCTATTCAGTTTCTACACCTCAAAGAAACTAACTTTCTGCATACATCAAATAAACAGAAACTAAGTTAGGGAGGTATTCCAAACATAGAAACAGCATTAGGAACTATATAGTATATAGAGAGGGGACCGTCGATGGTAGATTTTGGAGTCAGTAAAGATAATATTATTCTACATTATATTATAAGGAAACTATAAAATTATTAAATTAGTGAAACGATTTGAGAAGAAATATGTGTTAATTACATAATTAATACAATATTTTTAGAAGTGCTTTTGTAAATTTAAATCATCAGATAAAATGTAAAATAGTCGACTTAATCAATAATACAAAGGGACTCTATTGTTATATAAACACTGAATAAGTCAAAATAAACATATTGGAAAACAGTAACAGGCTTCTAAAGAAGTAATACTTCATATTCTGTCCAAATTAGTCTAAATATCGGTTTCCAATTGAAGCCAAACGTTGCTGACAAGCTGATTATTGGATCTATTTCGCTATTTGATTCTGTTAGTCTCTAGTAGCATCATTGAGTGCCAGGAGAAACAAGAGTAAATATAGGTTTTCTTCAAAATAAAGCTGAGTACTCCAATTAAGACACCGTTAATTAGGTGTTTCTTACTATTATGACAGCTAGAGAATGTTTGGATCGTTTGAGAGAAATTATAAACAAAGTACTAGCATTCACACACTATTTGAGATAAAAGATTATCATAATAATGCGACATATAATAGGGAAAATTATACGTCATAGCCATTGGAAAATTTTATTTATTTGTGAACTTAAAATATTAAAAACTCTGTATATTCCTAGTTCACGTCACTAAATGAAATAGGGACGTGAACCAGGAATTTACCAAAAACTCAAACATATTTTATTTCATTTTCATAGTATATCACGAGCATTGCATTCTAAACCGAATCTTTTTCTTGATAATATATTTGCCACAAAAAAATGAATACACTGTTTTTTAGATTTATGAACTTTCGAAAAACAAGTACATATATTAGTCCCCCTTGGTTATTAGGGTGACAATTATACTGCATACATGTGGATGAATTTCTGAAATTGATTAAATCGAATGGCCAGTTGTCTCATGAAAAAATCACACAGGCGATATCCTGAGCTATTTGAACAGTATTTAGAAGTAGCTAAAGTCAATTGAAATTTTATTCTTATAGACAAAATATACAAATATTTATAATATTTTAATTCATTTTAAAATACACGTATTGACAAATTTATGTATACACTGCAATTAATTAATAATTAATTCCTTTTCAACATAAAACTGCAGTGAACACAAAAAACAGCAATGGTTTGGAGAAATGGCAGAGACAACCAATTCATAGTTTTCCCTTTTTGCTTTGTAATATTACGAATATTCGTATATTTTAAGTACACTAAATATGTTACTGAACGTGTCGATCAATAATAATAATATCAATCAAAATGACTGCGATAGGATTACAAAAATACATTAAAACCACTCATACGACCCATTAGTCTTTAAAAATGAACTAGTATATTGCAATCATCTTCCAAATATCATACAATTTATCATAATGTCTATGATATTATGTATTGTTTTTGTATTGGAAACAGAACTTATATCAACTAGCATTTGGTATTGAAATCTCTTGAGATTGAGAGCACAGTTTCGAGGCACTGTTTGCATTTAATTTATTTTCATCGACTGAATTATTTGTCACTGAAGAATTTTACAAGAGAGAGCATTAAAAGAATATATAGAATATTAGGAATTTTCTATTCGTACAGTCATTATATCTTGAATAAATCAACTTAAAAAAGTAAAGAAGAGCAAAATAAAGCTGCTGCATATATCGCAGAGAGTGCGGGATTAAAATAAATTCACGGTGACTGTTGCTGATCTACGGGAATTCAAATAAATATACTGTATATAGCCATTGTTTCTTCACATTGTTCACATTCTCTGTGTGACAACCATTGCTTCTTCACATAGTTCACATTCTCTGTGTGATAACCATTGTTTCTTCACATAGTTCACATTCTCTGTGTGATAACCATTGCTTCTTCACATAGTTCACATTCTCTGTGTGATAACCATTGCTTCTTCACATTGTTCACATTCTCTGTGTGATAACTAGGGCTTAGACAATATGCTCTAAAAACTATAGATCCAGAAGTTATCATAGACGAAGCGAAATGGTATCGAATAATATATACCGCTGGTGTAGAACTATTCAAAAACTATAGATCCAGAAATTATCATAGACGAAGCGAAATGGTATCGAATAATATATACCGCTGGTGTAGAACTATTCAATACTCTTTAATTCTATACGTCTATAATATTTTTGGGATCTATAGTTTTTAGAGCATATTGTCCCAGCCCTGGTGATAACCATTACTTCTTCACATAGTTCACATTCCAAACACATTTCTGGTGACAGGGCTTGTCACGGTGGAAATTACCTGTGAATATCATTGGCCGAAACACTGCGACGCAATCACCAAATCTACGGTTCGGACACTTCATTTGGAAAATGATACAATCCGTAATAGAAAGTCATGTAAAAATAGAATATGATAAAACATTGCATATATTCAAAATGACTGATCTTTGTATAATATTGATATTTTTAGCAGTAATTTAGTTATTTACTTTTAGGCTATAGTAATCAGAACATGTTATCCCTTCAATAAATTTTTATTTATTAATTTGAAGTTAGAGTTGGCGAAATTAATGGAGAGTAAAGGTATAAGTTGAAGATAGATCCTTTACACGCTATGCGAGAAAAAAATATCAAATGTTGGATAGATGCTTTACCTTATTTGACATTCAATTTATATTGTAACTCTACACTTCATTTTCCTCATAAATGTTTTAAAATTTTGAACCTTAAATTTTGATCGCCATTTTGAAGATTATGAATTGATAGAAAGTTATGGTGGGGTCATAGAAGATTATGATGGGAACTCAAATACAAGAGAAGATTATATACAGTCATATACAGTTCTATTGACCAACCTTAACTTTTCTCTATGAACTGCATTCAACTCAATGAATTATTGTGTGTACTCATTATATATGTAGGTGAAACTAATTAATATATTCAGTGATTTAATATATAATATTTGCACTATGTACATTAAATAAAAAAAAATACTGTTTAGACATTATACAGGGCAGCGCAAAGAAAAAGGAAACCCATTTTCAATTAGTCTATTTTACAAACTATCGAAGCTAGAAATTTTCTAAAAACACATTTTTATTTGTTTATTTTTTTTTCGATCTACCTTGAAAATCTGTTAGAATTACGGCTAATATTAAACATCCTGCAGCGAATTGAAAAAAAATGGTCCGGTAAATCCAGTTGTAAGAGTTCGACCCTCACCTGCATCTTAAAAGGATGATGAGTCAAATCGAGTTTAACAATTCGGTGAAATGCATCTTCAGTGATGTACCCACTGTCCTATCATTCAGATTTATATTTCTGGGCTCTCAATAAGCTTTTCATAAACAATATGAATATTTTCATGTGTTCGTTCTGTTCTCCTGCGACCAGATCGCTTTTAATTCAAATTGAAAGTGGTTTCTTTTTATTGAACTTATTATTTAAAAGAATCATTTTTAGCTTCATTACCAACTCTCAAATGTAATTAATTTTTTATTGTCTCTTATTTGATACAAAAAAAAGTACAATTTAATGTTTTCACATCCATATAAAATGAATTATTATACTATTATGAAGATTTTTTGTGTTTTTCTTCCTCGAATAAGCTCTTTTTATTTTCATTCTTTTCAATTCGCTGCAGGATTTTTAATTTTAGCCGTAACTCAAAATAAAGATTGAAAAAAAGTAAACAAATAAAACTGTGTTTATAGAAAATTTCTTGATTTGATAGCCTGTAAAATAAACTAATTTGAAAATGCGTTTCCTTTTTTTTTGCGCCACCCTGAAGATACAATGTCAATTATTTAACTATTCAATGTTATACAATATTCAATATAGTACATTATCGAATATTGCCTCAATAAAACAATTTCAATAAGAATAAAAGAAAGTAGGTAGCTACTTCAAAGTAATTTGTAGCCAATGGAGAAAATAGTTTGCAATGATCTTTTTGAAGTGTATGCTATATAACATATTTATGGCATTTTAATTTCCCGGGGGGAAACTTCAGGAGGTTGCAAAGAGGTTGAAAGGGGGAGGGGGATTTACTATTTGTCTTTCGAATATTTGAACAGAAAAAGAAGAATATTGAGTAGTATGACAAAATTTAGACAAATATATCATGATAAAATAGAGGATAACTACTAAATTTCATAAAAATTATTAACCAAAAATTGAAATTAAATAAAAAATTAATTAAATAGAAAAATAATTAAATAAAAATATTAAATATGAAAATATAATTATATAGAAAAAGATAATTAGATTGTGAACAAATGTAACCGCAAGGAAATATACACCAGTGAAAGCTGAGACTTAGGGTATATTCACTTTAACACAAAATCTAGATCACAAAAATCAATTTTTGAAGAGAATAATTCAAATTACAGAATTCTACCCAGACAACATAAAGACATAGGTAGGCTCATATATTTAAAATTAAAGCAAAGTAAATCAGTCAAGTACTGATGAAGCAATTGTGTAAAATAATGAAATTTAATAATGATTCAATAGAGTTAATAATATAACTTTAAACATATTTCTAACTCAGTCATATTATTAAACTATAAAAGTCAGATATTTGACTGATTTTTCTGGTTTAAGTAATTATGGAAAGGTCATTTTACACTTAAAGGTCACTGCGATCAGACTTGAGTAGAAAGCCTTTGTGAACTAAAATAAATTATTATTTTAAAACAATGGCAGTAAAATAATGTACGAGATATTAATCAACAAAGCAAATAATAAATAATGTTACATAAGGTTTATAGCCCATCTACACTAATAATTCCCCTCGTGTGTTTATTTATTTATTTGGTGTCCGCTTTTACACGACGGGTATTAAACATGAAGAATGTAACTATGATACGTACGGGAAATTTCCCCCTTTTTATTCAATTTTAAAGGTATTTTATTTATAAAATATATTAAACTATGCAGAAAATTTGATTTTTATTGAATTTATTAAAAGTAACCTAGTAACGAGTAATAAATTGGTATTGATGATGTCCCGTTATTTTTAACGGGAAAGTACACTATTTTCTAAATTAACTCTTCACTGTGTGATGTATGCATAAAGTAATTGGGATAATCTATACTAATAATACCCACCGTGTGTTTGTAAATTAATTTATTTAATAGGGAATAAAAATGGAAAAACGTAATTTATTTATAACAACAGACTTCAATTATTGTGATCAAGTTTGGTAAACTGTATCACAAGTACTGACCGCTAAAATAATCATTAAACAAATAAACACACGAAAGGTATCATCTGCAGGGGATATTATTAACATGAAGAATGTAACTATGATACGCACGGGAATATATTGATATGATATTCTAATTACTATTCTTGTTTTTATTTATTTTTTATGTATTTTATCAATAATGCAGAAAAATAATCGATTCGAAAAGGTATTTAAACACTGCAGCGTATAATACAATAGTCATTAATCAACAAATAACTAAAAAATAGATCGAAAATACATTACAGCAATATTAATACTTTAATACCCTTCATTTTTACACTAATTAAAAAAATAAAATATAAAGTAATTTCACAACAGATGATGACATATGATTCAAAGAGAAAGGATTTTCCCGCACGTTTATATTAATTTATTTTGATATTAGATAGTTATTGAAGAAGACATTTTTTTGTTTAATTTCAGATCTTTAACTCAATTATTTTGTTTTTCATAATTTGCTAAAAAAAACATCTTGTAAAACAACCATCACTTGTTAATAGTGTGCGAAATGAAGGGTTATCCCTAGCCCTGGGATACTGTACAGTTGAATTAATCCATGGATAACAAGTTTAGCAGAGAGTATCCAAACGTGCACCTCTGACACACTTATGGATTAGGGATATTATCCAATGGTAATGAGGGAGACAGGGAATATTAGGGTACAGTGGAACAAAATAGAAATAAGGTAATTAAATAACATAATTAGTCATTAATAATAAATTCGAACAATACATACAAACATATGAAATTTATATTTTTTATTTATTAAACCTATATATAGCACGGTGACAGGAATTTTGCCTGGCGGAATATTGTACGGCGGAATTTTGTCATTGTGGAATTTTGCCAGGGGGATTTTTGCCCGGCGGAATTTTCCCTGTGAATTTTTTTATTCTTTAAGTTTAAATTGGTAATAAAACTTTAAAATGTGTGATGCAATATACATGAATATAAATAAATCGTTTCTATGTAACTTCAACGTATAGCATCATAACAAGTTTTATTTAACAAATGTTAAATAGCTACGAAATTGAAAATTTAATGAAATTGAATTTACCTAAAAACAATTTAAAAAATTTTGACGGTAGTTTAGTTTAAAAAAATAATACATATGTTTGGTTTGCTATCTTCAAAATACGATAACTTACTATTTTTAATTCTTGTTTGCAATTCACTTACGGCTTTCTTCACCTGTACAGTACTTCGTGACGAGATATGCTATATGTTCATTAATGTGTTCAATGATTTAATTAATGATTTCATAGTTTTCAGTATAACACTTAGTATTTAATATTGTTTAAATAATGATATCTTTTCCACGTGAAATTTATATCATCGACACCATTGTCCTATTAGAATAAATAGAGCAATCAGGGTCAGGAAAAACTGATTACAATTGAATGAATCTTCATCTTACTTTTTCAAGTCGTATAACAAACAGAAATCTGTCGAACCATAGAGTTATGATAAACTACTCTAGAGAGAGGAAGTGATGCAGCGATTGCAGGACGCTAAGGAAGACGGTGTAAAACCTTATTTTGTTTCAGTTATATCATTTCTCCATTAAATTTTGTTACAGTTATAAATCATTTCTCCATTAAATTTTGTTACAGTTATATATCATTTCTCCATTAAACTGACGCTAGATTGCCAGTCACGTGACCCAAAAATAAGGATTTTAGCGTCCCGCAAGACGCGATATTATTTTGGCCACTGATTCATCACTTGTGTCGAACCATCAATATTCTCTTACCTATAATTGTTAACTATCTACCCGTATCATGAATACCATTCATAATAACTGTAAAATTATGACTCTTATATAGTTTAATTCTTAAATTATCGAAAATGTTGAATAATTTGTTGTTAGTTAGGTTAACCTTACCTTTTTTAAGGTAAGACTGTCAGAATATGTGAATAGCAGTAAATTAAAATATGTTCTGTAATTATTCTAAATAAATTCAAGTTCATTTTATTTTCAATTTCGTGGCTACTTAAAATTAGGTAAATAAAACTTGTTAAAGTACAATATGTTTAAGTTACCTTAAAACGATTTATTTATATGTAAGTAAATTGCATCTCACATTTTAAACTTTTAATTTACAATTTACCAATTTAAACAAAAAAAATTCACGGGGATTATTCCGCTGGGCAAAAATCCGCCTGGCAAAATTCCACACTGGCAAAATTCCGCCAGGCAATTTCCGCCGGGAAAAATTCCGCCTGGCAAAATTCCCAGAACCATATAGCACCCTTCATAGTAAGACTAGTTCCAGTTATTTTTTTAAATTAGCCTCTGAATGTTTCTTTCCTTTGCTAATGTTTACCCTTCAAAACATTCTACAGAAAAACTAAACAAAGAATTAGAGTAGGTTGGCAATTTCAGATTTTTTTGTATTACAGATTGTTTCTAGCCTGTTTTTTTATTATTATCTTGGATATTTTGTATCCCGGATTTACTTGTATCCCGAATCTATTATAATCAGGATATTTTGTATCCCAGATTTTTCATTATCAGTTTTTTTTGTAGCAATATCGGAATTTTTAGCAACCACGTTTTTTTATTATTATTATTTATTAGGGGGTTTAACGTCTGCTTCGGAACCAAAGGCCATATCGCTGACATGAAAAGGAAATTAAATACAAGGGACTGGAAGAAGCAGTCAGATAGGAAAGTGGCTCCATGAACAAAGTCACTTACCACCGTCGGTGACAATGCTCATGGATGCAGAAAAGCTACTCCGTGAATACAGTCACTTACCAAGGAATGTGACGAAACGGGACACAAGCACCGGTGGCTGCACTCACGGATGGAAGAGGAAAATGAAGAGGTGATAGTAAATGAAGCCTACGAGCCTACCTAACACAAAATCTAAGACCTCGTAGTTGAAGAGCATAACCCTAGCGCTATCCTCTAAAACTGCAAGTAGCGTTAAAAAAATGATAAACATGGTAAAAATGAAAAAAGACAATCTATAATCCAAATTACAACAGTTCGGGGCCCAAGGGACGCCACCCCCCTTCTCTTCCATTCACCACAGACAGCTTCAGGATAGAGCCCCTGGGGGCCCACGTTTTTTTTTATGTCTGATTTTTAATCCCCCATTAGCTTGTATAATCCTGCATTATTTTGTAATAATCGGATTATTCGTATCCTATACTTTTTGCGTTCTGCATTTGTTTGTTACCAGGATTTTTCTGATACCTGAATTTTTTCTGCTATCTGGATTTTTTTCATATTCGGATTTTTCTTTTATCTGAATCTGTTATCGAGACAGAATATCACATAAAATTTTGGTCATGAAATTAAATCATATATTAAATGGTAAGGCGTGACATTTTTCCTGCAACCAACCAGCATATACAAGATACAAATGTACACTGTGTTTAAGTGTATTACTATGTACCTACTATGTAAGTAGGTACATACTAATACGCATGGTACATATATGGGTGAATAAGTATATATTAGGATTAGCTCCTTCGAGTGATTAAGGACGGGTAACCCTCATCTTCACAGGTTCATCTCTAACCCTTAAAGCTCTAGGAGGACCTATCAGTTCCACTTCATAGGATGTATTTTGTAGAATAATTGGAATGTCCCTTCATTCATACATGTGTATGTTTTCATTTGTTGTATGTTCACGTAAGCGCAATTGTGATCTCTATTTTTTAGAAAAAAGTATTTTCTTTTTATTGTTTAATATGCTTAGTTTGGTATATATTAGAAGAAGAGTATAAAAATATTTGTATAGTTTTATGTTCAAATTGAATAGCAATGTTACTTATGAACAGAGAAAGCACAATTAATGCTTCAAGTGTAACCAACATAAACATAAAAGAATAATCTATTTCAATCACAGTTTTTTCCGTTACAATGATACAGTAAATATGACTTCAGTAGTAACTGTTAATACGACGTAAGTCCATGCAACAAATTTATAATCGTCGATTGACAGTTTTCTATCGCGGGAGATTACAAATGGTGATAAAAGATCGTTAATACATGATTCATTGTAAATTCAATTGTAATTCATTATAAATTTAAAATACTTACACATAGTCTATCGTTTTTCGCCGATTAAAATACGATCTATAATAGACGATCTGATTATAAATATTAACAATGGGAGAAAAAATCAATATATATAATCAAATTTTATTTGTAACTTTTGTATGTTTTTTACTCAAATTAATCACATATAAAATGTCAGCAACGAATTAAAATGTTTCACAAAAAAAAATGGGAGAAACCTCGTAAAGATAAATAATTAAAATTAGTAAAAAATGGTCAATTATTTTCATTAAATAAATATTTATCGTTAAAAAAGTAAATCAATAATAAACCAAGTGAATGAGCTTAAAAAACCATACTCGTGTATTAGACACTCACAGTATTCGGAATGAACGAGTCTGTCCTTCATATATTTCTCAATGAGCTGTTAACACCCACTTCCCGACTACTGAGAGCCTCGCAATGTGTTCTATTAAATAGTAACGTTATTATATATAACTACAGTGAATACCATAACATAATATTTGTAAATAAATCCATATCATCAAAATTATTCACATTTAATTTCCGTGAGTTACGATATAAATTTCAAAGAAAATCATAGTAAAATTTACCATGTAAATTTCACACAAAATCTAATATAAATTCACAAGCAGCGATTTTACCAGAACTTTTCATTACCTATTTATTTTCAGTATATTCTATATTAATTGGAAAGCATTTTCCAATTATCCTGAAGTTTCTAAGATCTATTCAATCAAAAATTCCATTCAAGTGAAGTTAAAAAGAGAAGATGTATTACTTTCAGGCAAAAGAAACGCGCATGTAATTCATGATTCCATCTTATAATGGAAATACAAATAAGCTCATCAGAGAAAAAATAAAGAGGTAGAAATTCACGACCTAATTATTTCAAGAAGAATTACTTCCGTATATTCATTAGAAGGCTTTGCATCTGCTTCAGAATCTAATTACAGTATTTTGATATAGTAAGTAACATCAGGATTCATGAGGAAGGTAAACACACTACTAATTTCTAATGAGAGTCATGATGCATGCGGAAAATCTATACCTTGTACAAGAGAATGCAAGAACACAACTTGTTACGGTGTACACCGGAGAAGAGGATTCTTAGCTTAAATAGTTGATTTGCATTATAAATTTATAAAGGTATAGGGTAAGTTACAAATTATGGGCCAGTACTACATCTTCGGTCATATCAGAAAAAAAACAATATAAAAATTATTATTATTAGATAGCACTGTGTAATAAATAATAATAATTTTTAATAATAATTTATGACCGAAGATGTAGTACAGACTGATAATTCGTAACTTACCCTACATATCTTATTTATTAATAGGGTAGAATAATGCTTTAATAACTTAAAACATGAACAATATAAGACATTCGGTCAAGCAAGGAATGAGCTTAAAATACAAGAAAATTAATATATTTGAGATAAAAATATACGGAATATATATTAGTTACAGCCCCTACATATTATACCTTTTTGTTCAAAACGTAATTGATAAAGCAGTATCTATTTAGTGTGGCTTAATTTATACAGGTGGTACAAGAGTAGAATAACTAATCAAGGAACAAAAACAATCATATACTTTCACTCTAAATAAAATTAAGATACAGTATAAACTCCTCTATAATTAAATTCTGTATAGTGAACATATATTTTATTAGTTTGCCATGTATGACAGTCAGTTTTAGAAAACTAACGGTAACTAATAGAAAATTTGTTCACTATATGGAGAAGTTCCTCACTCAGGACTCTTTCATTTTATAGGAGTCTATACTGTGATAGAAGACAATATTAAATTATTATTTTACAGCGATGAAACCTAATAAAAAAAACAGCTTTTAAAAACAATAATAAGTTATCATAGAGTGAATTTGATATCAGACAAACTATCAAAATCATTTTATATAAAAGCAACTTCAATTTCTTTCACTTTACACATATTCAATGGCAATGTCGATTACTATAACATGTATTCTAGAATACAGAATCTTGTATACGCAATTCCTTAACAAACGCATATAAAACATACTGATAATAATCACTCGCCTTCAAGATGTAACTGGATATTTCTGTGCCAGGTAATTAGTATCATAAATAAAAAACAAGACCTCTTTCGTGATTACAGTGATTACAGATGGCGCACGTTCGTAAAATAAGATATACTAGACGAAGCGTTCATAAAACGATGGGACTGAAAATTGAACCTTGGGACGACCCACCAATAACAGTAGATTTATTTTATGAAAACATTTTTGGGAGTAAGGAAACGGGGATTATTTTACTAAAAGTTTCTCCAGCCTACAGTACCAAGCTCTTTCAAACAGTTTACTCAACTGAAGTAAAATAGAAATGAAGATAAATAATGCTATATGATGTTTTTAAATAAATATCGCGTGTATAGATTCGATAGATTATTATAGAAATGTCATATACCAGTTTCTCAATACATATAACTTTATAGTAATTGTATTGAAGTCACTACCTAAACTGATTAAAACATCAACCACAAATCTAAATATATCTGCATCGATAAAGAACATAGTACCAAATCAATTCAATAATCAGTTAGAAAATCCTAAATATCATTAAATAAAATTGGTTATTATAAACCTAAATGATATTACCTAATTTTTCAATGAAGGTAAATCATCTACTTGAACGCTGGATGCAAAATTGAGCTTGTAAAGAATTCGATAGAACAAGATCACCAAACGGCCAATGAAGATAACTATTCCGCTGAATCAGCGCTTTTATTTTGAACGGAAAATGAGGCGGTGGTGCACGCGACTGAAATTGGGTCCTTCAGACATATCCGGTAAGATGAGACCAATAGGAAATACTAGTCAGGATTATAATTTAGATAAACACTAAGAAAATAGTTGATTGAAATCTGATTTACTAATATAGATATTTTCTTGATTACAAAATGTTTGGAAAATTAAAAAAAAATAACTAAAATAGGATTTAGAGAAGACTTTATGCATAGTAATAACGAGTAGTAGTATTTAACAGGCATAATTAAGAGAGCCATTCAATAATCTTCTTGACACTCTACGTAAGACAAAAATTAATTGCAAGGATTCTCGAAAAGTAACGTAAAAAAATGAATATACAGAATTTTTATAAAATCAATCCAAATTATAGTGATGGGACGATTTCAAATTTTTTGCCGATTCCGATTCTTGAAAAAAGGCAAAGCTCTATTCAGATTCAGTTGCCGATTTCGATTCTTCATATATCTAATAAATGTATTAAAAAATTAATTATTAGCGTCGAGGCAGGAGTCCTTATGCATCGGATATTCGTGGGCATCTTCACGCACCGCTATTAACTTGGAACCTATAAGAGATTAATAAAAATTGTGATTGTGCTATCGTAAAGAGCAACTTCTAAACCCTTAGAAACAATGTTAAAAGTACGCTAGTACCGCACATGGATAGAGCGTCAAATGTTTGAACAAGTGACCCCCTATGAAAGCATAGCTTCAATATTGCAGCACGTGAAAAGATAAATCACGCATAGTTTGCTATTATCATATTACCAAAAAGATATTGGTCGATTTACTTTAAATTTTGCGCAAACATCACAAATTAGGGAAGTTCATTTCTGTAAAGTCCTATTCACGTTACAGACAGGAATTTTTCTATATTAACAAATTGATCCAATTTTGGGTTATACCATCGTGAAGAACAGCTTCTGAACCCTCAGGAAGAATTGGCATATTTGGTATATTGATATCATTTGAAGATCTTGTTTATATTAAACATGGAAAGAAAAAACGTCCGATTTAGCACATTCTTACGTATCAGAAATTTGCGTCTTTTCGCACTGCTATTAACTCATAAACTAATGGATCAATACAAAATTGGATTACGCCAACGTAAAGAGCAGCTTCTGAACCCTTAGAACAATTTTAATATAGATGCATATTCATAACATTGGTTGTAAATTAATTATTTATATATTTTACATGGTGCGTAAAGACGCTCGTTTTATTGCGTTAAAACGCCCTACTTCTAGATCATTCATCTACGCAAAAATAAAAATAATCGTTTTTAACCAATTTAACTGTCATTATCGTACTTTATTTACCCCTTCACAAGCAATTTGGTTTGCATGGCTAACTATCGTATCTATGAAACCGCGATTTGCATGTAATAGGAAATCGTAGATATTTCTGTATGTACGATTCCAATGCCGATTCCCCCAAAAAACACGATCCCCGATTCCGATTGATCATCCCATCACTAATCCAAATTAAAACAGGTCGGAAAATAATAGACATCCACCCCAATTAACCCCCTAAGACCTAAATTATTGTGAGCGTGAAAAAAAAAAAAAATTGTGATATTCTTGTAATGTTTAGGTAAAGAAAGCATATTAAACTAGAAAAAAATTATCAATTTTCTTCCTCAAATATCAAAAGTACTCAACTAATGTAAGTGTTCACATGTGCTCTAATATATGAAAGAGTACACAATCATGTGTTATCCGATTGCTTATGGTAAATATCGCAGATAAAACTTCGTCAAATACATAACTCGTAAGGGGACATGTATATCGCCTTAGGCATAAAGGGGCAAAGGTAAATTTAATGAACCGAACTTGTGATAAGTTGAAAATTCATATTTACTATACCAATCTGCACATGAATATAATCATATTGACTGTTTATATACAAATGGAAAGAACATAATTTAAGTAAGTCTCACTATTCAAATTCATAACAATTATTCATAGATTCAATGCGGAAACAGTTAACTTCAATAGCTTGAAAAACGAGCTCCCATAATTTTATTAATCTTGATATTAGATCCAAGGGGGAGATGGATGGGTGTGGGGCTCATAATGACCCCACTCTTATTTTTTATGTATAGCTCCCCTAATAATGTAGTGAGTTTCTAAAGATTTCATGGCTTTTAAGTCTCGAATTTTGGCCTTTTCTAGATTTACATTGTCAAATAATTCTCATGAGTTATGAGTAGGTATTTGAAAATGAAATAGCAGGTACTAATAAAGTTAACGTATCATTGATTTCCCTTGGGAAGTGATAAAGTTATCAGATTATAATAAGCAGGTAAGTTACTAATTGAATGTGTTATTATTAAGCTGCTGATTACTTTTTATAATTGCAAAAGATAATTCAAAATAAATATCGCCAAGTTTTATGTTATACTTCTGGAAAATGCTCTGATTATACCCATAGGCTTTTGATTAGCGAAATATGACGTCATTCATTCGTCACACAAATTTATTAGATTTTATTCCATCCTATATTGATAAAATTTGTGTAGTAATTGTAAAAAATCAATAAAATTCACAATAGTCAAGTATACAAAGCATAATACGGGATGGAATCAATTCTAACTTGAGAGTCAAAAGCTTAGAAGTATATTTAAATCATTTTCCAGAAAATCAAAATGAAATTTTGCGATAGTTACTTCAAAATCTTAAAAATAATCACCTGCATAATAACTACTATATATACATGTATAGCTATTTATTATTATTTATTGTTAGTTCATAAAGGCTTAAATCTGCACTAGATTTGTCACAAAATTAGGATTATTTTAACCAAACTACAATCATTTTTCATCTAAGCCATATTATGTTCTAAATCCACTCTGCCGAAATCTTGAACTTACAGCAAGAATTTCTAAGTTCGCACTAGAAATATTTGGGGCCTTCACTTCAAGGATTTTCTTTAATCCTCCAAGCTGCGAGCTACAATCAAACTTATTCAATGAAGTGTGGCCCCAAGTTCGCTATAATGGGGATCAAGTGCCAGAGTGAACCAAAGTGAAGCCACATTGCTATGATGGAGAAAAGCTCTCGAGATTGTGAAACAAATTAGAAAACTTCGAAACGGAGTTTGGAGACTTTGATAAATACCTCCTTGTTCAGTTATTTACTACCATTTGATTCCAAGGGAGGCGTAAATTATAAAAAAATAGGATCTTGAAGTTTGCAACAGTTATATTTAGAATTAGAATTTTGGTGAGCAAATTCAAGTTTGATTTAATTCGCAGTATCATGATTGTGACAAATATATTTATGTGGAAAAGTATCGAAATAATGTCCATTTTTGGGAAAATGACTTCCAAATTTGAAACCACAATTTATTCCACAATTGTTATCAATTTAATAAAATGTTAAATCCATATATAGAGATGATACTAAATGAGATAAAATAAGTAATGCTATAAATAACATTCTATTTCTCCCGACGAGTAAATAAAAATCCAACGAAGAGCCTTCCTAAATAAAAGCAATGCGCAGGAATTTGTAAATTGAATTGAATTGCCTAGACAGAAGTCTTAGAATTTCTATTGAGAGCGAAGACTTCCAAATGTCCAAAGAAATGAGATTTGCTCGCGAATTGATTCGGTTAAAATGACCTCAAAATAACAGAGGAATACTTCCAGAAGAACAGACTTAGCTCCAGAAAAGAAAAGACAACAAAGACCTATAGACTGCATAGTCTAGAGCTCTAGATGATAGTAGAGTAATATTTTTCAAGTTAAGACACGTGAGTCCAAAATCTACACTCTTTTGCACCCAAAATCTACACTCTTTTGCACCCAAAATCTACACTCTTTTGCACCCAAAATCTACACTCTTTTGCACCCAAAATCTACACTCTTTTACACCCAAATTCTACATTCTTTTGCGCCCAAAATCTACACTCCTGTGAGCCCAAAATCTACACTCCTGTGATCCCAAAATCTACACTCTTTTGCGCCCAAAATCTACACTCTTTTGCTCCCAAAATCTACACTCTTTTGCACCCAAAACTCTACACTCTTGTGAGCCAAAATAGACTCTCCTGTGTACACACTCTACACTATTGTATACAAACTATACTTTCTTGTATACACTCTTGTGTTTATCACAAAAAGTAAAGAGTTCTAAGTAGTGACTATAAATTACTAACAATCTAATTATCACTAAATAAAAGATAGAGAAAGAGATTTCTATCATAAAAGAGACCAAAGAGAGCTAATGATGAGTAATTAGAATGATTGGATCTATTTGCATTCATTAATTAGCAGCTACTAACGCTTGACATTGTTATATACAGGGTGTTTCACTTCAGTTCCAACAAAATTTGTTAGTTTGCATAAAAACCCAAGATAAATTTTAGTTTTCTAGATTAGTTTGTTTTTCGCTTGCAGAGTCTCTTCAGATGAGGTTTCAAATCTGCATCGAATTTGGAAGCAGACACTTCGAACAATTATTGAACATTTAATAATATTATTATTATAGGAACTAAGATTGTGGTACCTCTAATGTTAGAAATTATAATTTTACTACCAATAAGAATATAGTTTTAAAAATAATGTTCCTTGCAGATATGTTTTTAACGGTTGACGGACACTTGGCCGAAAGGACATTTGGCCGAACGGACATTTGGCCCAGCGAACATTTAGCTAAAATATCTTTATTTTGAAAAAATGGGATAGTAATATTATTTAATATAATAAAAATAATAACTTCAAATAACATAACCACTAATAGCAATTACAAAAGTATTTCCACCCCTTATATTTGCGATGAAATACATCAATATAAAAAAATTCAAATTGTTGAGCAATATATTTTGCAATTCGTAATACGGATACGTATTTTGTAAACATTGAAATTAATTTTCCTTTCTACAAAATAACATTAGATTCGGTGGAAATAGAAAAAAAAAATTTATTGAACAATTAACCGGAGGCTGCAGTTAGTAATATGGATACACATTATGCACATATTAAAATTTAATTTCCTCTTTTTATATAAAATATCTTTTAATTTCATGGAAATAAAGATTATAATTAAATTAAAGTGGCAACATTTTAACTCATCTTAGGAGGACGCTTTGGGTGCACCCTATTTTGGGGTCACGTGACTGCTGTGTATAATATTACGTCTATGACTATAATATTAACATCTATGTAATTACAGGAACTGCTGGATTTTTCCTCTCAACATTTTATACCTCTCTTTTGTAATCATGATACCACATTGAAATAAGTTCAAAATAATAAATAAATGTGTTTGAAAACGTTTAGAATTGTTCCCAATAAATTTAAAACAATATTAATATAATTAATCATCATTGCAAATAAAAATACACCTGACAGAGCGAGCTGTGCCACACCTCTCTCCTATTTCGTCACTCTGGGCACTGAAGAAATATTGGGTGCAAAATCCATTTTAAGATCGTCCTGGTATCACTGAACAGCTCGCTGTCTCTAGTATAATATGAACACTCTTTGGGCCAAGTGACCGCGCACGTTTTTAACGATATTGGTGTTAAGGTTACTAGCTTTGTAGCACATTGATTGGCTATGGAGGTTGACTAGTAAATGTATCGGGATGCGGCCGCCCCCCAAACCCCCCTGCCATGTCATTAAACAAACATGAAGTGTTCAGTACATCAAACCTGCGGATACAACAAACTACAAAACAGTCATCTATGTTGAGGGTTTCTAGGTTCATATTATTTGAAAAACAATTTGATTCAACTAAAATTATATGCAAGAAGGAAGGTTTAAATAACCCTATATTGCTCCGTCCCCGCCTCTTTGCCGGCCAATCAGAGAAGAGTTTACGCAAAAGCCAATTTAAGTAAAAACATATATTATAGATAGAAACGTATGCGGCAGAGACAGTACTTCAAAAACCTTAATCGCTGTTTGGTTTAAAAAAAAATCGGTCTAGTTTTCAAATGATTTTATTGAAGAAATATAATCAAAAAGTTAGAATTGTGAATACTAACATATGTAGTGTATTTATTAAAAGCGGATAACATCACTAACCGTTGTAAAATGATACGTAACATTAGTAATTTTTACATGTTTTGATATTAAGCGAAATATTCAGTCTAGGGATTCCAACCCTCCCCCAAGTCATCAAACAATCATGATGTGTTCAGTACAGCAAACTAGCGGATACAAAAAACTACATAACTGCCATTCATAATGAAAGTTTCAAAATAATCTAGATTCATTCAGAAACAAATTTTCCGAGACCAGAATTTCCGGATTCATTACAGACTTACAGTATTTTTTTTTTTTTTTTTTTTTTTTGACGAAAGAAACCATCTCATTAGGCACACCGGTACTAAGATCTGTTCACTTATAAGTTATAGCCATCTATTAGGAACATAAGTACTTTTTGAATACCTTGGAGGGAGTCCTTTTAAAACTTTAAAAGTCAGTATCTTGAAAACAAAGCAATTTTGATAATTTAGGTTTTCGTGAAGCAACGTTGGTTTTATGTGAAATTCCTTAAGTCAGACATTACAATAGAATCAGGGTATCGATAACGAAGTATTTTTGGACATTTTGTTACTCTTGAAAAAGGCTTAAAATTAAGTTTTTATACAAGCTCTCAAGTTTTGTTGGAAGTTGGAACTGAAATGAAAACCCTGTAAATCAATAGATTGACAGTGACCTGGAAAAATTTAAGAAGTAGAAATCAAAATAAAAGAGAAAGAAAGTTGAAAAAAATTAGGAATCTCAAATAAAACACAGAAAATTCGACAAAAAAATTCAGGAACTCCACAAAAATTCAACAAAAAAATCTAATATTTCAAGAAGTCTGAATTTTCGAATTGTCAAAAGTTCAAGTCTTGAAGTCTCTTAAATAATCAAAATTCATCAATTTCAAGCAGCTTTTCCCTTCATTTTCCCACGCTTCCAAACCTCTCTCTTCAAAATGAGACAAACTTTATTCATTAGCCTCGAAATTGACCGAGAGAAGTAGAGGAACTTACTAAATAATTGAGTGAAGTATTGAATCTCACAAGAAATAACTAAATCAAAGACATTCAATGGAGTCATAATGCTTATATGCTATATATGGAATTTATTTTATAAGAACGCATGAAAAACTCAAATTCTCTTCAAACGAAACTTAAATGCTACTATATATGGAAAAATTCCCACCTTATAAGGTGGAATTTTTCATTTAATTTATCCTTTGTATTATATAGGGGTCGGACGGGGTATCACCGCGCATACCCTTTTCATGGGGTATAACTCCGCACCTCTTATAATTTAAAAACCAATTGTTTTAGTCTAAATCTGATTACACCATCACTTCAAGCACCATCTTTTCTCCCAAAACCATTATGACGCAACACTATCCTATTAGTATTTCTATAGCTAAGTCGCGATGGTGTATGTGGTGCTCTCAAAACAATCTGAAAAAAGTTTGCGCTGGTGATATTTAAATTCCGCAAACTCTCTAATAATTCTAAAACAGAGATTTAAAAATATATGTTGTTATATCATGTTAACACAAATATTAACAGTTACATTCTGTCAAATTTTCAACTTCTCAATTTTAACGGTTTTCCCGCCACAACCGTGGGCATTAATACTCCAGATAATTTAGAGGTAGAAGGGTATCACTGCGCATCATTAACTAGATTATGTGCACTCGGTAGAGCGCATACCATCGCCTCCGCTTTGACCTGTTCTCTCCCAAAACTTAAGAAACTGCTAACTGGATAATAACCAATCGTCCCACCAAGTTTCATGCAATTTGGTTTAATACTTTTTGAGTTATAAATGACCTTGACCTTTGACCGGATCGCTCCCAAAATTCTACCAGATGTTTCCTAGACATTGTCCAATCGTCCCATCAAATTTCAGACAATTTGGTTGAATACTGTTTGAGTTATTGAGTTGTAAATGGCCTTGACCTTGATCTTTGACCTTTGACCTAATCGCTCCCAAAATCTAACAAAATGGTTCCTATATATTGACCAATCGTCACACTAAGTTTCATGCAAAATGGTGCAATACTTTTTGAGTTATAAATGA
Source organism: Caprella mutica (assembly GCA_947561585.1). Taxonomy (NCBI): domain Eukaryota; kingdom Metazoa; phylum Arthropoda; class Malacostraca; order Amphipoda; family Caprellidae; genus Caprella; species Caprella mutica. The sequence goes on along the minus strand of CANNZV010001325.1, from coordinate 200,824 downwards.
CCATGACCTTGACCTTTGACCGGGTCGCTCACAAAATTCTACCAGCAGGTCACTGGACATGGACCAATCGTTTCATCAATTTTAGGCAATTTGGTTGAACACTTTTTCAGTTAAGCGAATAACAAGATGATAAATAAATAAATAAATTCCTATGAAAATATGACCTTCCCCCATTTTGCCAAGGTAATAACCATATTTGTGTGTAAATAAATATTAAAATTGAGAGTTTTTTAGCTCTTAATAAAGGCTTAAATATTAAATAAGGTGTTATTTGATTGATAAGTTTATTATTGATTGATAATAAACTTACGATCGTATTATATTACTTGATATAAATAGTTAACTAGTTACATAAAATTTAAGTGCTAAATTTGCTGCAGAGTCATTAAACATGTGTTTAAAAAGTAAGGGATAATAAGATTGGGGAAAGGGCATTAGAATAGGGGAAACAGACATTTAGATGGGGGAGAGGAAGAAATAGATGGGAAGAGATGTATATTTAGATATGAAGAGAGGGATATTTATATGGGAAGAGAGGGATATTTAGATGGGAGCAGAGGGGGATTTAGATGGAAGGAGAGGGAGATTTAATTGGGAAGAGAGGGGGATTTAGATGGGAAGCGAGGGATATTTAGATGGGAGCAGAGGGGGATTTATAGATGGAAGGAGAGGGAGATTTAAATGGGAAGAAAGGGGGATTTAGATGGAGAAAGGAGGGGTTTTAGATGGGGTAGGGAGGGAATTAGGTGGGAGAGAGAGGTGTTGCATTTATGCAATGCGCAGTAATACCCCTACATGTGTGCAGTAATAATAAAAGTAGTGCACGAAAAGTTTCCAATAAGTATATTATTTTAACAAGTATCATCTCGAAACTGGTTGAGAGCCATCCTCTTTCATGATCATTTAATCACGAGAAAAACAGTTTCTCTATTACATTTAGTTTTTGAGTAAATACAGAGTTTGCAGGATTGTGCGCAGTGATACCCCGTCCGACCCTAATACTTCTTATTAATAATAGAGGTAGCCAGAGAAGACTTTCTGAGCTTAACAGATTTCAAAACACAGTAAGTTTGAATGTATTGAGTAATTATATTTATGTATTCTTGAGAGAATCTTTGGTAGGTGCTAATATCCATGAATATTTTAATATAGGGTTGACTCAAACTTGAGGCGAGGCAATTAAAGATTACTATCCATCTAAAAACTTCCTGTGTGGGTAGCGCTTCAATAATATTTTCCATGAATGATAAGATGAATAAAATAAGGAAGTTTTCTGTCTTCTTAACTGAGTTTACAGAGAATAAATTAAAAATGTTTGCTAAAAAAATACGAGACTTGAGTATAAAGTTATTAAAAGTTCATCAGAACATTGAACCTCTTCTAATATTTCATTGACGAAAAGTAGCAATGGGGATAAGTTACGAGTTATCGTATGGGTCTACATTTTCGATCATAAAAAGAAAATAAATATAATAATTACCATTTAACTTTAATCCGTATCCAGAATTAGTGGTTATAATGGTTACCATTAAGAATTAAAGTTGAAAAATAATTGAATATTTTACTCACATGATCGAAAATGTGTGACCGTCCTCTAACTCGTAACTTACCCTATAATGTAGTGTGATGTGTAGAACTTATTTGGAAGTTTCGATGTAATTATTGTCAGTGAATGTAAACAAACTAATTATATTCATTGTTACTATGTATATAATGTAATAGATATATTTCAGTAAAGCCTCTCCATTAAATGATCTAAAGTATAGTATTATAGTTACAAGATATGAATTCAATACCAGATGATTATTTCAATAGGTAGGTCATTAATAAAAAATCACACCAAAATACGGGTATTTAAAAAGCTACATTCAATGTTCTCTATACAATTAATATGAATTATATTTTGATGGCATATTCAATAATACTTTTATATATTATTCACTTCACCCTGTGTATGTGTGAAAACGTTCTTACCACAATTTTTTTATTGTGACCACTACAATGATTTTGTAAGTTTTTTGTACAACACCAGCGAATTAATTACAGTTCCATTACTCGCATGATTTTATTCAATATTTTCCTATTCTACATTCAATTTTTTACAAATATTTTCGACTCACTTTAGGTATTGGAAAAAAGTCCATTAACGGTATATTTCATAACTCAGAGATTTCTAGCAATAGTAATATTGTATATTTGTAGGTATAAAATCAACTGACTGAATTGTTATTTGGAGTTAATTATTTTCGTGACTTTGAAATAAAGCAGTGAAATTTGATATTTTTCTTCAGCTCAATACTTTTGTGGTCTATAGAAGTTGTGTGGCGGTAAAATTAGTAAACATTTAGCAAACATGATTAACTGAATTAATTCACGAGGGTAATTAACCTAATGGGTTATTTCTGGGACAGATTGTTTTCTGTGGTTAACTGTATAAATAATAAGCTTGAGAAGTTTAGAAGTATTATATTCCTTAAGTTTTTGAAAGTGGTATTTCTTCTTTGAATTGAAATAATGAGAGGATAGGAAAATAGTGGAGGAGTTATTATAGAATTAATGACTTTTCATCGGTCGAGAGAAAATATGGGGACAACCTACATGTGGTTCGAGTGACAATAGAATTTTGAGATATGAGAGAAGGACCATCTTATGATTCGACATGGAAGGAGTTTCGGAAGAATTTTCAGAGTATATAGCAAGAAGATAATATGAATGAGGTGTTTAAACTTTCTCTAGATGCCTGAACTGTGTCACTGTTCACTAGAGTTAGTAAGAAGTTAACGGGTCTTAATATGTCCACTGTGGGATAACATCTTCTCTCACCCCAGCCTTAGGCACCATCGTAAGACTCGATGAAACACCATCTAATCCAGCGGTGGGTATGAGACCTGGTCGAGTGACAGAGGTGTACAGTTTCACGTGTCCACTTCAGTGTCCCTGAAGCGAATATTGTATTCTCTACGGCAGAGACTGTATTCTCTACGACAGAGACTGTTTTCTCTTGGGCAGAGACTGTATTCTCTACGACAGAGACTGTATTCTCTACGACAGAGACTGTATTCTCTACGACAGAGACTGTATTCTCTACGACAGAGACTGTATTCTCTACGACAGAGACTGTATTCTCTAGGGCAGAGACTGTATTCTCTAGGGCAGAGACTGTATTCTCTAGGGCAGAGACTGTATTCTCTAGGGCAGAGACTGTATTATCTAGGGCAGAGACTGTAATCTCTACGGCAGAGACTGTAATCTCTACGGCAGAGACTGTAATCTCTACGGCAGAGACTGTAATCTCTACGGCAGAGACTGTAATCTCTACGGCAGAGACTGTAATCTCTACGGCAGAGACTGTAATCTCTACGGCAGAGACAGTATTCTCTACGGCAGAGACTGTATTCTATACGGCAGAGACTATTCTAGTGGAAAGTGAATCCCTCAACCTCCAATACTTGACCAATGTTGTAAGTTAAACTCCTCCAATGGTAGGTCATTGATTAATTCTATTAGAGACGGGCGTTAATTTAAGATTAATTCAATTAGCTGTTCTGTCTGATCAGCTATCATCGAATACACCTAATTTAAATTAGATGTGCGCTTCATTCCACCTTGTGCTTTGGTACAATATTTAATTTGATTATAATTAATGAGGTGAAGAATTGATTTATTTCACGAGTATCGTAAACAATAAATTAAAACTAATATTTTTTTCTGTCTTCGGACAAACAGTAATACACGCATTCGGTAGGCACTGATAAATAACTAGGCTACCAGGAAATAAAATGATTTGATTGTTAAAAATATTGGAAATCTTATAGAATAATTTTTTTTGTTTTTTTTTTGTTTAAAAAGACAATATTTTTCCATTAAAAACAAAGAATAATTAGAATAAAGGTAAAGAAAATAAGATCCTTTAAAAACTTAATCATTCACTAGCAGCAAAATAAATTACTCCTTGATACTGATATCGATTGTCTGTATAATATCAGGTCAAAGGGATGATATTTAATTGAATAGGAGCAAGGAGGTGGTGGCATGTGGAATGTTCCGTGTATAATCCAATGGATTAGACTACAGTTTAAGAGATATACGTATATTAGGACAAAAGATAGACTGTAGGATTTAACATACATGAAGTATCAAAGTTATTAGTACAGAGTTCTAACAACTGCTTTACCCTCTCAGAGTCCTGGTAGCTGATGTTAACAGTTAAATTAAGAGAAGTAACCATGAAGAAGTAGACGGAAAAGGAAGAGGCTTCATAAAATAAGTCACCTACGCATTCGGTCAAAATGCTCATTGATGCAGAAAAGCTACACACCGAAACGAATGACGAAAAGGGAAAATAAACCATCAGTGGCTGCACTGCACACACTGTTGGAGAGGAAAATGAAGAGGTGATAGTAAATGAAGCCTACTAGCCTACCTAACACAAAAATTTAAGACCTCGTAGTTGAAGAGCATAACCCTACTGATATCCTCCAAAACGATATTTTATAATATAGACTCAAGTTATGTTGGAAATCCTTCATGAAATATGTGTGCCTAGTGTGCAAATATGATGTCAATTTAGGCTTCTCAGACAACGTTTCAGTATCTGTATTAAATCAAAGTTTTTGCTTCTATGAGATTTAAGGAGATTTCAAATCATTCCAGAATTCAATTCACATCGAAAAGAAAGTAAGTTTTGAAAAATAACCCAATTCAAGAAGGATTTTTATATAAGTTTCTAAAAATAACTTTTTAAAAGGAACATATATTATGCTCATCTTACTTCTTTCAGAATTATTTAGCAATTACGTTAAAATATAGAATGGATAGACAGAATATGTGCAAACTGAGCGTCAGTATATTCTAGTTATATAGTATTTGAATATAAGAGAAATATTAAAATGAAATGCGCAATATAATAATTATTGCATCGAAAATCAGTTTGTATTGAACTAAAAAAATATTGTAGCACTTACTGAAGATTAACCATAATGATTATTATATGTTGCAGTAAGTTTCAGTGGCAATGATGTATTGTGCTGAAATCTATATAAAACTAAGATAATAATACAAAGCTTCATATCCTTGACTTCTGAATAAAATTGGAAACACAATTGAAATAATAAACAAAAATCACCGTTATCAAACAAAGACTTCGATCATTAGTTTCAGATATTGTTAGCAGTCAATAATAATAATAATTACAATGCAATATAGCTATTTAGACAATTTAATTTGGAAGATGAATAACGATTTAGAAAAAAGGGTGAATAACTGAATAACAATAAATAATAATTCTAAATTAGTCAATTTTTTTATGATTCATTTATGAAAAAATTGATGAAAATGAATGTCTAAAAATGTAACGTGAAAATTAAATAAAAATTCAATTTTTTTAAACAATTTGGCAACAAATAAGATCAATCTACATACATAAACTATTATCTGTAATCAAAAGTTATTTAAATTGATGAAAATAATATATAAAATTAATCAACTAATTTTAGAGAACAGCATCAGTGATCTCTGTTCAAAATATTCATGTCTGCAATATCTCAAATAGTAAAATCATTAAAAATATACAGCAACAAATTTTGAAAACGGATACATTTTTCAAAACAAAAAATTAAAACACTCTATTAAAAAAAAGTAAAATATATAAATATATATCAAATATAAGATGAAATATGATTACATCAAGAATTATAAATGATCCTGAACATTATTTTTCTGAGAAAAATTATGATTGTGCCTATGAAAGTTCCGTTAAATTACTCCCCATGCGATGAATATGGACTGCTATTCGGAACCTAATCTCAGTCGGTGAATGAGTATTAAAACCATAAACTACGAAACTATAATGCATGGATCTATCAAATCTAGGGTAAGTTTCGAGTTATAAAACTGTTTCACATTATCGAACATGTAAGAAGAAATACATAATATAGGTTAAATTGTAATTATTGTATAGTTTTTCTAATATGATCACAAATGTGAAATTGCCCGATAAAGTTAAAAAAAATCTTAAACTGATTGAAACAAAGAGCGATATCTGAATATAGCAAAGAGAGTACATGAGATGTGGCAATGTGGTGACTACAAAGAGAGTACATGAGATGTGGCAATGTGGTGACTACAAAGAGAGTACATGAGATGTGGCAATGTGGTGACTACAAAGAGAGTACATGAGATGTGTCAATGTGGTGACTACAAAGAGAGTACAAGAGATGTGTCAATGTGGTGACTACAAAGAGAGTACATGAGATGTGGCGATGTGGTGACTACAAAGAGAGTACAAGAGATGTGGTAATGTGGTGACTACAAAGAGAGTACAAGAGATGTGGCAATGTGGTGACTACAAAGAGAGTACATGAGATGTGGCGATGTGGTGACTACAAAGAGAGTTCATGAGATGTGGCAATGTGGTGACTACAAAGAGAGTACATGAGATGTGGCAATATGGTGACTACAAAGAGAGTACAAGAGATGTGGCAATGTGGTGACTACAAAGAGAGTACATGAGATGTGGCGATGTGGTGACTACAAAGAGAGTTCATGAGATGTGGCAATGTGGTGACTACAAAGAGAGTAAATGAGATGTGGCAATGTGGTGACTACAAAGAGAGTACATGAGATGTGGCAATGTGGTGACTACAAAGAGAGTTCATGAGATGTGGCAATGTGGTGACTACAAAGAGAGTACATGATATGTGGTAATGTGGTGACTACAAAGAGAGTACATGAGATGTGGTAATGTGGTGACTACAAAGAGAGTACAAGAGATGTGGCAATGTGGTGACTACAAAGAGAGTACATGAGATGTGGCGATGTGGTGACTACAAAGAGAGTTCATGAGATGTGGCAATGTGGTGACTACAAAGAGAGTACATGAGATGTGGCAATATGGTGACTACAAAGAGAGTACAAGAGATGTGGCAATGTGGTGACTACAAAGAGAGTACATGAGATGTGGCAATGTGGTGACTACAAAGAGAGTACAAGAGATGTGGCAATGTGGTGACTACAAAGAGAGTACATGAGATGTGGCGATGTGGTGACTACAAAGAGAGTTCATGAGATGTGGCAATGTGGTGACTACAAAGAGAGTACATGAGATGTGGCAATGTGGTGACTACAAAGAGAGTACATGAGATGTGGCAATGTGGTGACTACAAAGAGAGTTCATGAGATGTGGCAATGTGGTGACTACAAAGAGAGTACATGATATGTGGTAATGTGGTGACTACAAAGAGAGTACATGAGATGTGGTAATGTGGTGACTACAAAGAGAGTACAAGAGATGTGGCAATGTGGTGACTACAAAGAGAGTACATGAGATGTGGCGATGTGGTGACTACAAAGAGAGTTCATGAGATGTGGCAATGTGGTGACTACAAAGAGAGTACATGAGATGTGGCAATGTGGTGACTACAAAGAGAGTTCATGAGATGTGGCAATGTGGTGACTACAAAGAGAGTACATGAGATGTGGCAATGTGGTGACTACAAAGAGAGTACATGAGATGTGGTAATGTGGTGACTACAAAGAGAGTACATGAGATGTGGCAATGTGGTGACTACAAAGAGAGTACATGAGATGTGGCAATGTGGTGACTACAAAGAGAGTACATGAGATGTGTCCATCAGATGCCAGGCAATCAAAGACATTTGTTGTGTTTTCGAGAAACTAGAGAGATAATGCGGAGAATTAAAGGATCGAACACCATAAGCAAACAGAACAACTTTGATGAGAGAGAAGCAGTGTTCTTAGTATGTTGAACATCACAGTGGAATGACCAGCGTTAATTACATAAGTACGTTCAGTGTATAAAAATAAAAGCTATATAGGGTATACTATGGTCTTATTCGAATAAAACACAAATATTGATATAAAACCTAAAATAAATTAGCTAAAGAGCAACTATAAACGAATATCAAATTTAGTAAATATTCTCTTTGATCAAATAATAAATGCTTTTTACTATATTCATGCAAGAAAACTATTCAGATTTAGAATGGAGTAGGAAATAAGAACAATGGGCCAAGCTATTACTACTAGCCATCATAAAATAGCTTGGAGCAAGCACATAAAGTGGAGTGAATTGGGTTATCAAACACACCAATTGCTCCTTCCTCCCAAAAATAATTTGCCAAGAATAAATATCACTTAACGTAATTGGACGGAAAAGATAAGCGAGGAGGTCGATAGGTGACGTAGATATGAGTTGCGTAGTCAAGAGTGACGTAGATATGAGTTGCGTAGTCCGGAATGACGTAGATATGAGTTGCGTTAGTCAATAGTGACGTAGATATGAGTTGCCTAGTAAAGAGTGACGTAGATATGAGTTGCCTAGTAAAGAGTGACGTAGATATGAGTTGCCTAGTCAAGAGTGACGTAGATATGAGTTGCCTAGTCAAGAGAGACGTAGATATGAGTTGCGTAGCCAATAATGACGAAGAAATATATAATTTAATAGGGTAGTTAGCGTCTTATTCGGAACCAAATGCTATATCTCTGACGTCAAAAGCAAATTAAATACAAGGAAATGGAAGAAGAAGTCAAAAAAGAAAGTGGTTCCATGAACAAAGTCTGTTGCTACCAGTCTGTGACAATGCTCATGAATGCAGAAAAGCTACTCCGTTAATATAGTCATTTTCCAAGGAATGTGACTAACAGGGACACAAGCACCAGTGACTGCACTCACGAATGGAAGAGGAAAACTAAGATATTATTCAAATTTAGAACAAATTTACAAGGCCCTATATTTCCGAAACGCAAAATAAATAAGTTGTATTTAAATTGTGTTTATAAACTTACTTAGCAAAATTATATGAGGTGAAAACCTGTCAAGTCTCTGAATCTGAAATAGAAAGAAAACATTCTTTATAATTATTTTCCAGAGAAACAATAGCAAATATATAAGGTACGGAATACTTTCATTCTTTTGATGTGAAAATGGAGTTAAAAAAAATTACATTTGTCAATAAATAAACAGTATCTTCATCTACAGAGTGCATGAAGTATATTGCACGTAGCTTGCTAACGGCTTTCAATATATTTGATATTACGTATGTAGAGAAATAGAATATGAAGTACTGCAAGTAATAACTTCCTTCCTGCATAAATTAATTATAATAGTAGTTATTTGAATTAAATATTCAGTGTTGAGCAATATTCGATGTGAAATCATTTAAATTTTAATTCATCATATTTGAACTGTATAAAAGAATATTGTGATCAAAGTTCAGGATAACACCTTTCTTCAACAGAAAAAGAAAATAAAAGTTATCGCTTATGAAACATAAAATCAAAAACGCTATCGCTTACAAAGATGAAAGATATGAAAATAGATATTTTCTCGAATAACTCAATAACAACTTATAAACAATCAACGATAGAAGATTGAAACAAAAGTATTTCTTTTCAAGATTCTAGAAGTTGATAATATTTTCGAACCATCATTCTGATCACATGTGGTCCAAGTTTCTATGTGAACCTATGAACCAGATGTAGGTTCACAAAGAACCTCATTTGGTTCGTAGTATTTTCGACTATTTTCAGTATTTCTATAGTTTCCTTTTATTATCATTACAAAACAAATGTAATTTAGAATATTTCATTTAAGAAGAAAAAGATCTATAGATATAAAGGTTGCATTATTTAAAATTACAAACTTAAAAAAATATGGTCCGATATCTTCAGTAATTTTCAGTTTAGGTTCGTGAGAAATGAAAGTCTGGAATGCACTGTATTCTAGAGCAACAAGATGAGTGTTCAGTCGTGACATTGACAATAGGACCAGCACCTTGAACCTAATAGACATGGACCTTTGAAATTCTGAGAATGCGAAGTGGAAGTAGCTATACGTATAATGTAAGACTGTGGTAGAAAGATAGTCACGATAACATATGGTGTTAGGATATATTGATGGTAAAACTACCCATCAAATATTATATGGTCCAATTAAACTCTACAACAGATACTAGACTTTGTGGAATTTGGCATAATATACCCTTTCAGAAGTGATTAAATTTATGTTTATCAAATAGACAATAATCACATAGGCACATATATAAAAACACAGTTACAGTCGAATAATCACAGCGAATACAGTCCAATAATCTCTGAATCACAGATATAGAAGTTTTAACCAAATTATAACAGAGAACTAACACCATATTCAAGAGTACAATCATCACATTAAATCCTATATATTAAATACATATGTAATTATATACATATGGATATAGCATACATTTGCTTAGATGATATTTAACCGACTTTGAGAGTTTGGTATTTATTTAGTTAAAAGAAACAGGATGTAAGTAATTATAGACATTCAACACCATTGGTAAATAAATGTTCGTTTCAAGTTCATGAAGAAATGTATTAACATATTTATTTAGTAATAGTGGATCATAACAATGTTGGCTCGAAGCTAGACAATGTTGCTAAGGTACATTCTTTTTGTAAGATTTGAAGGGTCAAAGTACATAGTCACGTGCAGGACTTAATATGATCTCCGTATCTTATATTTAATGCAGATCTGTTTATATTTTAAGCGGATTTGTCCTGTCGGTGATCAGTTTATACAAAATAAATAATTTGTACTTGTTGCTTTTTGTCTAGAATTCATCTATAAAAATTATTTACTTCCATAATCTTGCATTTCAACATTTTCATCGAATTTTATTAATTTGTATATTTTATTCATTTGAATACTATTTACACAATTTATATCGAACGTCGATTAATATTCATTAAATAAATTCGAATGTATCGAATGAGAATTAATATGGATTGGCTTTGAATATAATAATCCCTACTCACTATCTCTAAATATTCGTATGGATTCATATCGCATGCTCCCGCTTGCTTTTCTTTTGAAAAAGGGATGATGTTACTTTGTTTACCATTTGCGTTAAGTGCGTAAGCTCATTGTACTCTGTCGACATAAACATAATTAATTAATTTAGTAGGTTTTTAACGTCTGTTACGGAACCAAAGGCCCTATCTCGAAATAAATATAATATTCTTGTTAATTACTAATAATAAGCCATCTGTTGATTTCTAAAATGAGGAAAATTAAATTGACTAGATAGGATAGTGAAGGGGAAAGGCAATTCATATGTCACTCAGACCTCCATACTGAACCACCAGATAACTTGCATAGAGTGGGGAAAGAAAAGTATTTTATTTGACAATAATATACAACTAATTCATAGTGGCTCCAAGAAAACCATTAATTGGGTCTATTGTTAGTTTAATTTGAACAGAATTATTTAAAGTGGATTTACTTCTCAACACAGAAATATAATTCTGTGTTGATGAATTACTGAGTGATGAAAAAATGGTTTTGTTTATAGAAATACTCAACTTTCTAGTGAAAACTCACGTCTCACTAGCTCTATTTTTTTCTTCATTAACCATTGTAGTGCCAGTCTCGAACCTACATATTATTGAGCCATGCAGTCTCGAACCTACATATTATTGAGCCATGCAGTCTCGAACCTACATATTATTGAGCCATGCAGTCTCGAACCTACATATTATTGAGCCATGCAGTCTCGAACCTACATATTATTGAGCCATGCAGTCTCGAACCTACATATTATTGAACCATGCAGTCTCGAACCTTCATATTATTGAGCCAGTCTAATAAATGCGAAATTCTAGTCTCGGGTGAATGCAAGAGATCTTCGCCAATTATGACAGGCTTAACAATAAATTTCTTACTATAATACATCCAGATTCCAAATTCATTTGAAATTTTGAATATATCCATTTATATGTAAATGAATAATGTAATTGCATTAAGATAAAATGCTATATAAAAAGAAATCCCTGTAACTGCTTTCATTGTACAATGTACATGCATGAAAAAGTTGTACTACAACTTCCAATCGAAGCCTGAATAAACCGGTATGTATCTATGCCTTTAATTTCAAGTTACAAACATTTGAATAAAAGGCACCTGCACGAATAAGTTCCAAAGAAACACGTGTTCTACACAGGCAACATTCACTTCCCTCTCAAAACAAACCATAACATCCCTTGGCAGGTAGGGCTTCCTAGTAAAAGAATTAATTATTCTCACAGTCGGACCATTTCGTACAGCTAATACTTTCTTTCCTTCGTTAAGCCGACAGAAAGTCCTACATAATTGGCAATTACAACAAGTTTATTCATTCATCGATAGAGTTACACGATATAACAATGAAGGAACAACACTCCAGTCTGAACTAAATGGAAACAAGGATTTCTACAAACTACGCGGAAACTTCTAAAATAGAGAGAGATACTTGTTATTTACTGATATGAGTGTAGCACATGAAAATGAAAGATATTATCTATGAACAATTCTGTAAAGTAACTTTAATTAATTTAACAGATAGTTTAACAAGTGCTTTAAAATTGAGGGCCAAAAACTTATTTTAAAAATTATTTTGTAAAAGAAGACAGACATGAAATGGGTTCCTTGTACAAAGTCCCATACCACAAATCTGGTACATTGATCATGGATGCCAAAATATAAGATAAAGACTTTTGGCAAGGAACCTAATCGATGTGCACTCATGGATGGAAGAGAATAAAAATGTTATACAACTAACATTTAGACAAAACTGAATCTGCATCGATATGGATGGGGTTATTTTGAGATATGATGATACCCAGAATCAAATAAAGAAATAAGTATCCAACATATCACTGTTTTTCCGTGATATTTGAACTCGTACTCTATTTATCAAAACTTTCAGAGATCGATATTTGTGAGAGGAAGCACAAGATTTACTCCAAAATTATCTGCAGGCATACAATGATGATGCTAATATTTACCAAGGTAAAAATTGAACACCTAAAACAAGAACTGTCAAACCTGTTTGAAGAAAAATCATGAGTTGAGGCAAGCAAATCAGTTAGGAGAGAGGATTCATTTCTTTGCAATCCTTGAGAGGTCTTAGCTTCTTTAAATGAAAAATTTGAAATTTGTTTTATATACGAATTCGTGGTCACTTTGTACAAGGCTAAAGAAAAAGGAGGGAAGATTTCCCTGGTCGTGACACGACAACCCACGCCATGACAAAAACAGGTTTTTGACACCTTTAAACTGATTTGGAAAGTCCACAGAAATCTTACCAATATAATAAGGACTGCTTTCTGTGTTTTAACTAAAATTATGAGTAATTTTAAATTAGAAAGAACTGCTTTTTCTATGGGCATGCTCTGCTTCAACTTGTTAAGAGCTTAGATCTGTCAACAGTTTTTGTCTTGGGAAATAGAATTTTCATCTTAAATATTCAAATTCTCAAATCCCAAATACTATGTACCATCATCTGAACTTTTTCTACATGAGTCTTTGTGGGATATTCGAGAACCTCTTACATCTCAAGTAATTCCCTTATCGTAAAATTTGAGATAAAACTGTTAATTTTGATGTTTAGAACAACACCGATTTCTTTCCATGAAATAAAGTTTGAGTATATACGTTTATCACCCAATTCTAAAAACAAATTCTGCTGGAAATAGCTGAGTGAAAATGGAATATGCCAATAAAAAATATAATAAATAATAAATTTCTAATAATAAAAACGTCCACTTTGGAACCAAAGTCCTTATCACTGTCGTCAAAAAGAAGAAGCAGTCAGAAAGGAATTGACTCCATGAACATTGAACAACTCACCTACCATTATACTCGGCCAAGGTGACTTAAACTTCGTAGATAAATAGCATACCCTTTAAAACTATAATTACCATGATAAACATGATTAGAGAACAAATTTTAATATTCATAAATCTAATCTTCAAAAGAACTATTAAAATTTATCCAAATAAGAGTGACGGAAGATTTGGGGTACATTTGAAGTCCAAAGGTTATCTTGGATCGCATCCAAGAGCCCACCGATACGACTTATTCTTATTTTGTCTTCTATTTTGACTACTGCCCAGTTAGAAAATCCTTCCTCTAAGGGAATTGGACGTGAATTACCACTTTCTGTATTTGAATCCGCTCTTGAAACTAAATTAAATTGTTTTACATGGATTTCGTCAGCATAATCATAATAAATTATTATTGACGAATATCATGTGACAAAATAAATACATTAATGGTTAATTTTCAATAATAAGATCTATCCTTTTTAGTATTGTTATAGTATTTGCATAGTGTTCTATAATAAATAAGAAATCAATATTTTCCTTTTACAAACTGTAATTTTATAATTTATATAAAATCTGATTTTAAATAATTTTACCATGTTTCACCATAGGAGAAAGTAATATCCTCATGACTTAATTATATTGTCAATTATTAATTGGGGTCTGAAAACAAGACCAATTTAATTAATGTCATTTATTATATAATTTCATATAGGTAAACATGAATTTAACTTTTCTTTTAGAAAATTGTTCGAGTCGTACAATATTCATCTAATAAAGATAAACTTCTAAAAATTTACAACTTAATTAATACCTTTTGTCTTTTTTTCAAGATATAGTAACTTAATAATTTAATATTCATTAATTTCAAATATCATTTCGATGCAATTCTACATCGGTTAGCAAGTCAATTCCGTTTAAAAATATTAGAACCGAAAAATATTTTGATTCAACAACCAAAAAAGTAAGAAATAAAACCATTTGTATATTCTTGCTATAAATACCTTCACCCTATAGCAAGGGCTACAGCAACACTATAGAGCAGTCATTTGATAGCCTAGAGTAGACAGTGTCTGATAAAGAGACCTCAAACAAAGAAAATGTACACAGTCTAAAAATACCAGCAGCCATCGTTCCTTTCTTCCATAACTTATAAGTCCAATCACCAAATACGACTGCAAATCCTATCGTAAATTGGACATTGGTTGGATATTCCCAAGAAAATATTCCAACGAAAATATCTGAAACTAGATGACGGGCACTATTACAGCGCATACCTTCCCCTCCACTGATAAATGATTTTTACAATCCATCCAATGATTTGACTTGAGTTATAAATGACCTTGACCTTTTTTCTCGTTCGCTCCCAAAATCTAATCAATTTTTTCCTGGATAATGACCAATCGTCCCACCAAATATAAGGCCATTTGGTTGAATTCCTTTTGAGTTATAAGTGACCTTGACCTTTGACCTGATCTCTCCCAAGATTTCACCAGATGGTTCCTGGACGACATTGACTAATCGTTCCACCAAATTTCGGGTAATTTGGTCGAATACTTTTTGAGTTGGGATAGTAACAAGATGACAAATTAATAAATACCGCCTAAAACATACCTTACACATTCTGCGAAGGTAATTAGAACAAGTGTATAAACATACGATGAAACAAAAGATTTATAATAGATCTTTATAATTAGTTTCCACTTATTTTACTCTGCAGATTTAGCAAGTTAAAATAGAATCAACAAGACTGTTAAATATCTAATTCTAAGCTCTGTCTGCGAACACAATTCATCACAAATTGTAATGTATATTCTAGAGTCCATCAGGCAAACCCGGTGCATTTTATAGCTACATTCTTTCCATGAATTTATGATCCGAAACACAAAGTATGATGCTTAAGAGAGCAAGAGTCCACGCTGAGCATGAATAAAATAGGAGGGGAATGTATCCCTCATCATTTCATGAGTACAATGGCAGAGGGTGGATTCTCTATAAAGATTAATTGGAAAAAAGAGACACTACATGAGTTTTAGTTCAATATGGATACCAAAATGAAGCTATAAAACTTGACTTTAAAAAATCATTTTCTTATTCACTGTAGTCACTAAAAAAAGGTTTAAAATAATATATAAGGTCATTCTTATATACAATATTCATTAATGAAGAAATAAAACTATTTATTTTATAATATACATGCATAATCCTTTTATTATTCACTGTAATCACTAAAAATGTGTTTAAAATAACGCCGTCATTCACATGAGCTGTGCATGGAAATTGTACAATTGGCATCTGTATAATATTAATTGCTATACCTTGCACTGATATCTGAGAGTAACTATTTGTTTCGACTTGTAGATAATACTAACACTAATTGCTACACGGTAATAAATAGCTCTCTCAGTCATTAGTAGAAACTCATTAGAAAGCAATGGAAGTGCGATCAGGCCATGGGGGATAATTTCATCAAAGCAGCTATCGATTAATCAGCTGAAATCTTCAGTGAATGTATTGAGTAATGCCGTAGTTTAATACTAAACAAATTTAATATCAGAATCATTCTTCATAAATTCTTGTTCATCTTTAGAGAAAGGGACTAGATGAGAATCGATCTGCTTGCTGCGAGTGCCGTGCTTAGATACAAGAATTATCGAAGATTAATTACAGTCGCACTGCGGCTTAGCAGGTAAGCCTAGGTTAACTTCATAATTATATCTCATCTTTCAGTTAACAATTTAAGACTACAGATACAAATAGAATAGAGATGAAGACTATCCTTGTGGTCCATGTGTCCACCAGAAAGCTGTACGCGTACACAAGTTACGCACAGCAAAAGTTACGTACATAGACATATGAATTCCAGAACCTGCCAATTTCGGGTCTGCAACTTTCTTCTTCTCTCGGGTATTGAGCCAGAATAATTTTCCGGTTTTGCAATACCTCAGTTGAATCACAATTAAATTGTTGAGCCAATTCTTGAATTGCGTTGTGTCTCTTATTCCAATTCTTGTGGTCAACATGTCCAGTTTCTCACACCATAGGACATGTTTCAATCGCTTTAATAAAGGCTAAGATCTAGTCATTATTCCAACATGTATTGCAATGCAGTGTGCTCGAACACTCAAATGTTTTCTCTCCAAGAGCAGAAGCAAGAAAGAGTACGCGTACAAAATGTTCCTGCTTCTTCAGACGAGTCAACCGAAAAACGTGTACGCACAAAAAAGTTCGCAGCAGTGCGCGTACTTTGCTAAAGTGTTCGCATACAATTTTTAATGTTTGCAGATACAGTTCAACCGAAACATACATTTGTGCAGCAGAGTGTCGCTCACTGGTGGAATCGCACCTATATTACGTATCATTTTACATTGGTCAATAATGTTATTCGATTTTAATAAATACACTACACAATTCAGTATTCATAATTTCAACTTTTTCTATTATTGCCCTTTAATAAAATCATTATAAAACGAGACGTAATTTTTCGACTTCCGAGACCAAATTTTCTTAAAACCATTGAACCAATATCATAAACTTCACCCAAAATCAAGCAAAAGCGTTTCTACAATTTAAATTTTTCTTTTCTTTAAAGATAAATTATATTATTAACAAAGAATATCATATTCTGAGATTAATTAGTTGATTTGATAAAAAATCAAGTCTGAACTAATGTTTGATTCACCCCCTCCCCCTTCAAACAGAAATGACTCGTGTTCAAGTCAGCTAATCTTCAAAGAGTAGTAACATCATGAACGCATTTCAGTCGAGATGGCTTACCTGATCGAAATAATTAATGCACTGTCTTGTACTGATACATCTATCGCCAGATCTTTGTCCAGCACCTGAATTATTAATGTCTGAGTAGTTCACCATTATTACCTTGCTTGAAATTGCAAAGCCGGATGGAATGATAGATAGTGAGATACAGTCATTAAATGGAAACTAGTAGTAGTTTTATATGAAGTGGCTAGTAGAACACTATTGAAATTTGGATTCAAGAGTAAGAAAGTTACTTTACGAAAGGTATGAATAAATTCCATTCTTATTTCGCTTGTTAGGTATAAAGTAAATAACTAATATAATCAGCTTATTGCAAGCAACTTTTATTCTCTCATAGAAACTATATCATAGTTATTGAGCTTTCAAGAGTCAAATCCCAGAATAAAATTGAACCAACTACACTATTATTGGCAAGATAAGTCTCACTTCAACATGTCGATCAATACATGTTGTTATGGGAGCCTCTTGGTAATTTCGAGGCATATTCCATCTATATAAACTTCTATTTTGATGGTAATATTTCTGACGCTACAAGATCTCAATCAGACACTCTATGGATTATTGCACCAACACAGGGTCCGGATGAACGAAAGATTCGCGCATGCGATGTTGATGGAAAATGAGATTTTAAATAGTCAAAGCTGTGTAAACCAATCAGTTTACAGCATTAAAAATGGTATGTGAAAAGGTATAATTCTCGTGGGAACTATCTTGATATTGTATCCATGTGGATAAAAAAAATAGACTCCTGGGAATCGGAAAATGAAATGAGTGATAGGAGCGAAAACAAGGATTCAGATAAACATTAATTGGAAGTGTAAATACTAAATAGTAATGTATATCCCCACTTCTGAAAAGGAATCAGAATTATTGTGTAAATTGAATAAGACGTAAGAAAACATAGAGTAAAAGGGTACTTTGGAAACATAAATTGAATAAAAATTACAAAGTGATTTTTTATCAAAATACAAAAATAAACGACATATTTACTAATTTAACCCAAAACATAGCAAATCTTCTAAATAAATACACACGCCAATTAACAATAATATATTTCAGAGGGACAACTGAAGGTTCTTCCGCCAACTGTTACTCTAAGAGGGATGATAGGGTAGGATGTTTAGAAATTTAGTCTGACAGCCAATAAGTCTTCATAGGAAAGTCTAGTATATATATTTATGACACGAATTCAATGTCCTCTGATTGAATTCAAAGGACACAAGTCATAGATATCAGCCAATTTTGTACTGTGGACACAAGGAAACCTGACTTTGACAGTCGATTAGTTCAAATAAAACTTGTACAATGGGTACTTCCAGTAGCGATATATTGAGTGAGACTTATGGTTCGAGAGAAAAGATTTCGAGTAGATAGAAGTTTTGGGTGTAGGATCAGTAGGATTAATATTAAAATGAAAAAATAGTGGAGGGTTCAGCGTCTGCTTTGAAACGAAGGATATTTTAAAAATCAGGAAATTTGAATTTTTTTTGAAAAGTTTTAGCAAAATTTTTTCGTACTATTTTGATGAAAATTTATAAACAGATTTAGTAATGAATTTGCAGCTAGTGTATAAAATATGCCTTGCATCATACTTCTAAAATTAATCATTCTTCCTATAGAATAATTTTCCAAGTTGATTTTAAAATCTTAGATATATAATTATTTTACTATTTGAAAGACTTGCTTATACAACGACAGTAATATTCATTATTATTTTAATGAAGGAAATTCTGAAATATATATATATAGGAATATTATTGACAAACTATAAAAATCAATTATTGCAAATTAGTTAATTTCTTTTAACATTAAGACAGTAGAAAGTTTACTGAATTCACGCACCAGATATTTCTAAACAGGTGATAACAAAACCAGAGGTTTATATTTTATAAGGAATAGCTTTTTGTATCATTAAATAAAGCATTATAGTTATAAATCATTCAGATGAATTTTCTTGCAGAGAAGAATTATTTCCAATGACATTGGTTAAACAACAATCACTAAATATAATAAACAATGCAACAAGAAGAATTAAACATGAACCAGAGTACTAGAAGGGAAAAAGATAAACCGTAGATATCTTTTCCCTACGGAAAACAGCTCATAAGAACTTTGAACATATATCTATCGTAACATCTTTATTGAGATTGCTTAGTATGATAATATGGGAAAGAGGGAAAGGAAGAGTGGAAAGAAAGAGTGCAAATAAAGAGTGAAAAGAGAGTTGACGTGGTGATGCATTAGTCAGATTAGCAGTGTATTGTCTGCGCGACTGATACCAATAGTAGTTATTAGCAACTATCGAGTACCTGTCTGCTCAGAAAATGAATGAAAATGTATATTGAGAAAATGAATGAAATGAATGATAATGAAGACTGAGATAGTATTATTTTGGTGCATTTTCATCAAGAAAGGAAAAGTTATTTTAAAGAATACAGAGAAAGGAAAATAAAAAGGTAGATCAATATTCGGATAGCAGTTTATCTTTTTATTCTTTTCCATTCAATCTTTAGTTTATATTAAAGTAATAAATAGTGAGAGTTACAACAGCTTCTTCTGAAATCACACACTGAAAAGACAGAAGAAATGAATAGAAAGATGGGAACTAACATGATAGCAGCAGAATGAAATAAAAACTAAAAAAACATGGATGTAAATGCAATAACATGGATGTAAATGCAATAACATGGATGTAAATGCAATAACATGGATGCAAATGCAATAACATGGATGCAAATGCAATAACATGGATGCAAATGCAATAACATGGATGCAAATGCAATAACATGGATGCAAATGCAATAACATGGATGCAAATGCAATAACATGGATGCAAATGCAATAACATGGATGCAAATGCAATAACATGGATGCAAATGCAATAACATGGATGCAAATGCAATAACATGGATGCAAATGCAATAACATGGATGCAAATGCAATAACATGGATGCAAATGCAATAACATGGATGCAAATGCAATAACATGGATGCAAATGCAATAACATGGATGCAAATGCAATAACATGGATGCAAATGCAATAACATGGATGCAAATGCAATAACATGGATGCAAATGCAATAACATGGATGCAAATGCAATAACATGGATGCAAATGCAATAACATGGATGCAAATGCAATAACATGGATGCAAATGCAATAACATGGATGCAAATGCAATAACATGGATGCAAATGCAATAACATGGATGCAAATGCAATAACATGGATGCAAATGCAATAACATGGATGCAAATGCAATAACATGGATGCAAATGCAATAACATGGATGCAAATGCAATAACATGGATGCAAATGCAATAACATGGATGCAAATGCAATAACATGGATGCAAATGCAATAACATGGATGCAAATGCAATAACATGGATGCAAATGCAATAACATGGATTCAAATGCAATAACATGGATGCAAATGCAATAACATGGATTCAAATGCAATAACATGGATGCAAATGCAATAACATGGATGCAAATGCAATAACATGGATGCAAATGCAATAACATGCAAGTCCACGGTAAACACTATCAATGTTTGATTAATTTATATTGGAAATATTCAATTTCCCCATATTAATTAATGCAATAAAGAAAACAAGAAAACACACTTAAATCAAATTAAAGCAATCTTTGCTAAATAAAATGAAAATTCTTACTAAATAAAAACAACCTTGCTTACAAATATATAAGCATTCATGGTTAATAGAACTATTGATTCTACCCTTGATTTCAAAAACTATTACGCACTAGTGACTTTTGTAAAGATGATTATCAATAGCACACATAAATTCTATGGAATTTATTTCTCTGTTTTACGTACTATATATGCATTGGATACGTATTTACGTATATACATATATGCCTTCTACTTAATATTCTGTTTAGTTTAGAAGTTATATAACGTCACGAGGTTAATTTAATAGCAATGAAATATATTTAATATTACTGTAGTGAATATTGCAAGATTAACTACAATTGTATATTATATTACAATTAATTTCTTTGGAATTTATCATATTATTATCTATTATTAAAATTTAAACATTGAAATATTTTAAATTTACTCTGATTAAATTTGAACATATTATAAAATCTTTACTTGCACATCGAAATTATTTAGAAATTGATTAAAAGGTTTAAATCAATATTTAAATTTATTAAATGACCATCATTCAAATATTTATCTAAATTAGTTTTCTAAATTTCTAAAATCTACCTATTAATTAATTATCCATATAAAGTAGCAGTCATAAGCATGTAATTATTTATTTAAAAAAGCGAATTATTTATCACTAAGTACTGCTTACAGGCATATATAATATCATTATTTATTGTTAATTAAATATTTATATATACATTAATTGACTATTTCCAAAATAAAACAGTTATTCAAAGAAAATTAAATGTTTTACTCTGTCACAATGAGGTTTTATTTCAACAACAAAAATTTCTGGTCCGTTATCTTTACTTGGATAAATTCTTTATTATTAAACAATAATTTGAATGTGAATATTATCTTAGAATCATACCAAATTAAAGGATTAGGCAGAACAATTTTTCCTTTGTAAAATTACTTGTTCTTCACAACCTTTAAATAGGTCGTTCATATTACTGCGAAAAACTTCAGCCACTATATAGGGTGACCCACAAAAAGTATATCCAAATATAAATTTGTGTACACTTTTTTGTGGGTCACCCTGTATAAGTATAATTCTTTATATTATCATTTATAAGGTTGTATAATTATAAAAATTATGGGAAATATTAACCACAACTATTGGAAACTTTGTTGTTTTCTAACAATTCTTTCAATTAGCATTTATCTGGTCCGTTATCTTTACCCCCACAAAAAAATTTATATGTACCAGAATACATAAATTAATTTATATTCATGACACTGAGATTTTTTAACGTTAAATAACACTTTTTTAGTCAACAAAATTGAAAAACCTACGAATTTCAGCATTGTGAAATATTTTTTTGATAATTATAATATTTTACATGTGAATATTTATATAAATTAAATATTTCTTAATACTTAACAATTGTAAGATAATAATTTATGCCTCTTATATATACTGATTACATTTTTTTTCTACTTTTGCTTTTTTATTACTGTAACAAATATAATTGAAGATATTTGTACAATTTTTTTTGTACATCCTACTCATCATTACCATACAAGGCATTTTAAATTGATTTTACCTTTAGTTAAAACCGAAGCAAACAAAAGATCTTTTGTATATCAAGCTATTTTATATTTTAACAAATTACCTGAAAACCTAACTTTACCTATGTCAAATATTTTATTCAAGAAACGCTATAGAGAATATGTTTTAGAAAATTATAGAAGAGAATTACTTTAACTTTATAACTAATCTTACCATGTTTTTTAAAATTTCCAATGTTCTAAATAAAGTTTATTTTTGTACTGTAGGTAGATATTTTGTATTTCATTTTTGTGTTTATTTAAGATTTTAATTGTCCCATAAGCACTAGCTTCAAGGGGCTGCTTCCTTTTAATTGTATGAAATTAGCATATGCTGTCCAATTACATTTTTGTGAGCAATAAACAATAAACAAAAAACAATAAGGAATAATAATAATGAACAGAGAAAATATACAAGAAAATAATAAAACGTCAAATATTAAATGAATATTAATAATGATTAACCAAATAATATTTATCTCAAGAGTAGTAATATTTGACTTATTCTACATAAGAAACGTGTGAACACATTTATACGTTTCTCAAAGTGCATATATAAATAAAATATTAATTTTATTATTTGATTAGTAATAGTAATATCTTATTGAAAAGAACAAAAAAGATACAGATCATAAATTTTAAAATATATGGATTTACATAAAAAAAGAAATAAAAAGTAAACAAAAATGAAGAACTAGTATGATTTAAAACTTTCAAGCCTTTACGAAGAAAAACCTTTTATTATCCAATATATCTTAACAGTACCTACTTTTCAGGTTTGATTCTATCATTAAAATCTTGTTTCAGATTTAATAATAACTAAAATAAAAATGGAGTTTCTCGCAATAGAGATATGTTCACAAAGTGTATCTTCAGGTAAAATAAAACATTTGATGTTGACGGACTTAATAGCTAATTATACAAAGAACCGGAAAAACTATAAAAAATATCTACTGATCTTATACATTCAATTGGGTCTATTTCACATTTTCGGATATTTAGAAAAATATACACAGTAATAATAAATTAACTTTATATATTTGGTTTGATTATACCTACAGGTAGTTTATATTATATATATTATATTATCATTAGGTAGGTGATCGGAAATGTGAAACAGTTCGATAACTAGGAACTTACCCTTTAACTCATTTTCTAAGTTACACTTGTTAATAATCTTTAATAAGTTAATGATAATTGAAAAATTATTGAAGGCACAGAACAAACCTAATTAACCCTGTATACGATTTTGCATTGAGAGAATTTTTTTAACGACAACTATTAGAAACATAGTTTTAGAAAAAATTAATATCCAATAAAAAGTAATTCTTCTCTTCAAGAACATTCATCAGTTAATACAAAGTATTGAAATGCGTATTTTTTTAAAGAGACAACAAGAAGATAATCGTTACAGAAGAAATTCCTTCAAAACCTTACGAAATAATATCCTAAAACAGTCGACTAATTCGCAACTCGTCTGTTTACAATAAAGGTGAAGAACGTGATTCAGTGTTATATTTAACTGACATTTAAATGCGTAGACCCAAACGTACGGACCCTATTTCTATCAAGAATTCACCCACTAACTATACTATATATGACAAAAATAAGACTATACTGTATTATGACTATACTAATAATATATGACCGAAATAAGACTATACTGTATTATGACTATACTATATATGACCGAAATAAGACTATACTATACTATGACTTTACTATATATGAATTAGGTAACAATACATCTAGATTCTAGAATACCTGATCCTGTTTCCAATTAACTATATAATTTTACAAACTATAATTTAAATGAAAAATGTTGCTCACTAAGTTCAAGTGAAATTTATTTTTACAAACTATGGTTTTGGGTTTCATATTTTTTTTTTTCAAGATACATATCATTGGAAACAAAGCTGATCAAATCGCTTTATTAAAATATCTAATTTAAATATAATCTCCGTAACATTTGTGTAGGGTACACCTGAATATTCACATAAACATGTTGTGTTGTGCCTGTTTTGGCCAGGTGAAACATCCCTTCGTCTGTACTCTTCTGGCTTAATTAATTTAATGAATTAAAGTACATAGAGCTGAGCAACTCCATTATCTCACATAGGAACTTAAAAGTATAGTAACAAAGTCAGAGCTACGACACAGTACTATGTACATGAATGGAGCTAAAGACAAAAATAATAAAATATAAATTGAAAAAAGATGTCAAAATATTAGCACAGCTGTAACTGAATTGAAGAATTTTTATTTCGCCTGGATTTTAAGAAATAAAAATAAAATTTTAAAACATGCGAGAATAATTTACTATTTTAAAAATAATTTGAAAGGGCATAAAAACTTTGAAATTTGAGCAACTCACTAAATTTTTTTCTTATACATATTCTTGTATATGTTTTTTTTTTGTTCATATTTTCTATATAGTCAGGGGCTCAAAAAAATATTAGAGTACCGATAGTGTAACCATTAAAGGAATTCATGCAAAAGAAGCAGCTTCTAAAACAGATTCAGAAGAAAAATAGCTTAGTAAATTATTATTAGATTCACACCATACGTAACAGTTGATTTGAAGCCGTGAGTAGAATTTGTTAAATATAAGAATTAAAAAGAATGGGAAAAACAATCACTCATGCACCATAGTTTCTAAAATAACATATCAGTCTCTTCACTATAGATATAGTGTAAATATGTAAATACAGTGTAAATACAGTGTGAATATAGTAGAAATATAGTAAAAATATAGTATAAATATAGTCGAATATAAGCATTCCAGAGTGAGAATGTTCGATATTCATTTATAAGGATAAGGAGACTGGAGACTCTAGCAATAGCCTCATCAGGACAGTAAATGAATATCAATAGAGCACGGATATTGAAGAGCATTCACAGCTGAGACCAAATATCAACCAGGAGAAATATCAACCAGGAGAAATATCAACCAGGAGAAATATCAACCAGGAGAAATATCAACCAGGAGAAATATCAACCAGGCAAAATATCAACCAGGAGAAATATCAACCAGGCGAAATGTATAATCTAATTATTAAGGTGGTAAATTCAGAACAGAAATTTCCTATACCATTTTATTTACCATCTTGGGGAGATTTTGAGCAAAACTTCCCTAAATTAAATGTTCCTTACCTTAATATGGACACTTGAACCAGACGTACAGACAGTTTGACTTCAGTGATGCAGATGAAAGTTATTGTGTAATGCTTATACAAGTAATAATAAGTATTAAACATGGAATATATATTTAACACCGACAACTGGGTGATATTATTATAAATAATATAAATAATTATAAAATACCTACAAGTATTAAAATAAGTAAAGTTTATTTTTGGAAACATAAAATTATTAAACTGTCAAAAAAATTATTACATATACACTTTTTTGACTGTATTATGATTTGATGGAGAGGTTCTTATAACCTTGAGACATTCTAAGAAAAGTGGGCAGGAGTATAAAGGAGAAGATATGCTTTTTAATTAAGATCTTCAGATGATCGCCAGAATGGAGATCGTGCCAAGAATATTGCACTGGAAAAACCAGGAAAAGTCTGCTCTAAATGTAATACAAGGTAGTGTTTCTCCACAGCAGCCAAATAGTGTACATATGTTGAAGTTAGGATATTTTAAATCTAAACTAGTAGTTTAAACGAAACGAATAATGATAATATAACAGTAATAATATTTAGAAAAAATAAAAACCTCATAATTCCTCGTTTTATTTTTCTAAGGAATTAATATATACAAAAATATAATATACAAAAATCAGATTTTCTGATTTTTGTTAAATACAAAAGTTTATGAAGGAAAATATAATGTATATTTTAAAGAAAGAAACTATTTCAAAATAAGGACCGACTTAATTTTCTTATGCTGAATTTTTTGAATGAAGCTACATTGAGAAATGACAAAATCAAATAAAAATAGTAAGTAGAAAATGGCTCATCAAATATAAACAGACAGATTAAATATGAATAGTTTCTCAGAGCACTAGTAAAGCAGGTGAATAATATGCTAATGGTGTCCATATTCCTTTATACAAAGATAACTAGGTTCAGATCATGAGATATACTCCATTTACTGCGTTATCACTATAATAAAGTACCTACTTGAAGAAGTTATTGGCACAGTTTTATCAGAAGACCTACATTCTCTGGTCAAAGTAATTTTGTTGAGCAAGTAACTTAGTAACAGAGAGATTGTAGTACTTACACCAAAGATATTATACTAAGACGCACCACTCTTGGAAATTCCG
The DNA here is from genome assembly GCA_947561585.1 of Caprella mutica. Classification (NCBI taxonomy): domain Eukaryota; kingdom Metazoa; phylum Arthropoda; class Malacostraca; order Amphipoda; family Caprellidae; genus Caprella; species Caprella mutica. The sequence goes on along the minus strand of CANNZV010001325.1, from coordinate 173,892 downwards.
TCTTCAAATATGAATCGTGCTGCCACCTGTGTTTCAAGGAGGACACTATAGCCGTTGTTACACAACAGCAACATTTAGTGTTGATTAAATTATAGAGAAACTTTCTAACTTATTTGTATATACAATATTCTTTAAGCAAATGCGTCTTTTTTACAATTATAATAACGAAAAACTAAGTGTGTAACCATAGCAACGGTTAGTAGCCACTCTGAAACATAGGTGGCAGCATGATGCATTTTTGAAACCGGAATTTCAAAGAGTGGTGCATCTCATTGTAATATAATATCTTTTGTCACATTTTAATTGTTATGAATGAGTTAACAGATGTGATTGAAATACAAATAGAAAATAATGCATTAAGGGTTAGAACATTAGTGATGTCTGAATTCTGTTAACTCTTTCCCTTCAGTTACAAATTAATAGAATATATTTAGCTATTCAATCACTATAATATTAGTTGATCAAAGATTGTTTCCTTTATCAAATCATTTTTTTCAAAATAATGCGCAAACCATCTGATCAAAATCTTACAAACTTATTTGAAGTAGTTTATATAGAAAAGAGCACGACAATTAATTAATTAGTACAAGGGGTTAAACGTCTGCTTCGTAACCAAAGTCATATCGCTGACGTCAAAAAGGAAATAAATACAGAAAGGAAAGTGGATCTAATAATGTAGTCTCGATCGAATTAAATATCCGCCTGCTTGAACAAACTTAATTTGATTTTACTACAAAAATACTACAAAAATACTACCCAAATTTGGTGTATACCTATATGGATCTCATACAGTCAATTATTTTTTTTAAATTAATATATCAAGACTTTCAAATCTCAAATTTTCTTGGAAAACAAAAAAATTGAGTTATAGCGTGTATGTCTAACCAACTAAATTAAGAGAGTATATTTCGTTGAGCTATAACTTACGAATGTGAAATTATTATTTTAGGTGTTTAAAAGTTGTAACTATCCACTACGAGGTGATCCAAAGAGACATAAAGAGGAGAAGGCCTCGTAAAGAGGGGACAGTGAAAGTACGCTCCATGCACTAGGTCGACTACTCGGCTAGTACAGGTAACAGTGTCAACCCAGCGCATGCATGGCAATATTGGACATATGTGGAAGTGAATACGAGACATAGTATACGCTGTCATTCTGCTTACGTACATAAAACAGAAGGAAGAGGAAAAAGGAGGAAAAAATTGAGAAAAGATACTAAGATACACGATGAAGAAAAAGGGCGCAAAATTAATCTAAACCCTAAAATCTACAATAGAGCAAGAAGAAAGCGTACGTAGAGGTAGCTTCGGGACAATGAGGGGGAATCGACAATAATGATGTCAAACCCTTAGTCTGTATAATCATACCCCCCCCCCCCCTATCAACATGAAAAGCTACCACAATTCCTTAACACTTTACTGTGTCAAAATTGTAATAAAATTAGAAGACTGTAATATTCAAACCTTTATATTACTCTAAAACAGAACTTTTTCCTGTAGCAACAAAATGAATGAAAAATTTTAAGTAATTTTTCTCATTTGATATTTATTGAATATGAATTAAAAAAAATTATGTTTCAAGATAAGTAAAAGGACATCATTCCCATTATTACAGTCAGATTATTTTTAAATTCCATCCTATAGAGTATAGACTCATAGAGTATCAAAGCACGAAGAGATTGAACATTCATCCAAAAAAATTTCTATACGAATAATCGATAATCATAAATTAGGAAATATGTCGATAATCGAGTAGCAACCCGATACTGTTACCTTATCCTGACATTAATTAATGTACAGATTGTAAGGGACATCAAAAAATGCCAGATGTGGTTCTAATTAAACTAGGTAGAAGGGAGAGAAGGATGTTTATCGAAAACAACAAATTAAGACGCGATCTGACGCCTAATTTCAATCGAGTGCTAATTAGTGGATCATATTTTAATGATCATAGAGTCATTCATAAGATGGATCCAATTAATTTAATCATGTTAAATACAAGAAACAAACCCTAATCAGAAATAGAAATGGATGAAAAGGATTTATACAGGGTGTGTATAATCTTAGTTCTCTACTGCTAAGCTTTACTAGCTTCCTTTCAATAATTCATTTTGAAATCGGTTTGTTTTGAAACAGTCTTAAAACTCTAGAGTTGTATTTATTAACACGTACATATGTTAATTGTCCAAGAACTTATGTAAACGAGAGATGTTACAGAAGATTTTGCATTCAAGGGATTTCCTTCGGCTCCTAATGTTTTTTTGTTCAGCACATTTCCATATCAACGGTGGAGTAAACCCTCCTAATTATTTCGTTACTGATTCGCTATATACTAAACCCTCCCTGGACAGCAGAGAAGCCACTTCATTTAACCAAAAAAGTTAAAGTGTGGGCAACCATATGGGATGGGGGAATTTTCACCAATTTTTTCATTGATACAAATGTTAATGGTGATAATTATCTCTATTTACACCAGTCTGACTTTTGACCTGCTTTTTCGTGTTTACTGAATTCAGAAAAGATATATTTATGCAAGATGGAGCACAACCTCATTATTCAAGAACTGTCAGACAGTGGCTGAATGAAAAGTTACCAAACAGGTGGTTTGGCAGAGGTACAGAACGCGACATGAACAGTAAATGGCCACCAAGATCACCTCATCTTACACATAGTAATTTCCTTGAATGGGGATTCACCAAGATTAAAATTAATGATACTTAACCCAGAGATATCAATGAGTTGAAAACAAAATCCGTCAGTCATTGTCAGAAGTAATCTTGGAAATGTTGTAAAACACTATGGATTCATTTCAGTCTCGTCTAAATTTAGACTGTTAGACTAATATATACCAACTGAAATACAAACTCCAATAATAAAATTCTAAAAACTTGAGACTGTTTTCTAACCAACTGAATTCGAATCGAACCAATAATAGGGAAGGTATTAAACACAACAATCATTATACACCGTTTATAAGACTTCTCTATATTTCCATTTATTTTGGTATCGTATCTATTTATATTGAAGATGAAAAAACAATTCTAATCGAATTAAATATTTCATAAATGCATCATAGATATATTAAATTACTGTAAATAAAGTGCATTTGGATGGTTGAACAAAAAAAGGAGTACCGGTTAGTTTTACACAATATTCAGTCATGCAAAAAAATATTAAAATAATTATTTTATTTTACATAGCAACCATGATACCTGAATTAAGGTTTCATAAATAAAAATTAGTATCAAACTGTATTTTCTTATATGACCGAAGATTTGAAATTGACCGATAATTCTGAACTTAATTATTATTTTCGAAACTTAACTATAATTTTCGGAGCTTGATTATAATTATTATTAGACGGCGATAAAATAGCTGACATAAATCCAAGAGTAATTAAACATAAATTTAAGACACCGTCTATCGTCTTTCTTCGGACAATCTCGACGAAAAATCTTCAATTTACGATAAAAAAACGATAGTAAATAGAAAATAATAAATAGAAGTTATATTATTATTTTCACTGCATCACAAATACCATTTGCATTCATTGATCACTTTTTGTTTACATCATAGAACAGGATTTATATAACAAATGTCATAAGGTTACAGTATAATGTTAAACAGAGGTATTTTTAATGGTAAGAAATTGTATTAAATACCAAAAAATATGAACTGAAACAATTGTACTTGTAATTCAAACAAAACGATATCTTTTTTAAACTGAAAAGAAAATGAATTAGTTGAACACTAGATTAGCAAAAATAATCGTTAATTTCAGTTTTTATACAGAATAGTTCATCATAGAATATATTTGAATACCGAAATCCACAGATTTGATTAAGGTTAATAAACAGAAGATCTTCCCATTGATGATAGAAAAGACCAATGGTTTAGATGACCTTTACGTATCAAAGTTGGCATCATGTAACTTACTCCACCTACGTACTACGGTATATCTCTCTACAGCGTTAAAACAATTCACTAAAGAGAATAGAACATTAACAGCATTTTATACAATCAATATACTTAGCTAATTAAATACACAGGTAAACAAAGAGGATTAATAAATTAGAGTAAATCGCTAGTTCTGTACTATTTTTCTTCAATAAAAGAGAGGAGGTTTTTTTCAATCAATACGTTGTATATGATAAAAAAGTATCATTAATCACACAAAGATGTGTACTTTCTGTGTAGATATAGTTTCTGTCTAAATTTTAATCAGATTTAGTATTTTAAATAGAAAATTAAGATTTTTAAACAGAAAAAGTGAATCAGTTTAATGGAAAGTTTTCAATTCAGAATTTGAAGATTTCCACTATTTAGGTCTCAATAAATGGGTCTCTTTACATGAAAAATGTTTTGGGAGAAAAACTATTAAAACATACTAAATTTAATATACATTATAATATTATAAAACTAATTGATCCTAAAGTAGTAATATTGCCTATTTAAGCAATTAAAGCAACAAAGAAATACGAGTCACCCTGTTATGTTGGTAAAATTTCCTGATCAGATAATTATAATTCTTAAAAGAGCAGAAGACTGTATATCATTTATTATATAATAAAGCTAAGTAGTAACCTGCCTTCTTATAATAGTAGTTCAAAGCACACAAAATATGAATAAATATAAAACTATAAAATTGTCATCATCCCTGCAAACAATTTCACATTGCTTACACATGGAGACCATGTTGCTTAAATGGTTTTAATGTGGCTATACAGTATAAATATGTTATCCACATTAAATCAATCTAGCCATCGGAAGAACACATAATTAGCATGTGGTTATTCCATTGTATAGATACAAAATAGTATACATATTCAATTGACTACATAATCTCCACATGTCAATTCCCATACTTATAACAAGTGTTTACCATATATAATTCACCTCATTCATAGCAACATGTCAATTACCATACTCATAACATATGTTAACCACACGTAATTTATCATATTTCCATGTAAAACCACATTCAACAGATATGCTACCTATTTCCAAAAGTATAAACACGTTTTAAATGAGTAATTGCCACATGGTATACACTATACACATGATTTGTTTGCAAGGATGTTTCTTTAGAATAAACTAAAATAAAGAGAAGAAACTAAGAATCATAACAGACCTCAAATTTCACTACATCTTCATTCACATTGAATGTTATTAAAAAACATTCAGTATTTTTCCATAACATTCAATGTTTTTCAACATGAAATTTTAATTCATTCAAATAAACCGATAGCAAATGAAATATATATCAATACTAACTTCACATTACAGTCTTTGCAATACAAAACTCTTGCGAATTAATTGATTCGATTCTTTGTAATGAAAATACCAACGGATAAAATACTCTAATTACGAATAACAGAATTCATGCGATAGCACTTTTTTTCCAGATAGATAATTAATAAATAAAGCATTAAATTGGTAGGCCTTCAATATAATAGACTAAAACTATTATCTTGAAGGCCTATCAATTTGATGCTTTATTTATTAATTATTAATCTTGTTATCATATTAATAAAAGAAATTTAAAAATAATAACTATTCCTCATATGTAGTATTATTAAAGTGTATACACTTAGAACAGTCATAAAAATGCACTAATTGTAATGCTTGTACATATAATTAAATTTGTGTGGGTACATGAAAACATGATTAATTTTTTTAAAATGGTAAGAAATTTTAAACCCGAGATTTGTAAAATTCATGCATTTTGTCCGTTGGGCATTTCGTCCGTTCGGCATTTCGTCCGTTCGGCATTTCGTCCGTTGGGCATTTCGTCCGTTGGGCATTTCATGCGTTAGGCGTTTTGTCCGTTAGGCGTTTTGTCCGTTAGGCGTTTTGTCCGTTAGGCGTTTTGTCCGTTAGGCGTTTTGTCCGTTAGGCGTTTTGTCCGTTAGGCGTTTTGTCCGTTAGGCGTTTTGTCCGTTAGGCGTTTTGTCAGTTAGGCGTTTTGTCAGTTAGGCGTTTTGTCAGTTAGGCGTTTTGTCAGTTAGGCGTTTTGTCAGTTAGGCGTTTTGTCAGTTAGGCGTTTTGTCAGTTAGGCGTTTTGTCAGTTAGGCGTTTTGTCAGTTAGGCGTTTTGTCAGTTAAGCGTTTTGTCCGTTAGGCGTTTTGTCCGTTAGGCGTTTTGTCCGTTAGGCGTTTTGTCCGTTAGGCGTTTTGTCCGTTAGGCGTTTTGTCCGTTAGGCGTTTTGTCCGTTAGGCGTTTTGTCCGTTAGGCGTTTTGTCCGTTAGGCGTTTTGTCCGTTAGGCGTTTTGTCCGTTAGGCGTTTTGTCCGTTAGGCGTTTTGTCCGTTAGGCGTTTTGTCCGTTAGGAGTTTTGTCCGTTAGGAGTTTTGTCCGTTAGACGTTTTATCCGTTAGACATTTTATCCGTTAGACGTTTTATCCTTTAGGCGTTTTGTCCGTTAAACGTTTTGTCCGTTAGACGTTGTCCTAGAACCCTGAAATTACTTTCTTGCAGCGACTCTTCTCTGATAGTACATCATCACAGTGACTCTTTTCTCTGACAGTACAATGAACTGTATCTATTTGTATGTTTTCTTACCTCATCTTTATGTTGATAAGTATTTAAAAATGATTTGTGCACAGGATATGTTCTACTTGCTGCATCCTGTAGTTGATTTGTTAGTCATGAGATCTGGGTAGAAGGGATTTGATACGTCCTACAGGAGAAGAAGAATCACTGTGATGATGTACTATCAGAGAAAAGAGTCACTGTGATAATGTACTATCAGAGAAAAGAATCACTGTGATAATGTACTATCAGAGAAAAGAGTCACTGTGATAATGTACTATCAGAGAAAAGAGTCACTGTGATGATGTACTATCAGAGAAAAGAGTCACTGTGATAATGTACTATCAGAGAAAAGAGTCACTGTGATGATGTACTATCAGAGAATAGAGTCACTGTGATGATGTACTATCAGAGAATAGAGTCACTGTGATGATGAACTATCAGAGAATAGAGTCACTGTGATGATGTACTATCAGAGAAAAGAGTCACTGTGATGATGTACTATCAGAGAAAAGAGTCACTGAGATGATGTACTATCAGAGAAAAGAGTCACTGTGATGATGTACTATCAGAGAAAAGAGTCACTGTGATGATGTACTATCAGAGAAAAGAGTCACCGTGATGATGTACTATCAGAGAAAAGAGTCACCGTGATGATGTACTATCAGAGAAAAGAGTCACCGTGATGATGTACTATCAGAGAAAAGAGTCACCGTGATGATGTACTATCAGAGAAAAGAGTCACCGTGATGATGTACTATCAGAGAAAAGAGTCACCGTGATGATGTACTATCAGATAAAAGAGTCACCGTGATGATGTACTATCAGATAAAAGAGTCACCGTGATGATGTACTATCAGATAAAAGAGTCACCGTGATGATGCACTATCAGAGAATAGAGTCACTGTGATGATGCACTATCAGAGAAAAGAGTCACTGTGATGATGTACTATCAGAGAAAAGAGTCACTGTGATGATGTGCTATCAGAGAAAAGAGTCACTGTGATGATGTACTATCAGAGAAAAGAGTCACTGTGATGATGTACTATCAGAGAAAAGTCACTGTGATGATGAAATATCAGAGAAAAGAGTCACTGTGATGATGTACTATCATTGAAAAGAGTCACTGTGATGATGTACTATCAGAGAAAAGAGTCACTGTGATGATGTAATGTCAGAGAAAAGAGTCACTATGATGATGTACTATCAGAGAAAAGAGTCACTGTGATGATGTACTATCAGAGAAAAGTCACTGTGATGATGTACTATCAGAGAAAAGAGTCACTGTGATGATGTACTATCAGAGAAAAGAGTCACTGTGATGATGTACTATCAGAGAAAAGAGTCACTGTGATGATGTACAATCAGAGAAAAGAGTCACTGTGATGATGTACAATCATTGACAAGAGTCACTGTGATGATGTACTATCAGAGAAAAGAGTCACTGTGATGATGTACTATCAGAGAAAAGAGTCACTGTGATGATGTACTATCATAGAAAAGATTCACTGTGATGATGTAATGTCAGTGAAAAGAGTCACTGTGATGATGTACTATCAGAGAAAAGAGTCACTGTGATGATGTACTATCAGAGAAAAGAGTCACTGTGATGATGTAATGTCAGAGAAAAGAGTCACTGTGATGATGTACTATCAGAGAAAAGAGTCACTGTGATGATGTACTATCAGAGAAAAGTCACTGTGATGATGTACTATCAGAGAAAAGAGTCACTGTGATGATGTAATATCAGAGAAAAGAGTCACTGTGATGATGTACTATCATTGAAAAGAGTCACTGTGATGATGTACTATCAGAGAAAAGAGTCACTGTGATGATGTAATGTCAGAGAAAAGAGTCAATATTAGGATAAATTTGCAGTGGGCCAGTGGTTGGGGCCCTACTTTAGAATACCTCCACCGTATTCCCTACGTGTCGTAAGAGGCGACTAAAAGGGAGCGGAGGGGGATGATGGAGTTTCAGAAATAGTCTCGCACCAGATCTTCCTGGCTCTTTCTTCCTTTGCCCTCAGCCCATTTGGTGTGGCATGAGTCCCTTTCCTTTAGTCTTCTCTTTTCTCTTCCGTTAATCCCACGCTGTGTAGGCAGGGCAAGGAGATGAATAATGGAACGTAAACCATTGTTACTGTCAGGTCCCTCTTGACCTTGGCGACTTGGGGGTTCACCATAATAATTGCCTTTTCTGAGAGAGCGGCTACTCTCAGATGAACCGTTTAATCCGCAATATCATTTTCTCATGTATGGGTGATTTTTCTCTTGTTTTCATTTCTAACTCTAGTCATTATTGTGCCTACAAACAGCAGTTAAACGATTCATTGGAACAGCTGTGTAGAGCATTTGCTACTAATTCTAGTCATTTCAGTGCTTTCCATCTATGGTATCTTGAGCTAGACCATTTGTGGGAAGCATCTAGTCAATCTTCGTTTTTAATTTTCTTAATACTTTCATTTTTTAAATTTTCAACTGTTCAATTCATTTTTATACTAATTAAACTTTGTGGGGATGATGAATCCAATCCTGGCCCTAGAAATAATGCTAATAAATGTCGCCTACTATACTCTAATGTACGTGGACTATACTCTTACTTGAATGAGTTACATGCCTGTTCAGCTCACTACGATGTTTTATTGTGTACCGAAACTTCAGTGTCAAATCGTAGAAAATATTTCTGAACTACTTTTGCCTAATTTTAATGAACTTGCCTTGCTTCTACGTGACTCCAGGCCTAGAGCGAGAGGCCTTGCTGTGTACATTAGAACTGGATTTTGTGCTTCTATCAAAAATGATCATATTTGCCACTGCTTCGAGATTCAA